>CM035425.1:33631601-33816601 GCA_020310875.1 Ceratopteris richardii
TGAACTCTTTCATGCTACACTCCTACTACATAAGGAGCATAAATGAATTATGTCTCGTGGAACAGTGTTTTGCACTAGTATATACAAAGTCTACGATAGGCAAGCACTCTTCCAAGTTAGAAGTTTGTCGACACTCATACATAACTATAGATGAAATAAGTCTTGTAGAAGAGTATTTTGCATTAATATATACAAACTCTACTATAGGTAAGCACTCTTCCAAGTTAGTTTACCGTTCATTTACATATGCAAGAAATATACCTTTTAGGATTTGATTAACCCTTTTGTTTGACCATCCATTTGTGGTTGTTCCACCATGCTCATGTTAAGGTTAGTATCCAACCTTTTGAAGGCTTTCATCAAAACATGGCTAGCAAATTTCCTATCTTGATAAGATACATTGTCTAAGGGTAGAACATATAGCCAGCAAAGGTTCTCTACAAACAATCTAACCAACTTTGGCATCATCACTTAAAGATCATGTTGGAATAAACCCGTTACCCAAACCAAGTCATTCCCTTTCTTACTTTAGAGTAATCCTACAATAAAATTCATAGAGATACTCTCCTATTTCCCAAACTTAAAGCTAGTTAAACTCCCTCTAAACAAGCTCATAAGGCTTGTTAATTCCTAGGTGTCCTTACTAGGTGTGTTATGACACTCGAATCAGAACTGCTATCTCATCTCACAAATATCCAGAATTTATGTGTTATTAAAAAATTAGAAAATTAGTTTTGTCAAAGAAATCATAATTTCCAAGATCCCCAAAATGCATGACAAACGTGAAAAAATATTTTTTTCCCAGCGAAATTGTAATTTTCACTGAAAAAGTGAGAATTATGCAGCGATGATAAATGATAACTCGAAAAATTGTGGTTGGCTAAGATGTCATTGAAGAGTGATAGAAATATTTGTGACATTCAAAGCCCAATATTCTACCGAAATTTGAAGCGGAAATGTGAAACTTTCACTTCTGAGTATCAAAACAGTAGACTTAACCATTCCAAACACTTTATCTAAAGAGAATGGAATACCTCTGCAAAGACATTATACTGATCCCTTCTAGAATCAGAAGGGTGCTGTAATACCCTTGTAAAATTCCTATCCAGCCCTCCAGCACTACCACTGCTATCCTTTTGTGTGCTGTCCTTGTCCTTGCCAGCTTTTTTGGGCGCAATCCTTCTTTTGTAGCTCTGTATGTGCTTTGGTAAGCTAGGTTTATAAGAGGTCTTGTTATCACTGCTCTGCCTTGTCAAATCATTGGAATGTATGCTACTTGAGACAGAAAAAAGTTCTTTGTCAAAAGATGAACCATTTGCACTACCATCGCTGTTTTCATTGAAAGCTTCCATGGTGGCGTCTAAGCAATCATCCTGCTCAATATATACTACTCTCCTTCCGTCACCTTTACGTGATGTTTCGGATGTTTCGCTTCCAGCGATTGCATCTGCCTTCGATGGGCCTTTATTTGTTCTGTGAACATGATTTGAATCATTCACCATATGCTCCCTTCTATAATCGTTCTTCGGTATAGAAATATGTTGCGATAATATTGCCTTTCCAGAAGGAGTCCATGTCTTCCGGGCATTGTGTTGATCGGCTGTTTGCAACCTGACTTGATGAGACGTTTGCAATCCGTTCGCTTTCTCAACTTCAAAACATAGATGAAGCTTCGTTCGCGGCTTTCGACTCGTACTCGTACGCCGTCTACGCAAAGAAGGGGGAGAAACTGCTTCCATGGAGATTTCTCCTCTTGGACGTATGAAAATCAGGCAAAGAAGAGAAAGTTTCGAGGACAAATTGATCGAAAACACAGTGGGACCGCGTATTAAACAAGAAAGGCGTAAGCCACCGTTTCCCCGATATAACCCATGCAAACTCGAGGAGTCCCCAGCAGAGCAATCAGCACCAAACGTGAGGAACTAACAGAGAATTCCATCGCAGTGGATGAAATAGGGACCGTAAAAGCATGCTGCATATGATCGGCAAGCGATAGAAAGTGAGACGCCGACTGAGGATAGTGCATACGCCGGCGCGGAAGCAGTTGTTGAGCGCGGCAAACGAAGGGCGCAAGCGTCAATGCGATGGCGGAAACCAGCGGCTGACGAATAGAGCGATGCAATAGACAAAGAGGGATGATGACAAGGGCCAGGATGATCGACAGACCTGTTTGAAGAGGCTGGCTTTTCGGGCTGTGATGAGAAGGGAGAAAAGAGGCCGTCGGGCACATAAAAAGCACGCCCTCTGCCCCTCCTCGCTTCGTCCTCCACTTGAAGCTTTGGGCTCTGTCCGTTCTTGCCATCTGCAAGATCACGACCAAATGACATCGTTGTGGAAGATGCAGCCTGAGTGAACTTCGCTGCTTTTCTCATCGCCATTTCAAATTTAAATGTTTTTCATATAATATAGAAGCTTTTCTTGCTGATAGAATGTTCTTTTTTTTCTTAACCTTTTTTTCATGTGTCATATGTAGATCGCAAAAGTAGAAAAGGAAGAAAAACTTCAAGCTCATGATCATGTGAGATGTCAAGTCCATGTGTGGAGATAGGACCTAAGGGCCTTTGGGCACTATTGAAATTAAGCCCATGATAGATTTTTTTTGGATTTTGAAACAAGTTAGGTGTAGGAATCTTCAAATCACAAGGTATTTCAATGGACCAGAACTTATAAGATCTTTCAAGTAAGTTAGTCATCATATTGATGTATGCTACTTCGCTATGGGTTTGAGGGTCCTAGGGGTGTTGATACGATTCCCTTCGTACTTTAGGCTCGGCAATCACATCTCCAAAAGACATATGTACAAATGCCAAACTCCAAAGTCCATTTTATGTCGCCTTCTCTATTCTTTGACATGTTTAAGTGACCACCAAGCGGATTCTTAAACCAGTTGGATTACTTTGGAGTACCTTATTAATAGAACGTTAACGTTGGACGAAAGGAACGGGGCAATCAATAATGGTCTACTTAAAGGTGCTTAGTGAAGGATCTTGATGTGCTTATAGAGGTACTAGAACATATGTTAAAAACAATGAATTAGATGAAAAAAACGATGCTTCCCACCCTACCACAAGGCAACTTATCCACATGTTGTATGCATTTTTCATCCCCTTCTCTCTCACTCACGATGCGAATCCATATCTTGACTTATTAAGAACCCCTACAATTAGGCATCCACACTTGCACGTGTGTCCAACCACCCTCCCACACTACCTCACAAGTGGGCTGAAGTGGGCAATGGGAGTAATCTCATCTCATAGATCATAGACGTTACATGTTACATGTGGAAAACTTTCTTATAAAGAAATAAGAAAGTTACTTTTCAAGTGCATCTTTTCTTTGGTGATCGCCACCCTACTTGGAACAATTTGAGAAAGGTTGAAAGCTTCTGTTAAACGCTTAAACGCGAGACTAGCTGTCAGAAATGCATTTAAGCACCTAAGTGGGTTCTTGGGAGTGGTAGGGGTCTGTTAGACAGAGGCCCTGTACTTAGTTCCCAAAATAACCACTTCAGATATAGTAATATATTGATGCTAAGAACTCTATCAAGATTTCCTGGACACTTACAGTTTTCGTCTAGCTCAGCCAACGTATACCGTAGAACACTATCACAGTTTCACAAACTTCGTTAAACAACTGGCAGAACATTCCCAGAACGAGTACTAACACAATACACGTCCCTAACACCAAAAACGCAATAAAGATTCACAGCCGATTCACTTCAGACAACAGTTTGATAACAAATCAACAGAACGAGACATATGCTCCAAATTACCCAACCATGCACACAGTAACGTCACCGCTCAGTCACTCAGATGAATCGTCACACTAGATCAAACTCCGAACAGACAAAACAAGACACAACTGCGCACAGAATACACAGAATACTCAGAGGGTCGTCAAGGTACTATGGATTACTCCACTTAACACACAGAAACAGTTACTGATGGTAGACAAGACAAGAGACGAACATGGAACTCAGAATACTGGAGATTAAGCAAATAGACACTACAATAACGACCCGCTCAGTCACACAGACAGACAGTCTGGTGATCCATCATGGAACCGTCACTGGCGCACCTTTCTTTGATTTATATAACTTTTTTACAACTGTTTGTAACAGCTTTTCACTCGTGCGAACAAGATTCAGTTACATATTCCCAATCCGGCGGTCGCTAACACTCTGGCACGCATGGTGGACTCGAACCCGCATTTTGCTTGAGGGTTTCTCGCTCTACTAGCTGCGCATCTACTCTAACAGAACTTAAGGCTATAGCTTCGGTGAGCAAAATCTCTACTTGAGTCTGCAAAAAAGCCTCTTGAAGGTAAAAATCATTGGATTAAGCCGCATCTCTTGAAATCTTCATTTCTGCAACCTGCTTCTGCATATTGAGTACTCTTTCCTTTTGATTGTCAAGCTGGTTTTCTCTTCGTTCGATCTCTTGGTTTTGGAACTGTATCGTTTGCGAATATGCATCCCTTTCTCGTCGGAGATATGTTATCAGTTTCTGTGTTTGAGCTTCCTTGGTCAGTTTTCGCCGTAGAATATCGTTTACCTCGTCGAATTGTATCTTACATTTCTGGAGTTCTTCAGCTCTTTGCACTGCCAGCTCGAATTGTTCTTGGCCTTTTTGTACCACTTCATCTAGCTGCACTCTGGTTTCTTCCAGTAGATTTCCTAATGCGACTCTAGCATCCTCCTTATCCTTGAGTAATAGATTTAGTTTAATCATTTCTGCATCGGCAACAAGCAGCAGTTTCTCCTTCTCTTTCACTGCTGCCAGGGCTTCATCTCGCTGAGTTGTAATTTGTTCCTGTTCTTGAAGTCTGGTCTGTAATTGCTGTATTTGTGCATGTAGTGCATGGTTTTCAGCCTTTACTGCTTGTAACTCCTCCTGGAGGGGAGTGATATCTGCCTCCATTACTTCCAATTTGTGTTGAAAGTCTTCTCGAACAGCGTCTGTGATTTGCTTCAATTGTTGCGGCAGTTGTTGTGATAAAGCGATTAGCAGCTGACCCATTGATTCTAACTCAGAGAATATGGGGATGGATGGGAGTGGAGGAGGATGATGAGGTTGGGACGAGGATGCCGTGAGGAGTTGTTGGGAATTTGGTGGAGAGTAGTTAGGTGATGATGAAGAAGAGGCTGTGGCTTCGTTGGGGTGGGTGGGTTGGATAGGGATAATGGGTTCGGCTGGGGGTTTGGGTGGATGGATAGGAAGAACAGTAGTTGCGGTGATTACCTTTTTGGTGGGTTGTGTAATATCTTCGGCTGTGGAGTCAACTTCCTTAAGCAGCTCTTCGAGTACTTCTTTAGCAACTTGTTCTTGATCTGCCTGCTGTTCTTCTTCAGACTGTTGCTGGGATGCCTCTTTTGTAGAAGTTGTGTCGGCTTCAATCCGATTTTCCTGTTCTTGTTGCTCTTGAGAAGATGATTGTGCGGAAGATTCGTGCTGCATTGATGTGGCGGTATCATGGAATGTGTCTTCGTCTTGCTTTTCTTCTTCTTTGTCATTCCCTTCGTTTCCTTCGGCTGATCCCTGGGCTTCACTTTCAGAAGAACTTATTCTGATTCTCTTTCGTCTGAAGAGTTGATTCAGCTTCTCTTCATCTTCTTCCTCATCGTCCCATAACTGTACAGATTCCTCATGTCTTAGAACAGGCCCTCGGGGTGGTGGTTGTGCCATAAGGATGGCCGGAAAAATGAAGGATAGTATATGCGGCAATCTGGACCTTGGTGTGCCTCCCTTGTTCACCTGTTTGATTATTGCTACGCATTCCTTGTGAATGCGGTGGAAAAAGTATGAGGCAAAATTCACTGGTTCTCGGGAAGCTAAGTCTATGGCTGAGTAGAAGGGGCGAGATATGCCGTAAGTTCGCTTCTGGAGGTTTACGATTGCTACTAAAAACTGAAGGGCGGATCTCTCTGGTTCCGGTCGACATAGAATCGCATATTTGTTTGATGAATACCTAGGGAACAATTGTATCATGGTTGCTACAGTGAGGTTTGGGCCATTTTGTCGACCTTGCGAAGGGAGTCGAAACGACTCAGCGAACGTTTGGAAAGTGATCAATGTACGGGATGGTAGGGAGGTGATTGGCCAACTCTGCTCTGTAGCAGGTGTGTTGGTGATGGCGGAGATTATCTGGGCGAAGAATGGGTGGGACTCCACTGAATACCAAGGCAGTTCAGCGAAGTTGTTAAGCCCATGAATGCGCAGGTACTCTCCTACGTCGGTAGGGAGTCCATCACGGAAGGCGGCGTAGTTAGCCAAAGCTTCTATGGCACAGACAAAGACAGCAAACACAAGCACGCAATGCACAGGGTAAGCACACAGAGCACAAATCACACAAACACAATAGCGATTTTCAGCGAAACAGAAAAGGTTAAGTAGATGTGTTGTGGTGGAGAGCAATCAAGGATGATTAATCATCGCGCGGTATTGAAATGATAATTCTTAACTTGGGTGTTCATGCGTGAGTAGCTGGCAAGGGCAGGGCGGCTGTGGACATAATTAGTTAACAAAACGCGGATATCTACAGACTTATTTTATTAAGCATGTCAAAAAAGAAAAGAAAATAAAGAAAAGAGAACGTAAAAAAAAACGCGGCTAAGTGAAACGTTTCAGTGTGGGTTAGATGTGTGTTGATACGGCCGCAGCTTCGAACCGTTGATGACTTTCGGAAGAGGGATTCCGATCAACGTAGTCAACCAAAAAGTTGATGGGCCCACTTGTTCAGAAATTCGGTAGGGACCAAACCATCGTAACTTGAATTTGCCAGCAGAGCGATTCGACTTTGCATTGTAAAAGAGTACAAGTTGTCCCACCAAAAAAATTGGAGTCTTTAGATATCGATCATGTGTTCGAGCTTGTCTTAGTTGTACTTCCTGCATAGTCAAAAAACTGTGCCATCGTTGCTTGTCTAATTCTCTGAGTGTATCCAACCGAAATGACAGTGATTCTTCAGGTAGCAGTTTTTGAGTAATTGCTACTCGTAAACTTGGTATAACTATCTCCATCGGTGCTATTGCTTCTAATCCATAAGCTAGTTTGAAAGGGGTAATCCTGTTGTTACCTTGTATGTAGTCCGATATGCCCATAATACTGCAGGTAGCAGTTGATCCCATCTTTCCGGTGCTTCCATAATCAATTTCCGAAGCATATTCAACAAAGTTTTGTTTGTACTTTCAGCCAAACCATTAGCACGAGGATAATAAGGAGAACTAAATTTATGCGTGACCTAGAACGAATGTGTGAGTACTTTCATTAAATTGTTGACAAAATGAGTGCCTTGATCTGTAACAAGTTCCAGTGGTAAACCAAAACATGGAAAGACATCGGTTAGCAGACACTTTGCTACCGCAACAGCTGTAGCAGATCGTAAAGCCCAGGCTTCTACCCATCTGGTAGCATAATCTGTACATGTCAAAATATAACGATTATTACTGAGGATTGCTGGTGGTGTAATAGGGCCAATGAAATCTAGACCCCACTTCTGAAAAGGCTCTAATGGCAAGATAGGTTGCAGAGGAAAAAGATGACGTTGCAGGGGCTGTCCAGATCTCTGACAACTATCACATTGTTTGACAAACTGTGATACATCCCTGTACATAGTAGGCCACCAGAGACCACTTTGCAGAATTTTCCGGTGTGTTAAGTCTGCAGCAAAATGGCCACCGGAAGGAATTGAGTGAGCCAAATTAATAACTGAGTTAACTTCATGTGGTGGAATACAACGAAGTAAAACTCCAGTGCGATCTATATAGTATAATTCCCCAGCAATCAACCGAAATCGATGACTAAAAACTGCAATTTTCTTGCGTATTGCCGTAGAAGTCTGAGATGGAAGGCATCCATCAGTGAGAAAGGTCAATATTTGATCATAGTATGTAGATGGCGTAGGCGGGTCTATAATTTCATCATGGGTTGGTTCAGAAACATAAATTGTTGGTGTTGTGTCATCTACACCGACCGGAGCTTCACCGGAATCTAAGCGAGATAAAAAATCTGCTAAGGCATGTGAACTATCTGGTCGATGAATAACTTCGTAGTCAAACTCTTGTAAAAGCAGGACCCATCGTGCTAATCAACCTCCTAGATGTTGTTGCCGAACTAGATAAACAAGTGCAGCATGATCTACATGAAAAGTAAATTTTCGGCCCAGCAAATAATGTCTGAATTTCTTGACAGAATATACTAGACCTAGACATTCTCTCTCTGTTACAGAGTAATTATTTTCGGCAGGGGCTAATCTTCGACTTGCATAGTACACTGGTCTGAACCACTTATCGGTTTGTTGCATTAGAACACTTCCTATTGCTATATCTGAAGCATCAACAAATACATGAAATGGGCGATCCCAGTCAGGAGGCTGTAAGATTGGAACCTGTGTTAATAAACACTTCAAACGATCAAATGCTATCTGACATTCCTGAGTCCACTCAAACTGTCGAGGAGTCTTGGTGATTAATCTGTTCAGTGGTATTGCCAAGTGAGCAAGCCATCGTAAGTGTCGTCCATGCCATCTTACTTGGCCCATGAAGCGCATTACTTCCTTTGGTGTAGTGGGCACAGGAGCTTCTAACACAGCTGAAATTTTATCTGGATCCACCTGTATACCTTGTGCAGATACAATGTGGCCAAGTAGCTTTCCACATGAAACCGCAAACACAGATTTGTTTGGGTTCAAACAGAGTCTGTATTCTCTGCACTTTTCAAAGCAACACCGTAAATGGAACAAGTGTGCTACCATCTTGCCAAATAACGAAAAATCATCGAGATAAACTTGCATAAATGATGTAAGGTACGGGGAGTATATTTCCTGCATGCATCTTTGAAAAGTACTAGGGGCATTTCTTAAGCCAAACCACATAACAGTACATGCGAACACGCCCCAGTTGGTTATGAAGGCGGTTTTCGGTATATCTTGTTCAGCCATTCTAACTTCATTATAACCACTGTATCCATCTAGGAATGAGTACATTTCATGTCCTGCTACTCTATCAAGTATTGTGTCCAGAAAAGGTAGCGGAAACGGATCCGGCACCGTAGCCGAGTTTAGTTTCCGGTAATCTACACATATTCGTAACTGCTTATTCTTTTTAGGCACAATAACAATTGGTGAGATCCATTCAGCATGCTCTACTCGTACAATGAATCCAACCTTCAATAACCTATCCAGTTCTACCTTTACCTGTGATGCATAGTTTGGATTCATCCGGTAGCTGGGTTGCTTGATCGGTCTTGCTTCTGGCTTTAGCATGACCCTGTGTTGGTAGATGCGCGGGTCCAGACCTTTCATGTCTTTGTAATCCCATGCAAATACATCAGAAAATTATCGAAGTAGCTGAATTAAGTTTGCTTGAAATATTTCCGGTAAGTTTTCCTTTATCTTGACAGGACGCGGATGGTCTTCGTCTCCTAAATTATAAGTTATCAATTGATCCTCTGGAACATAAAATTATCGGGGCTTCTCTGTATCGTCAACTGGCTTAAAAAGTTATTGCAATTCAGCGTCATCTGTAGCAGTAGTATCTTCTTTGTTATCTTCTTCTGTTACAGGCATCACCATACAAACTGCGGTATTCCAGTTATCTACAACAGATTGTAGATCCACAGTTCCTAAGGAGATCAAATCAATATTGTTCTTTAAAAATTCTTCTTCTTCATCATCTGACAACCCATCTAGCATATGGACTGGTTCTGCAAAATACGGTCTAGCATGCAACTCGCAAGGTTGTATAGCATCTAATTTTACAACGTATTTACGATTATTATCTTTGAAAGTGAGTTCCTATGCAGACCAATCTTGTATTACCTTAGCATGCTTCAGCCAAGGTCGGCCGAAAAGGAGAATATAATCAAGGGTGGATTCCGGTAATTCTAGTATGAAAAAGGTTATCTTAAATGTTGTACCTTGTAAAGTTATTGGTACATTTCGTATAAGTCCTACGGGATGGACTCTTGATTGGTCGGCCATTCTGACAAAAAACTGAACTGGTTCGATGTTGGTCCACCCTAACTTTTTACACAGTGCAGCAGTAGCAATGTTGACACAAGATCCTCCATCAATTAGTACCTGTGTGATTTTATGATTTTTATACCATACCGTAATTAAAGGAACTGAACGATCGACCGTAGAATCAGGTTCTGGTTGCACTGTTGCCGTTGCTGGAATACAAGAAGGCACAGGACTGAATTGCTGTTGGAATTGTTGTCGAACCCCCGGTACTAGTGCAAGTATTTGGCCAAGAGGAAGAGTGATAGATGCCTTAGATAAAATTTCCCAAGCCTTTTGTGATTGGGTTGTATTTTCCATAGATTCTAAAGATGATGCGCCTGCTGAAGATGATGTGCCTGCTGCTGAATTAAAATCCTGTTGTTGTGTTCCTTCCTTGGTTAACGGAGTCTGGGTCACCGGAATAGGATCTGGGAAGACTGGAGGTTCTGCAGTGGTCCATTGACTAGCTTTATTGTACATCCTTTGTTGTTCGCGTATGCCTCGTTCAAATATTTCTTCTGCTGGTTGTAGTTGTTTACCGGATCGGGTCTGAATTACTGTAGCGTGCGTTTCTACTGGTGTGATTTGTACCATATTAGCCATTGGGTTTTGACGTTCTTTCTTCCTCTGATCATACTCAGTTGCATTGAAAGGCTCTTAAGCCCACGGAAAAAGTGATTATACGAGACTTTATTTTGTTCAAACCCCTCGGAATCGATCTACTTGGATTACCTAGAGCCCACAATTATCTCGCAATGGATTCTTCCTATGTCTATGCACTAGCTCATATGTTTCCCATCGGGTGTACCTGAGCTGCAATGCCGATTTGTTCACGTCAGGTTCACCAAATGTCGGCGCGAAAGCTACGGTCGGTGGATCAGGGCGACCGCCAAAAAATTACAGCGCACACAGGGTGCTTGGAGTAAGCTCAGGTATGATAGAAGAAGACAAAAATGTAGCAGATTGATTGGATAACAAAAAAATTGCCATATTTTCAGGTTCACATTGAAATCAATGAGATGAAAAATTATTATGAATTCGAGCACACTGTCAAAAATTGAAAGCCTACTTTGAACCTAGGTTTCTTAAATCATAAAACTCACTTCACTGTGAAAATCTTTGAACAAAGAATTCAGTTTTGAAAGTAGTTTGTTCCAAAACAACTCCGAAGTTTGGCATGAATTTTGGTCAAATATGCTTTTGCACCATATACGAAAAAAACCACATTGGAGTTTTTAGTTGCAAGAAGATGAATGCATTAATAGTTATACTATGAGTGAAACTTGAGCATGATGGCGTGCTTTACTTCCAAAACAACTGAATACATTGTTATTCATATATCAATCATAACTTTCCAACGTCGTCTAGACACATTAACCAATAGCTCAGAAACTTGTGCTAATAGGATCTCCGTGCAAATCAAATCTCTGGTACCATTAATTTGTTATTTCATAAGAGAAATCAAATCCGTCCGACACTAGAAGTCGTGAGCAAATCGAGTTCCTCCTACAAATTCTTTGATCTGAGTTTTGATGTATTTTGTTCTTTCTATTAACGACATCTTTGTGAATTGTTAGCATTACAACGAGCACAAACTAAACGTGGCCTTCAAATGTGAAGAAAGCATAAATCAACTGTTGTAGCCCAAGAACTCATCAAACGTAAATGACTCGTTTCTCTTCTGAAATCCACACATCATAACTTACAACTGCTTACAGTATACAAAGGATTTATGTAAAACACATGAGCCTGTTTCGCAACAAGTTGACTATGCAAAAACAGGTGCTTCGTACTCTTACACAGATACTATTTGTCTTCAGCACATCTGTAACTGAATTAACACAATCCACATATGCCAACTTCCCATAGTTTCCATTTAGAGTAGAAAGAAAATTTATGTGCAATATAGTCATATGATCGCCATCAGATTCAGATGGTCTCAAAATCAATTGCATCCATGTTAATCATTCAACTCTAACTGAAAAACATTTTAAGCAGTAAGACGAATTATGCAGAGTCTTTGTAACAGGAACCTTGTAAATCGATGAGTCCTGAGTGTCACACAATTTTTTTGCATTGGATAAGGATAAAAAGAAAAAATGTATTGGACATCAAATAGACAGCAAAATCCTATTCTTTAACCTTTGAACTCTCGTCACACATTAATTAAACAGAGCATGCACTGTTGCAGTTCAAACAAACGATAATTCATTGCAGAGAAAAATGCAAACTTCTGAAATTCCTCTTCGGAACAAAAACTGGTGCAGTTCAATCAAATGGAGTGAACTAAACTCTACTCACAATGTTCATCATCCTTTTCTTTCTGATTCCGATTCCGTCATCTTTTGTTTGCCTCTCTCTGATCCATCTGCCACAGTTTCCCTCAATCTTTGGATTCACCGCGCCTCAAAATATCTATTGTGCAGCACTTTCTCCAGTGAGCGAAGCCGCCACCTCCTCTCTTCTTCTTTCTGTTGCCCTCTGATTCGATGTGTGTCCCTGAAGATGCAGATTTTCCCACTAAATAGCAGCGCTCATCCCTTTTTTTTGGCATACATGTCTATTAGAGCAGCACCAATCATCACAACTTGAGCGCCACGGTGGAGAATTGTTGTCAGCCCGAATCAAGCCAATTGGTAGAGGCAAGTCATACTGGTTAAAATTATTCCATACATTGCAATCTGGAACACGACCATCTCCTTCAATTTTTCTTCTCGACCTTCATTGTAATTGCACCCAAAATGTGATGCTGCCACCACCAAAATGCTTCCAGTTCCCACAAAAGGATCATAAACAAATGTTCCACGCCTCACCCAAAAAACACCCAGCCGACCAATCCCCAAATGACACTTCGATGTAGAAGCTACCACTAAAATAAGTACATATCTGCTGGCATAGAGATGGCTCTACCATTCCGACTTCACTGTTTACAGCCAGAAGATCTTGTAGAACTGCCGATTTTCTTAAGTCACTTCCCAACGTTTCATAATGACCATAACTAAAACAAATTGAAGATAGCTTTATGCTCCTGTTACTTAAAGATGAATTGCGCTTCATTTTGCTCTCCAGACAATCATCACCATACTTCTTCAGTACAGACTCCATAGTGCAGACTCCATAGATATCTCGGGATAGATTTCTTCAAAACACGGCAAGGAATATGATAGAAATCAAAGTAGTAATTACTACGGTAGCCAAAATCCACATGTAAAAGATCAGAACACAAGCAGCGCATATACAAATCAAATATGTACAGCCAACGTGCATACAAACTCGAAAATCGACTTGAAGGGGAAAAAAAGAACGGTAATCGTAAAGCAACAACAAAGACAAACGCCTAAACAAATCATCCGCAAAAGAAAAGAAAACACAGTCACTTGACAAGCTCATTCACCCATCCAAGGTCAGGCACCTCACCGCCAAAAAAACCCCTCGAGGAAAATGCAAAGCAGAAGAGAACTCCCCCCCCCAAAAATGCACGAAACCAGAACCAGCCGAAGGAATCCTTTTCTCCCGCTCTCTGTATACGCATACCTCCACACACCTTTTTTCGTGTGCTACCTCCTCCACATGTCTCTCATCGACAAGGGCCGCTACGAATTGGGTGGCCTCAGGGAATTAATGGCTCCCCATATTGCAACGTTATCCCTAGGCCCTACCACCACCATTGATATTCCATGTTTTGCTCCTCGAATCTAACAGTAATGCAGCAGAACCATCCCCCATGCGCAACTTTGTAACCTTCTTACTTTTCTTTTTATCTTTTGAAAGAAGATCCGACCCCCCTGTTTTGCTATCCTGCACCAAAGAAGTCCCACAAGCATTGCAATGTGTACTCCCTTCTGGCGTTTCCAATGTACAAACGTTGCATGTGACTATGCCTCCTCTTACTTGGGGTAAAGAAAGATCAGCAGGACAAAGCAATTGAACATCAAGAATTTTCTTTGCCTTTACAAGTACCTTAGCAGGTTTATTTTGGAGGTTGCTCCCATTTGCAGCAAAATAATAGGACTTCTTCCCCTTAAGATCACGATATCCATCCTTTGAAAGTATCTCAACATCATTACCTTCAGAACTACCTCCACCTCTATCAGTCAGTCTAAGAGTAGAAATTTTACCAGACACCAATTTCTTTGTTTCTTCTCCATCTTCATCTTGACTGCTTCCACTTGAGGATGCATGAGATTCACTACCCTGATTGCTCACCAATTGCCTGTGATACACATTCAGCAAGTCCCCTTTCTTTTTTTGCATCTGGACATAACATTGCCAACTGAGGTACTAAATGCAGTAAACCAAAACCTTTGACTTTTGCAAATATCTTTCATCCAATTGATTAACTCTTCAAATACCTGCAATCAAACATATTTCCCTGGCCAAATAGAACCACATTAGTGCATAAAAACCAACCATTTATTTAGCTAACATACTCCCCTCTTCTTAATTGCGAAGTCGTCCCCGATGAGCCAAATTGTTCCTGCGCTCAAATCATCCAACATGTGATCATCACTCAATCAAATACAAATCTTTACCTTGTATGCCTATTCTCTTCTTCCTCAATGTAGCACCTGAAATCATACTCATACAATCATTTGTTAGTACCAAAATCCAATCATCACTTACCATCTTCGTCCATCTTCTCGCATCTTCACTGCCATGTCCACCTGTCTGCAAACTTCATTAAAACATTAGAACTTTTCGTCATCAAATCACAATAACATTTACAACCAAAATGGAAAGAGCAAACACACATCAGGAAATCACATCACACATCGTCGTCATACATGCAAGCTCGTCACAACCCATATGCATACAAGCAGAAGACATGTCCACATTCGCTCTCGTCACTCTTCTCGACTGTTTGTTCAACACATCACAAATCCTTGTTCCACATGCATACTCAACACACTTTCCACACACACCATATATAATCAAAACCATTCCCCACTTTTATTTTTCGTTTCTAGCTGGGTTCTCTCGCCGATTGTTCATTCCCCTTCTACCTAGGGTTTCCACTACCCGCTTTTCTTGTCATTGACTCTATTGCTAGGTCACCACCACACCACTCCTAGATTGATGGACAGACGACAAAGACCACTCAAGCCTAACACGAGCTCACTCTAACAAGATCACTCATCGTCGACGCGATTCCGAACTTCACAAGTCAGTGCACCACCTAAGAGCCCAAACTGAACACTTCCCGAAGGTTTGCACACAAACAAGGTACCTAGCATGATTGGATTTCTCAAGTCCAAGCTTTCCACAAACACGTCGCAGCCAAAACCCTAGCCGAGCTTAAGCGTCGATTTGACATGCCTCATCAGGAATCCACACATTCCCATATCCCCACAAACACAAACACATATATTCCCATCCGAGCATCATGCTCTCTCACCTCTCTTATGTCCCCCCTCGAGCGAGGAATTCTTCTCATTCATTTTTCCCACATTTTTTCTCTCTTTTTTCATCATTTTTTTTTTCACATATTTACTCACACTTGCCGGCCTACGCCGAAGCTGGATGCGACTCGTGGACTCGACCACCCGATCGAGTTTGTTCCACCCATCTACCAACCCAACGTAGCGCGCAACACACAGACAGCTAGCCCTATGCGAAACCGACGTCGGTTCGTGGCTTTGACCACCCGGCCAAAGTGGGTCCACCCACCTATCGGCCCACATAGGCGCGTAGCCACACTCACACATACACAAACATACATTTTTTCATTTTCTTTTCATTCCCGCATCTCGAGAATTAGGAGACAAAAGAAAGGATCTTTTCCCAACCCAACCAATCACGACACACACATAAACTCCCCTCATGGACATCCCGATGAGACATATCTCCTCTCTGCTGCTACTCAAGCCAAAATCCAGCCACTAATGCCATGGTCAACCCGTCCTCGCAAAACCCGCACATACTAATCACCTCGTCGACTTGAAACCTCTGAAAGTGTCACTTCAGTCCTAAGTGTACAACAGACTTGGTCCATCCGTCCTCACATCTCTGACTCGTAATCCGCAAAGCAAACCCTAATCAAACTCAAGCCGTCCTAACCGGCATCCATCATATCATCTTTTTCTTTTTCATCTCCATACTCTGCCTCGCAGAGATTCCACATGATTCGACAGCTTGCTGATATTGTCCTCTAGCCAGGCGATACGGTCTGGAAGGCCACCATTCATTACTACACCTCTTAATGCCTCGAGCTTCAAAGCTAAATCCCTTATCCCTTCTTCTTTTCGCTCATCACTGCCTTGGAGTCGAAAAATCTCATCATCCACTTGATGGAACCGAACCCACATTTTCTTCTTCTCCTCTTCTAAATGGCTCATCTTTCTTTCTATTTCCAAAGGAACCTGCTCGCTCCTCCCTGCTTGGCCAGACAACTTTTCAACCTCTTCTCGAATCGACCTCTCCTCCCAAATTCTACTCATATTTTCTACTTCCAGATCATCCACTTTTTTCGACAACTCCTTTGCCTTTTCTAACTCCACGCCTATCGCCTCTAACTGGTCCAACATCCCTTTTAGCTCTTCCTCTATTCTACCTACTTTCGGATCTTCTGCTCGTTCTCGAGTCTCATCGTCTTTCCGATTCATCCACCTACCGAGCTTGCTACTCAGCTTTGCATTCTCTTTTTCTACACGTCTCATTTTCTCATCACTCTCCGCTTGGGCACTTTTCATTCTTTCTAACTCCAAGTGGAACTCGTCACATGCCTTACCCGCTTAATCACTGTATCGACGGATTATGCTTTGTACCTTCTCGATTTCATGCTCCATTCCTTCGACTCTCCTCATTAGGTCATCCTCGTCTCTTGAGAGCTCTTCTTCGATCGCAACTCCAAAGCAGTCGGCTACCATCAAGCCGGATCTCAAGTTCCAGACCACGTTTTCACTCTCGGGCTTCACAAGATCTTGCCTGCAGCTTTTGTTTACTCTTTTCCACTCCTTGTTTTCATTTTTCAACATCCGTACTTGCTTTTCCCAAGTTCCTAGGACCTCGGCCATTTTCACTTGATTTTCCTCTAATTTCTCGATCTTGATCCTCTCGTTATCTGGCTCCACATGCAACCAATTGACTTGACATTCCAAGCTCTTCACAAGTTCTACCAAGTCTCGATCATGAGATCCAGTATCCTTGCTTTCACTTGCTCTCGCAGTTTCCGTCGATGAAGTAACTCTACCTTTGTCAACTTCCACATACAAAGAGGATAAGCACCTATCTGATTCATTCGTTGCGACCTTTAGGTCAATCACCTCTTTTGAGCCACACACGTGCTCGCATAGTCTCTTTTTCCCACAGTCCGCACATGTGGGGACAAAATCCAACGGGGTGCATACACGAGGGCAATATTTGGCTATATGCCCAATCTGCTCGCAACACCAGCATCTCACATAGTTTGATATCGGGCCAAATCGCCACCCTCGGTTCGCATGATCTCTCATGGTCGAATGAGAATATATGCATCTTCTATTTCGTCCAAAATTCATTTGCCTCATGTTGGTCTTCTCAATACCACAGGCTTGCCTTTGTTGAGCCATTTCTTTCATGAAGGTCAAAGCAGATTTGGGATCGACTTGGCTGTGCCACACGATTGGGGCACCAAGCGAACTCGTAGCACTCTCTATGAGATGAGCTAAGCCAATTCCCGGCAGACGCACCAAAATGAAAGGCTCTTAAGCCCACGGAAAAAGTGATTATACGAGACTTTATTTTGTTCAAACCCCTCGGAATCGATCTACTTGGATTACCTAGAGCCCACAATTATCTCGCAATGGATTCTTCCTATGTCTATGCACTAGCTCATATGTTTCCCGTCGGGTGTACCTGAGCTGCAATGCCGATTTGTTCACGTCAGGTTCACCAAATGTCGGCACGAAAGCTACGGTCGGTGGATCAGGGCGACCCCCAAAAAATTACAGCGCACACAGGGTGCTTGGAGTAAGCTCAGGTATGATAGAAGAAGACAAAAATGTAGCAGATTGATTGGATAACAAAAAAATTGCCATATTTTCAGGTTCACATTGAAATCAATGAGATGAAAAATTATTATGAATTCGAGCACACTGTCAAAAATTGAAAGCCTACTTTGAACCTAGGTTTCTTAAATCATAAAACTCACTTCACTGTGAAAATCTTTGAACAAAGAATTCAGTTTTGAAAGTAGTTTGTTCCAAAACAACTCCGAAGTTTGGCATGAATTTCGGTCAAATATGCTTTTGCACCATATACGAAAAAAACCACATTGGAGTTTTTAGTTGCAAGAAGATGAATGCATTAATAGTTACACTATGAGTGAAACTTGAGCATGATGGCGTGCTTTACTTCCAAAACAACTGAATACATTGTTATTCATATATCAATCATAACTTTCCAACGTCGTCTAGACACATTAACCAATAGCTCAGAAACTTGTGCTAATAGGATCTCCGTGCAAATCAAATCTCTGGTACCATTAATTTGTTATTTCATAAGAGAAATCAAATCCGTCCGACACTAGAAGTCGTGAGCAAATCGAGTTCCTCCTACAGTTTCTTTGATCTGAGTTTTGATGTATTTTGTTCTTTCTATTAACGACATCTTTGTGAATTGTTAGCATTACAACGAGCACAAACTAAACGTGGCCTTCAAATGTGAAGAAAGCATAAATCAACTGTTGTAGCCCAAGAACTCATCAAACGTAAATGACTCGTTTCTCTTCTGAAATCCACACATCATAACTTACAACTGCTTACAGTATACAAAGGATTTATGTAAAACACATGAGCCTATTTCGCAACAAGTTGACTATGCAAAAACAGGTGCTTCGTACTCTTACACAGATACTATTTGTCTTCAGCACATCTGTAACTGAATTAACACAATCCACATATGCCAACTTCCCATAGTTTCCATTTAGAGTAGAAAGAAAATTTATGTGCAATATAGTCATATGATCGCCATCAGATTCAGATGGTCTCAAAATCAATTGCATCCATGTTAATCATTCAACTCTAACTGAAAAACATTTTAAGCAGTAAGACGAATTATGCAGAGTCTTTGTAACAGGAACCTTGTAAATCGATGAGTCCTGAGTGTCACACAATTTTTTTGCATTGGATAAGGATAAAAAGAAAAAATGTATTGGACATCAAATAGACAGCAAAATCCTATTCTTTAACCTTTGAACTCTCGTCACACATTAATTAAACAGAGCATGCACTGTTGCAGTTCAAACAAACGATAATTCATTGCAGAGAAAAATGCAAACTTCTGAAATTCCTCTTCGGAACAAAAACTGGTGCAGTTCAATCAAATGGAGTGAACTAAACTCTACTCACAATGTTCATCATCCTTTTCTTTCTGATTCCGATTCCGTCATCTTTTGTTTGCCTCTCTCTGATCCATCTGCCACAGTTTCCCTCAATCTTTGGATTCACCGCGCCTCAAAATATCTATTGCGCAGCACTTTCTCCCGTGAGCGAAGCCGCCACCTCCTCTCTTCTTCTTTCTGTTGCCCTCTGATTCGATGTGTGTCCCTGAAGATGCAGATTTTCCCACTAAATAGCAGCGCTCATCCCTTTTTTTTGGCATACATGTCTATTAGAGCAGCACCAATCATCACAACTTGAGCGCCACGGTGGAGAATTGTTGTCAGCCCGAATCAAGCCAATTGGTAGAGGCAAGTCATACTGGTTAAAATTATTCCATACATTGCAATCTGGAACACGACCATCTCCTTCAGTTTTTCTTCTCGACCTTCATTGTAATTGCACCCAAAATGTGATGCTGCCACCACCAAAATACTTCCAGTTCCCACAAAAGGATCATAAACAAATGTTCCACGCCTCACCCAAAAAACACCCAGCCGACCAATCCCCAGATGACACTTCGATGTAGAAGCTACCACTAAAATAAGTACATATCTGCTGGCATAGAGATGGCTCTACCATTCCGACTTCACTGTTTATAGCCAGAAGATCTTGTAGAACTGCCGATTTTCTTAAGTCACTTCCCAACGTTTCATAATGACCATAACTAAAACAAATTGAAGATAGCTTTATGCTCCTGTTACTTAAAGATGAATTGCGCTTCATTTTGCTCTCCAGACAATCATCACCATACTTCTTCAGTACAGACTCCATAGTGCAGACTCCATAGATATCTCGGGATAGATTTCTTCAAAACACGGCAAGGAATATGATAGAAATCGAAGTAGTAATTACTACGGTAGCCAAAATCCACATGTAAAAGATCAGAACACAAGCAGCGCATATACAAATCAAATATGTACAGCCAACGTGCATACAAACTCGAAAATCGACTTGAAGGGGAAAAAAAGAACGGTAATCGTAAAGCAACAACAAAGACAAACGCCTAAACAAATCATCCGCAAAAGAAAAGAAAACACAGTCACTTGACAAGCTCATTCACCCATCCAAGGTCAGGCACCTCACCGCCAAAAAAACCCCTCGAGGAAAATGCAAAGCAGAAGAGAACTCCCCCCCCCAAAAATGCACGAAACCAGAACCAGCCGAAGGAATCCTTTTCTCTCGCTCTCTGTATACGCATACCTCCACACACCTTTTTTCGTGTGCTACCTCCTCCACATGTCTCTCATCGACAAGGGCCGCTACGAATTGGGTGGCCTCAGGGAATTAATGGCTCCCCATATTGCAACGTTATCCCTAGGCCCTACCACCACCATTGATATTCCATGTTTTGCTCCTCGAATCTAACAGTAATGCAGCAGAACCATCCCCCATGCGCAACTTTGTAACCTTCTTACTTTTCTTTTTATCTTTTGAAAGAAGATCCGACCCCCCTGTTTTGCTATCCTGCACCAAAGAAGTCCCACAAGCATTGCAATGTGTACTCCCTTCTGGCGTTTCCAATGTACAAACGTTGCATGTGACTATGCCTCCTCTTACTTGGGGTAAAGAAAGATCAGCAGGACAAAGCAATTGAACATCAAGAATTTTCTTTGCCTTTACAAGTACCTTAGCAGGTTTATTTTGGAGGTTGCTCCCATTTGCAGCAGAATAATAGGACTTCTTCCCCTTAAGATCACGATATCCATCCTTTGAAAGTATCTCAACATCATTACCTTCAGAACTACCTCCACCTCTATCAGTCAGTCTAAGAGTAGAAATTTTACCAGACACCAATTTCTTTGTTTCTTCTCCATCTTCATCTTGACTGCTTCCACTTGAGGATGCATGAGATTCACTACCCTGATTGCTCACCAATTGCCTGTGATACACATTCAGCAAGTCCCCTTTCTTTTTTTGCATCTGGACATAACATTGCCAACTGAGGTACTAAATGCAGTAAACCAAAACCTTTGACTTTTGCAAATATCTTTCATCCAATTGATTAACTCTTCAAATACCTGCAATCAAACATATTTCCCTAGCCAAATAGAACCACATTAGTGCATAAAAACCAACCATTTATTTAGCTAACATGCATCCTTAAAAATCTTCTAATGTGACCAAATTCGCCACAGAAATGACAGCGCGGTGGTGGCAAATTGGGATTTTCCGGTGGTGGTCCGGCCTGCCAGCGGTTTGCGTTGTAGTTATTATTTCTCTGTCCTCTGTAATTTCGATATCCTTGTTGCTGGTTGTTTCTCATTTGCGGAGGTACATAATGATTTGCTGGCTGCCCTGGTTCTTGTATAATTGCATTGACAGTTGCTGTTCCCTGCACTTTGGTGTTATATGCACAGTTTTCGGTGGTGTGTCCGGTAGTGTTACAAATAGCACAAAACAACTGATTAAGTGCACAAGTGGCACTAGTATGGCCTGAATTCTTGCATGTGGTGCAGTACATCTGTCTGGTCGGGTCTTCGGTGACATTTTTATTTGCTTTTAACCACTCCAGATCTTCTGTAAATCCTCCAACCTTGTTTTCCAACTGCAAAGCCATTGCGATCACTGCATCTAGCGTCATAGCTCCTACACAGCGTATGATCATAATCTGTTTAAGTTATGGAGTCAGGCCATTGATGAACCATTGAGTAATAACGTCATCCGGTAGGTTGGCATGTGCTAGTGGTAACTGCCTCAAATGAGTCCTGAATAGCGTGGCGTATTCCTGTACTGTTTGATTTATCTTATGTCTATTGTTTTGCAGGTAGTCAAAAATTTCGGTTGGATTCTTCTTTAGCCTGAATCTCTGCAAAAAGGCATCTCTTACTGCTTCATAAGTGCCGAAATGGTTAATATCATATTCTGTAAGCCATCTAGCTGCTTCGTTGACCAATGTCGATTGGAAAACAATAGCCTTATACGCTGGATCAGGTGGATGATTGAGCACTGCGTAACTTATCTCAAACGTGCGTACATGAGCATCTGGGTCATCTCTTGGGAATCCACCAAATTTGGTGTACGTTACTCCTGTTGGAGTCGGCCTGGGTAGACATAGTTGTTGTTGTTGTTGTTCGTTCATCGTGCTTATGGTTGTATGGTGACTATCTCCTGTATTCCGAGGCTGAATATCTGAACCGTCAGAGTCTGTATCAGCCTGTGCACTTTCCGGTTCGATAATCTTGTTCAGTATATTTTGAATCTCAGTTTCGAACAGGCTACCTTCCTTCTTGATGTTGAATGTAGGGAAACTTACTCCCAATAGCGGTGACTGGGCTGAAGATTCACCGAGAAAGGGTAAACCGAGAAAGGGTAAACCGTCGCCGAAAAACTGCGATCTTTCAGCAACTGTTACCGAAATATCACCGGAATGTGTCGAATTTTCACCAATACAAGGTGTTTTTTCTCCTTCACTAATTTCCTTGGCTAAAGTGTTTCTAGTCGTAAACAGATTTGAATCTTTATCCAATGTTGTTAAACTAACTTCAGGCTGTGTCCTGGTAGATTCTGGAGTTACTATATCTTTGACAGACTGTGCCGAAATAGTACCAGAATTTACCAGAGGCGTAACACGTTCCACCGGAATATGACCGGAATCACTACTAACGTTCTTTACTTTCTTGACAACTAGGTTAGGTCTAGCTGTACTTCTACCTCCGGGAGTCGTCCTTAGTAAATTAAGTACCCCAGGCTGGCGGTTCTTTGGATACGTTTCACCGGATCGAGTAACCGGCATGTATCATCTTTTGTACTAATCGCGTACTGTTACTGTCGATTAAAAATTTACAGTCACGTTTTCACAACAGGTTTGCAACAATCTGTTCTGTTGCCACCTTCCCACAGATAAATGGAAATCTTGATAACACTTTCGACAAATAAACTACAATCTTGATGCCACCTTCCCACAGACGGCGCCAGTGTTAAACGCTTAAATGCGAGACTAGCTGTCAGAAACGCATTTAAGCACCTAACTGGGTTCTTGGGAGTGGTAGGGGTCTGTTAGACAGAGGCCCTGTACTTAGTTCCCAAAATAACCACTTCAGATATAGTAATATATTGATGCTAAGAACTCTATCAAGATTTCCTGACACTTATAGTTCTCGTCGTAGCTCAGCCAACGTATACCGTAGAACACTATCACAGTTTCACAGACTTCGCTAAACAACTGGCAGAACATTCCCAGAACGAGTACTAACACAATACACGTCCCTAACACCACAAATGCAATAAAGATTCGCAGCCGATTCACTTCAGACAACAGTTTGATAACAAATCAACAGAACGAGACAGATGCTCCAAATTACCCAACCCTGCACACAGTAACGTCATCGCTCAGTCACTCAGATGAATCGTCACACTACATCAAACTCCGAACAGACAAAACAAGACATAGCTGCGCACAGAATACACAGAATACTCAGAAGGTCGTCAAGGTACTATGGATTACTCCACTTAACACACAGAAACAGTTACCGATGGTAGACAAGACAAGAGATGAACATGGAACTCAGAATACTGGAGATTAAGCAAACAGACACTACAATAACGACCCGCTCAGTCACACAGACAGACAGTCTGGTGATCCATCATGGAACCGTCACTGGCGCGCCTTTCTTTGATTTATATAACTTTTTTACAACTGTTTGTAACAGCTTTTCACTCGTGCGAACAAGATTCAGTTACATATTCCCAATCCGACGGCCGCTCCCAAAGCAAAATTCCAATATGTATGTCTATCTCTAAGTTAACCTTAGCTTAGGTAACTTGCTTTCTTTTCATACCGTTTCATTTTGTATATAAGATACATACCTTTTCTCCCATGTAAGAAAAAACCATGAAAACTAGAACTCTTTATGAAACTTCACTTTGTATAGCATGGATGGTCATCTTCCATTTCCATACAGGCACTCTTTAAGGTAACTATCTCACTTGCACCAAAACATTAATTTGAGGACAAATGGGGGGTTGAAAAATAGGCAGGGCATGAGTGCCTCATAGGGTGTCAGTGTTCTTATGGACAAGTAAATCAAGATCTCACGTTGAGGAAACTTTTATATGCTTATGTTTTTATTTTTTTTTAATAAAGGAAGTTCGGCAATAGCCTACTCTCCCGGACTTGAATTAAATTAAGAAACAAAGGTACAATAGAAGGGGACTAGTGCCCACGGGACCCCCCAAATCCCACAAAGCAGGGGAAGCTTGGTTGATTCCTAGGTAGCATTACAAAGAAGGTTGATCACCCTCTCGTCGCCCTCATGTGGGACCCACTTGGGTTTGAGCTTGTTGTTGATCAAAAGGAGGACTTGATGGTGCCTGAAGGGGGGGGAATTCTTACTGTTGACAATCCTTTTGCCAAGGAGGAAAAGAGATTTTTCAATCGACCACTCCCTGGGGGGGTCGCCGAAGTTGAGAGCACACCGCTCTCGCCAAATTTTCCACAGGACTTCCCCTCTGATTGCGTTCCAGAGAGCCGCAGAGCAACCAATCGCTTCTCCCAAAAGGACTTGTTTCCAACTAAGCTGTTTCTGAGCTCTGATTTTCAGTCCAACCATCTGCCAACTTCTGTAGGAGTTGGGGCAAGTAAAGAAGATGTGTGAGACATCTTCGATTGTACGGTGGCAGCGTTTGCACCACGGAGGGGTCCCACAAATTTTGCTTGCCTTCTGGTTAGTCCAAATTCCACGATGAAGGATTTGCCATAAGAGGACAGACTTCTTAATCTCTATAAGTGGGTGCCAGATACTCATGAATTTCATGTCCCACCGAAGCCTCGACCAAGACAGGCACCACTTCTTGTTGAGGCTGATCTGGAGGTCGGTCGTTTCTTTGATGTACGGGATTTTGAGTAGACTATTTCCATTGTGCCATTTGAGGCCACGCGCGTTCGGAGCATCATGTCCCATGAGAAGGCGGGTTTTGTGACGATCCCAAGCGAGGCACCTGCTTTGCAAGGTGTTCCATTCTTCGTAGGAGATGTTTATGCGAGGGTCGATATCCTCGAAGTTGATCCAACTGTTGGTGTCATGTTTCCAGAGGTGTTTCCATTTTTTGAATCCTTTGTTCCATAACTTCTTGGCATTTTGCATGTTCCAAGATTCCACACTCCGGATGCCATGAATCGGAAACCAGATAGAGTCGTTTTGTCTGATTCCGGCCGCCCACTTCCAGTCCTCACTAATTCTTGTGAAGCTTTTGACTTTATTCCAGCCCTTCCAAAGAGAGCAAACGAGATTGGAGCCTTTCGGGAAGACAGGTATCGGGGAGAATAGCAAGGTCATGATGTCGAGGTTCTTCCAGTTCGGGGACCCCGTGAGGGCCAACTCATTTTTGTTTCTGAAGATCAGTTTGGCCCACGAGGCCTCCCTATTGCACCAAGCTTTAATCATCCATTTGGCAGCCAGTTTGTTAGCCATACACCCAATGTCCAGGATGCCAAGCCCCCCGCTAGCTCTAGGGCTGGTGCAGATGGCCCATTTGATTTTAGGGACCCCCCTTCTGTTATGATCACCTGTCCAAAGAAAGTTTCTGCAGATGCCATTCAATTTGGACAGGCCTTGCTCATTCGGTCTCCAGCAGGAAATGAAATAGATGGTCGACGAGAGGAGGAACGTGTTGATAACCATCGCCCGTCCAGCGAGATTGATTTGCATGCCTCTCCAGTAGTTGAGCTTGTTTTCAAGTTTGGCCAGCACCCAATTCCATCGCTGCTCCATAGAGACACCAAATCCCAAGGGGATTCCAAGCAGCCGAAAGATTTGGCCCTGCGGAATGATTTGACAGCCGTGATCAATGAGAAGGCCAGGTTGATGTCCCACGATGGCCCTAAAGGCGGTCTTATTGTGGTTGATTTTGGATCCAGAGGCCTCACAAAAGGTATCAAGACACTTCCAGAAAGTCTCCAGGCTGGTATTGTCATTGTGAACGAACGCGTTCATATCATCAGCAAAAAGTCTCATGATGAATTGACTGTGGTCGTGCGGAAGTTGGAGGCCTTTGATATTGCCAGCCTCCACATGGTGAGCCACAAGTCTGCTCAGCCCCTCAGTGGCGATGGCAAAGAGAAGGGGGGCAAGAGGGCACCCTTGTCTAATAGATCTTTTAAGATGGATCACCTTTGAAAGTTTGCCGTTTACGTTAATTTGGGTCGTTGCGTTGCCGAGAAGGGTCGCGATCATCTTGGTGAATTTCTGACTACATCCGAGGTCTTGGAGCGACTGTAGAATATAGTCCCATTCTAGTCTATCGTAGGCTTTGTCAAAGTCGATCTTGAGGAAGACCACATCTTGATTAGACTCGTTTGCAAATTGAATACCTTCCCAAATATCCATAATAGTTTCCAGGATGGACCTGCCTTTGATGAAACCTTTTTGGTCCTCACTAAGCCAAGATCTCAGATGGCACGCAAGTCTGTTGGCAATGACTTTGGCGACGATCTTGTATCCTGTTTGTAGCATCGTAATTGGCCGCCAGTTCTCGATTCTATTTTTTTCCCCCTTCTTGTGAACCAGCTTGATAATTCCATTATTTATACAAGAAGGAAGAGCACCAAAATTTAGCGCTTCTTGCCAGACCATCCGAAGAGGGGTGGCGACCACCAGCTTGAAAGATTTAAAAAACTCGTTAGTGAGTCCATCGGGTCCCGGGCTTTTACCGAGAGGGAGGGCATCAATGACCTCAATGATTTCTGATTCAGAGATCGGGGCATGGAGCAGGGAGTGGAGGTTGGGTGGTATTCTCCGGGGGGAAACCCTAGAAATGGCAGCCATGCAGTCCCTTCTATGGTGGGAGAGGGGGTTCGAGGTTCCCAGGAGTCTCGTGAAGTGCCCTTCGATGATGCCAAAGTTATCCTCTTCCGAGTTGCATACATTGCCATGTGGGTCGAGCAGTAGGGGAATCGTCTCTCTGTTGTGTTTCCTTTTGAGGATACTGCACATCTCTTTGGTGGGTTTGTCGGCTTTTCCAGCCCACCACTCCTTGAAGAAGATTTGCAAGTTTTTCCTTTGAATTTCTTCCTCGTATCTCAACGCTGCTCTGATTCTTCGGAGACCTTTCTGGGCTTGGTGTTTTCCTTTGTTCACTTCCTCCTCGAGTCGCCAGAGTCTGTGGTACAGCGCTTCCCTACGAGCCCGCCGCACGGTCTCGAGCATTTTCTTAGTTCTGATCATGATCTTGCGAGATTTGTCGACCGCACTTCTCCAGCACTTGGCTGGGGCCAAGCCAGAGGCGAACGCCACCTTCCACACATCGGCAATCTCTTGATGGACGGAGGGGAGAGAGAAGGTGGAGGCGTTGGCATGGAACCACGGAGCCTTGTGGGTTCCGTAGGAAGGTTGGAAAGTGATAACAATCGGGTAGTGATCAGAGATGGTGAGGTCAGTACGTTGCGTGATGGAAGGGTGGCCCCACAGATGAGCAAAGGTCTGAGAGATGTAGCATCTATCCAGTCTAGCTTTCCTCAGATCCTCGCCCGCTTGGAGATTCGACCAGGAAAAGCCATTCGAGTCTTTGAATTCGACCAGATCCAGGTGGAGTTTGGTCAAGTCCCACGTTTCTTTCTCCCGACTGTCAATGACCCTGCCCTTGCCCATCCATCTGTCCAGAGGGTCCTCCACCATGTTAAAGTCGCCACAAATAAGCACGTTGTGGGGAAGCGAGTCAAGAGAAGTCCAAGTGTTCAGCCTCTCCAAATCCCCGTTAGGGGCGTACAGAGAAACCATAGTGACACAAAGGGGAGCACCAAAAGAAACCGCAATCCATCGGTGATTTACGTCTTCAATGGAGTTCTCGAGCTTTTCATGCCAGGGTTGTTTAACACCGATGGCCGTTCCACCGGACCCCCGCTGGTGCTTTGTTGGGATCCACACATGGGCCGAGGAAACCTGTCTGAGCCGTTTCAGAAGGTCTTCTCCGTCAATTTTAATCTCTTGGATGCATATAATGTCTGGTTTTAAGCTAGTGTCGCGGAGCCATTGACCAATGATGGCCGCTCTTGAGGGGTCAGTTAGCCCCCTAGCATTAAGCGAGATGACAATCATTTTTGTATTGATCCCTCTTTGCGGGAGGGAGCCTTGTCCTTTCTTCTCTTGGCTTCATCTTTCTTTTTCGCTGGTATCTGATCCCGACTTAGAAGTCGGTTCTTGTAGGGGCTTTTCCAGGGTAGCTCCATAGGCTGTTTTCCTTTGCGGGATACACCTTGCTGGGGGGAACTGGGCCTCGTGCTCGGCACCATCTCCGGGATCGTGGATCCAATGATGGAGCTTTCACTATCCATGTTGTCTTCATTACTAGTGGTGAATCCATCTTCTTTGCTTGTAGTATAACCCTCCTGGGGGGTTTCTTTGTTGTCGGGGATCTCTAGGGCATTGTCGTATGTATCTTCCACGAGTGGATTCCCACCTGGGTAGTCAAGCTCGTTGATCTCCTTTCCAAGATTGCAATACAAATTGCTGTTGGGGGTAAGCGGCAGGTTGTTTCTCTCACCGTTGGCCCTCGGACTTCTTTTCCTTCTTCTTCTAACTTCAGTAAAGCCATCCGCATCAGCTTGTGGTTTGAGGAGGCCCTTGTCATCCCCGTCCTTGGTCGGGTGGGTCAAATCGCCATTGTTGACATGAGCAGTTTTGGAGGCTGCTTGCGAGCGCTTATTTTTTTGCCTGAGAGGGCAGTCTTTAATCCTGTGCCCTTGCTGACCACAACGAAAGCACGCGTTGGGGAGGTTTTTGTAGGTGATATTCTGCTCCCAAACATCACCTTCGCCCATGTCCACTTTGATCATTGATGGGAGCGGCGAACTGAGGTCGGCCTCGACGCAGATTTGTGGGTGCCACCTAGCATTGAACGAGTGTCTTGCACCTTCATAGATGAGACCACCAATGTCTTCGCGTGAAGCCAGCGGCTTGCCGATAGGAGAGACAATGGTGAAAATGGTGGGATGTTATCCATTGAAAGCGAAGTTCCGTGTGTTGATGTGCTTTAAATGATTCTCGATTGTGGTTGAAAATCTATCAGCATAATGCACACCCTCCATTCTAATCAAGGAGAGAGAATGTTAAGAACCAAGAACATTAGGACCACCACATGCCTAAGAGATGACTCTCCTCCCAACCTTATACCTCTGCATATAGCTCTCTCTAAGGGACTACCCCTTATCGTTGGTGGATACCAACCATCAAAGTGTCAGCCATGTAACTACATGTGCACCAAGTGTCCTAGGTAATTCAAATTAACTCAAGTGGATACTTTTAGAAGGCTCTAGAGCTCTTTGGGACAAAACATCCTCCCATGACTCTCATAGGACTTGAACCAAAGACCTCCTCCTTCCCATCAATATCACTTAACTACTAGACCAAGTTACTTGCTTGTTTAGAGACCACATGCACCTATGCTTAAGTCTATCCTTGATAATTTGGCCCTACACGAGAATGACCAAACGATGTCTGATTTCATATCTATGTAAATAAGTCGGACACCCATGTGATGAGCTTAATGTATAACATTCTTACCCCCTTTGAAAACATTTTCATCCTCGAAAATAGAGTTATATATAAAATTGTATGCATACCCTCAGGCCTCATGTTTTAGTCTAGAACAATATATTTCATCTTTGTGGTGGGATTCACCTCATATTTCAAATGAATAGAGGGGCATGTATTGTCTGTCCTTGCCCAAATGATTCAAAACACCAATTGGCTTTGGACTTGATAACTTGTTCCAAGTGTAGAGTAAGGAATGAATGACAAGGGTGGATCAAAAGACATACTTTCCCAATTCATTGTTTGACTATGTACTATCTAGGCATTAACTAGTGAAATGGGCGGATCCAAGATACTGGTCCATTACTGGGCATCAGTACTGCATGGACATAGCAACTAAGATGGGACGTATATCCGTATCAAGGCTATGAGAGCTTTTGTTTCATTCGAATTTGGTTTGGACTACAATTTTAGGTTGACCTCATTTTCTTCACCATATTTTTCTAGATCCTATTAGCTATAGTGCTATCTAGAACACTTCTAAATTTCACTTTTAGTGAGAATGGTGAGTGACTATTCTCAAAAATTAATGGCTTTCTTTCACGAGTAAACCAATAGTCTCCTTGTCATCTCAGGCCGCTTGTTTGGGTGGTTGGGCCTTTCGCCTCTTGAGATGGGGGCGAGGGTTCAATTCCCACCGGCAACATGTAAGGGACATCTTATCATGGAAAGTTGTATCTTGTGGCTAATGTGCCACTGTTTGTCCTGCCCCGTGGTAGTTGTGACCACAATCTAACTCAGCTATGTAAACCCATGTTCTTGTGAGATAAGGGAGGTCCCATGAGTACTATGCCCTTCCTTGTACAGTTGCAATTTCAAAGTTAAAGCCTGAGGAGTAAGCCTCAGCCGAATATTAAAATAAATAAATAAATAAATAAAGTCTCCTTGTCGAAAGTGAATGTCGTCCACGGCCTACCACGGAAACCTCACATGGAGGAGAAGATAGTATGATGCGTGTTTCTGCCGCGAAGATGCAAAAGGCTACAGCTATCCAGAAAAACACATCACTATTTTGATAAATTTGACATTAAAATATATTTATCCATTTAGGCCTGCATCCACAAAAGATCTTCATGTCTTGACGAATGCAGGACTTGAACCCATCATGGCCAATACACTTAGGTTTACTCTAACTACGACCTCAAAGTTTTGCTGCTAAATTTTTTTCTGAAGCTTTATAAAATTAAAACTTGGACAGTCAGCAGCGTCTTGCCATGGCGATGATGAGAGAAAGTGCAAATGGAAGAAGAATTTATGCACGATGTTGTAAAATCCAAGGTCGGAACTTCGCACCTCACATTGATGGGCAATCTCAATGACCATTCCGCCCAACTCAAACCTTGTGAAAGTAAGGTAACGCTGTAAGATTCTTCTTGACAGTAAGCAGCTTGTTTCGAACTCCTATGCTATTGACTTTGGAAACAAAAGGTAAGTGCACAGAGAGAGAGAGAGAGGACTCTAGTTTTGGTTGTCTAGAACTGGCAATGAGGCATGAACCGAGCAACTCAAAATGGAAGCCTCTCACATAATATACATCGTCTTTACAAGTGTCTAAGATTGTGATGAAGAGACAAAACAAGGTATGAAGTAGGATATCAAATTGGCTCTTCCCCAAGATCAATAGAAGGACATAGCTATCTATCCAAGATAAGTAGTTTCCAAGTTGATGGTTTCATTTCAATATTTGATTAGCTCTTTGCTTTCATGTAGTATAAGCCTTCACTTTCGATAATGTTTATGCACATTTTACAAACATTCATGAAAGCTAAAGGGGCGAACATAGATGTATTGGAAAACACATTGGAACCAAGAAAACTTGCATGTCTAATAAGTTAAGTCTATAAAGTAAGTCTATGATCTAAGGGTCCGATCGGTTCAGACAGATCTAAAATCGTACACCGTTTGCTCACTCGTGTGTATGGCCTAAGATCTCGAAACTACACTTAATCATATGTTCATGTGCTCTCTTAAACAAGTGATCCACTTAGCCTAGTGGTTAACTCTCAAGGTTATGAAGGGTGAGGTCTTGGGTTCAACCCCTATGTGGAGCATGGGACGAGAGTTTTGCCTAAGGAGCTCTACAGCCTTCTAACTCAAGAAAGTGTGAGTTAACTTGAGTCTAGTGAGACGTAAATCAAGTGGCAAGTACACCTACCACTAGTGGACTCCTGTGGAAGATACTAAAGGGGTGGGAGGAGATTGCACATGCACTTGTGGACTCTAGTTACATTTGTGGTCCTCATTGACTCGAGAAGCTATATATACATGCATAAGGTTAGGAGGAGAGTCATCTCTCTAGCACATGGTGGTAGTCGTAATTGTCATTCCCTTGCATTGCTATTAGATCTTAGGAAAGTTTTCATGGTGACCTTGATGGATCATCATCATCTTCATATTCCCATTAATATCTTGTGTAATGTCATCTTTGCCTTGTTCAATCCATTCAAATCCGCACATTGACTGTGTCTGCTCTCCTTCATTCAATGTACGAACTTATGCATCCTCTAATTCTTTGTATGAAGAAGCAAAATAGGTTTTTATATCTATAGTAAGTTAGCTTCGGGATCTCTCAACCCAACAACTACCATGTTCGTCTAAACCATTCTGCTACACTTGTGATGGTGTATACTTTATAAACTTTATCATAGTTTTTACAGAGCACGCCATAGTATGGAGAAGCAAAACAATTTTCTCTACACTTGCATATGAGTCCCAATCTTAAGACCCCATGGAGCTGAAGCGTCCGAGATAACCATTGTTGGTATATTTAGGTAGTGATGTGTGTGAACACACTAGGACCGTCGGGGCACTTTTTTCTCTCTTTAGGAGGTTTTTTTCCCCGACTTGTATATACACCTATTGCCCTAGTGGGCTACTTATCTTTGTACATTCTCTACTAATACATTCAGTACTGTGTGTTGTTCTAAAAGCTTCTTCTTCTTCCATGTGATGTTCACGTGCTTGCGCAGACATCTAACTCCAATAATTGGTATCAGAGCAGGTCGTCGCTCCATCTAGGGCATCATCGACACTCCTCCGGTTGTAGTCTCAGAATCGCACAAATTTTGGTGAGCATACTCTGGGTGTTTCAAGGATCAAAATGACTTTGCTTTGTCGTGCCAACATCGCGATCTAAGCTCGTCTTGGCCTCACAATGCACTATCACAATGCTTGTGTAGGCTATTTCATCTTTTTGTGCCAAAGGTATATACCAGTTTCGATTCACCATTATTAGTGTCTTGAAGTCTGCTACAAATTTAGCAGAATTCGTCTAGGCAATTGTGTTCAACTTTTTGAGATACAGTCAATTTTTTGCATCAAGGTATTTTAGTCACTAGCCATGGCTGAAAGGAGTGATGTATTCTTTATGTTGGTTGTTAAGGATAAGTAGGATGGTACCAACTACCCATTATGGGCTTATATGATGCGACATGTATTGGCTGCAAAAGGATTGTGGAATATTGTGTAGGGTGTTGAAAGACGTCATGTTACACTTGCGACTACAGGTACTGCAAATACAGGTGCAAGAGATGATGGAGATGATGGAGATGGTGTCGAAGATGATGATATTTTGTAGATTCCTATTCGTGTTGTGGTTTTTGATGCACCCACTGAAGATCAGATTTGTTGGGATGGTATAGATGCTCAAACACATGCATTGATAGCTTTTTCTGTCAAGCGTGTCATTATTCCTCACATTCACTCTTGCAGAACAGCTAAGGATGCTTAGGATAGACTTACCACATTGTACCAAGCTAGAAATGAGGCTCGTGTTGCGTACCTCCAAAAACAGTTGGAGAGTGAGCACATACGAACGAAGGTGATTCTATGGACAATTTTCTAAGAAAGATCAAAGACTTTAAGGAACAGTTGATTTTTGTTGATGAAGTTATACCAGATAGCTCACTTGTGCAGACCATTCTGAATGGTCTTCCTAATTCATATCAGAGTTTTGCTTCTACTCTTTGATTAATGATGAAAGGCAATCCAAATGCCTTGTCATTTGAGGATTTAGTCTCTGTTATATTGCAGGAAGATCAGTCGAGGTAGAACAGGTCCATTATGCATGTTGCAGATCAAGCTTTCTTGGCTAGTTAGAAGGGCAAAGGAAAATGGAGCTCTTCAACTAGTAAGCAGAAATTTGCTAATTCTGCACATTTGAAGAAGGAAGACAAAGATGAGAAGAAATTCGAAAAGCAGAAATTGTTTTGCAAGTATTGTAAAGGAAATTATCATATCATAAAGAACTGTCCTAAACTGGCTGCAAAAGAGACAAAGAAAAAAGAGGCTAGAATGGTTGTTGCAGAGGCTTCTACCCCAAAAACAGAGTCTGCTAACCTTGTGTAGGATGAAGAATGGGCATTTACTATTGTTTGCAGTTTTGACCCATCTTCTCATGAGCAGTGCACATCTGTAGTAGACTCAGATGTTTGGTACTTTGATAGTGGGGAGACCAAACATATTACCTCGCAGGGTAGTTTCTTCTCTTCACTCGAGCCTGCCCCTACAGGGAATACTGTCACATGTGCCAACAACTCCTCTTATCCTATCATGGGAGTTGATAAGATCATTCTGACTACTGTTGATGGTAGTTCTTTCACTTTGTCAGATGCTTTGTTTGTGTCAGGGATCAAGAAGAATCTGTTATCAGTTTTTGGTATTAGCCAAGATTGGCTTGGTTATGAAATTTGTTGATGACAGATGTACAATTCATAATCTGTCAAATGGCGATGTTATTGTTGCTTCCGACATTTTATGTTATGGGCTGTATAAGCTCATAGACTATGAAAAATTGGTGAATTATTTGGCATGTGTAGTACATGATTCTTAGGCTATGTCAGATGCAAAGCTTTGGCATGCACGCTTTGGTCATTTGAACTTTGCTAGTTTGTTGTGCCTGCAAAAATCTGAAATGGTGTCCTCTTTCCCAAAACTTGAGGCACCCGGTAAACATGTATGTGAAGGCTGTATTTTGGCAAAATGCAACATTCCTCATTTCCAAAAGATGTTTCAGTTTGGGCTACTCAGAAATTGCATCTTGTTCATAGTGATGTCTGTGGTCCTATGTAGACACCCTCTTTTGGAAATTATATTTACTTCGTGACTTTCATTGATGATTTTTCCACACATGCATTGGTATATCCACTCAAAGGAAAGTCCGAAGTGTTTATGGCTTCAAACAATTTTGGGTTTTGGTTGAAAATATGTCAGCATGTAAAATGGGCACCCTCCATTTTGATCGAGGGGGGGAATATATGTCTTCTGATTTTAATGCATTTTTGGCTGAACATGGGATAAAACACCAGTGTACAGTACCGTATATAGCTCAACGAAATGGAGTTGTTGAACAGAAGAACAGTCACTCATGGAGATGGCAAGGTGTATGGTCAAGAGTCAAGCCTTACCACATAGTTTCTGGCTTGAGGTTGTTATGTGTGCAACATATGTAGTTAGCATGTGTCCCACTAAAGCACTGTAGTCTATCACTCCATATGAGTCTTGGCATGATCACAAGCCATCTTTTGCTCATCTGCGTGTTTTTCGTTGTCTGGCATATGCATTAGTGCCTGAACTACATCGCAAAAAATTGGATGATAAAGCAGTAGAATGTATTTTTGTTGGGTACAATTCTAAAAGTAAAGGCTATCTTCTATATCATCCACAGACTAAACGCATTTTGGCTAGGCGTGATGTTGTTTTTGTGGAAGATGTTATTCAGCCATTGATTTCATGTATTGAGGAGACATTTGTTAGCTCCAAAGACATGTATGATACTTTGCCTCCTCTTTTTACAGGTGGACAATCTAGTGTTGGTCCTAATGAGGCAACTTCTTAGCATTTGCAGGTTTTATGTGATATGCAGATCATTCCATTTCTGATGCAGTTTACATGACACACTTCTTGATGAGAGAGCTGATATTCAAGCGGCAAAAACTATGCCAAAATGGCTGGTGCAGACTTTGCATGATAGCAAATTAGATGCACCTCTGTCATATCGTACTGGATGAGGCTCTTATAGTGCCTCTTTTGCATAAGATTGCTATGCTATGGCTGCCTCTAGTCTCTGTGATGAGAGTGAGCCTGTTTCGTTTGATGAAGCACAAAATTTTGAACATTGGATGGCTGCAATGCAATCTGAATATGATGCTATAATGAAGAATGGTACATAGACTTTATGCGACTTGCCCCCTGGCAAGAAGGCCATTGGCACAAAGTGCATATACAAGTTGAAGTGTAAACCTGATCGAACAGTTGATAGGTATAAGGCTAGGCTTATTGCAAAGGGTTATGCAGAGGAAAGAGGCATTGATTTTGATGAGACCTTTGCACCTACTTGCCGAATGACTATTGTTCATAGCATCTATGCACTTGTAGCTCATCATGGTTGGAATGTACATCAGTTGGATATCAAAACAACATTTCTGAATGGTGACTTGCATGAAGAAGTGTATGTTTTTCAGCCCTGTGGCTTTGTGCAACAAGGGCATGAGAACTAGGTGTGCAGGTTAAAGAAGGCATTATATGGTTTAAAGCAAGCACCACGTGCTTGATATGAAAAGATACATGCCTATCTGATTGCACATGGTTTTGAGAACAATCCAACTCAAAGCACCTTATATGTTAAGCGTGCTAATGATGTACTTCTAATCATTGTGGTTTATGTTGATGACATGCTGCTAACTAGTCCTCATGAGAGGCATATTACTGATTTTAAGGCTAATTTACATGCCTCATTTGAGATGTCTGATTTGGGGCATTTGCATCACTATTTGGGCATTCAGATTATGCATGTTGATGGTGGAATGGCTTTGTGTCAAACAAAATATATTGACACGTTATTGCAGCTTTTTGGCCTCGAAGACTGTAAGCCTATTGCCACTCCTATGGAAACAGGTTTACAACTGAGTCTTCATGATGTTGGAGATGCATTTGATGTTGTTCTCTATCAACAAGTTGTTGGATGCTTGATTTACTTATGCATTACTCGGCCAGGTATTCAATTAGTTGTCTCATAGATGAGCAGGTTTATGCATTGCCCATGAGTCAAGCATTGGCAAGCGGTTAAGCGCATCTTTCGCTACTTGAGTGGTACCCTGCTACTTGGCTTGTTTTATCCCAAGGGGGGATCACTACCACCAGATTTGCATGCTTTTTCTGACTCCGATTGGGCTGGTTGCTATGACACTCGTGTGTCACTAGTGGTTTTTGCTTCATGCTTGGTAGCTCATGCATATCTTGGCTAAGCAAGAAGCAACCTACTGTGGCCACTTCCAGTTGTGAGACTGAGTATAGGGTAGATTTCACAATGACTGCTGAGTGTGTGTGGCTCAAACGCCTTATGGTTGATTTGGGTGTTGGTCAGTCTTCTGCCGCCACCATCTTCACTAATAGTTAGAGTGCATTGGGAATTGCAAGGAACCCTGTGTTCCATGCTCGCATTAAGCACATTGAGGTGCATTATCATTATGTTAGGGAGAGGTTCTCTATTGGGGAGATCAGCTTGGTATATGTGCCCACGCAGGAGAACATTGCAAACCTTTTCATGAAGGCTCTGCCTAGGGAGAAGTTTGAAGCTTTCCGCAAAGCTTTGGGCTTACTTCATTTTGTGGATTTATTCCACATAGCTTGGCACTTCCTTATCCATGAGGCACTCCTTGTTCACTGCATCACTCCCAAGGGGGATTTGTTGATATATTAGGTAGTGATGTGTGTGAACACACTAGGACCATCGGGGCACTTTTTTCCCTCTTTAGGATGTTTTTCCCCCTTGCCTTGTATATACACCTATTGGCCTAATGGGCTACTTATCTTTGTACATTCTCTAGTAATACATTCAGTATTGTGTGTTATTCTCCAAGCTTCTCCTTCTTCCTTATGTTGTTCGCGTGCTTGCGCAGACGTCTAACTCCAACGACCATGAAGGCAAACTGATCAAAATGGCTGCTCTCAACACAGAGTTCTCTATTTTCTCTGATCAAAATGGCTACTGTCAATGTGGAGGAAAATCTTTCATGCTTGATATCATCCAAGTGTCAAATATAAGATGTCCTTTCACGAGGCATTGAGAGCTCTATCCACTATGCTATGCGCATGATACAATTGTATTGTCTTCTAGCTCTTATCGAACATCATCCACTTGGGTGTTTATCTCTACCAAAAGGAGCAAAAGAGGGCCTCAATACCAGGGATCGAATCCTTGACCTCCATCAAGAAACGCTTGTTCTACCCATTCAATAGCTGAATTTGATGGTTATATTGGTGGTCCGTCATTTATTCTTATCAATAGCAAGGCATACTACAAATCAAAAGACGAGCTTGTTCTATAGTAGGAGTTGGCATAAAGACTCAAACCATCAACTTCATGGGCAAAATTTGACACTTTTATTGACGTAACCAATTGACATGTTACTCTTGCTCTATACAAGCTTCTTCTTTTAGTCTTTATAGAGATAGAACATTCAACGAAGCCAGATCTTGTGTCATTCAAAATGTTTATGACATTTTCATCATACAATGTCAGATGGGATTTGATCCCACGTCCTACTTGACTTGAATCATATGCCCAAATCATGAAGACATCACGTGTTGGTGGGATGTTTGAATAGACAATAAGCAAAGACAATAAGCAAGACAAATCAAGGGAGACTTTGGAGATTTCATACGAAGACCTTTTGTTTTCTTCAATGAAGAGGATTCTTCTACTTCCAAGTGAAGAGCATCGAGTTTAATAATTTTTGGAGATTTTCAAAAGGATTTGTAGCAAGGAGATTGAAGCTAATGAGGATGGAGAGTGGCTCTTCTCTTCGACATGGAAGGATGTAGCTTGATTTGGAGATAAGTATTTTCCAATTGATTATTGTTTTCAATTCATGTTTGATCTTGTTTTCATTACCTTGCACTTCACCTTAAGAAAGAGTTGAAGTAGGGCAAAGAATTTCATAGATTAAGTTTAAGTCTAGTCCAAGGTGATGAAACTAGCTTATCATTTCAAGCATGAGAATCATTAGAAGCATTTGGTGCCTAACATGGAAACATGAGTTTATGAATGGAAATGAATTATTGTTTATGCATTTCTCCATCCAAAAGAATGTTTCCATGCACAACATAAACTTCCTTCTTGTTTGAAAAGATATTTGATGCAGTCAAGCTTGTGCACTTGCCTTCTTATATCTTTTAAAGGAAACCAAGATAGATTTTTTGTGCATGGATGCATGACATGCATGCATTGCAAGCTCAAGAATTGCTTGATTTAGTTTAGTGCATGAAAAACAAAACATGCCAACACATGCATGCAAGCACATGCAGTTGCATGAAAGCACATGCATTTTGCATATAATCAAGCATGATTGTTTGCTAAGTACATGAATGAGTACTTTTCTAATAGTTAGTTTACTTTTAAAATGCTCAAGTTAGACATTAGGAAAGAAGGAAAACTAGTTAGTTACAATGATATGCTAGTTGCCTTGCAACTCGAGTAACTAGTTCATTCTTCCCAATTAGATACTAAATTTTACTGGAATGGGAAACCATATACTAAAGGTGATATTAATCCTTTAGTTTGATGCTCAAGAAATGAACACAATTGAAGCATTAAAGCTTTTGAATATTGACTAAAAGTCTAGAATTCCTTTCAAGTATCCTTACACCAGTGCAAAAGATTCCAAGCTGAATCATTTGCTCGTGTTGTTGATTCCTTAGAAGGAATCTTAAGTATTAGAAGAATAAATTACTCCCTCGAATGGAATTCTTCAAGTTCATTAGATAGTAAGTAGTTCCCCAGAAGTTCAATACCACCGGTGATGTTAGTTAAATTCCAATGGTTGATATCATGTAGAGGTGTATAAACATTGATGAGATTCTTAACTTTATAATATGAAAGGCATTAGTATATGCTTGCAGTTGAGTTGGGGAGAAGATCTCTAAAATCCCGCAGGTAAGCAAAGAAGTTTTCAATAGTTCAAGAGATCTTAACGATAAAGACTAAGTCTTTATTCTTATCACAAGTTCAACAAGACTTGGTCAAGCTTGCTGATGTTTGTCCAAGAACTTACAATTGCAACTACTCCAAAATTTACCCAAGTATTGGCAACCAAAATTCTTTTTGGAATGTTTCACTCAAGTTCCATTTATCCAATGGAAAGTGTGAAAAGAGTAAGTTGTTCCATGTCTAAAAAGAGTAAAATATTCTAAGTACGTCGCGATCGTGATGATGATACTTAAGTCTATGGAAGGTACAATGTAAATTTTATGTATCCTTAAAGGGATTTTGATAAAATCCAAAAAGCATGAACGGAAGCTTAGTCTTAAGAAATAGAGAGATTCCTGAAAAATCCTCAAGGTAGCAACTTAAAGCTTTAGTAAGAAAGGAATCTAATGGCAAGAAGTGAAAAGCTCTTAGCACTACAAATTAGTCAAGTATAAATAATTAGATTTGAATTTGAGAAATTCAAGAACATTATAACCAGTTTTCTATCGAAAACTCTAGCAAAGAAGGATGGATTTTCCATCCAAAGGTTTTCAAGTTTCCAAAGTAAAAGCATCATATCGTGAAACGATTGCATGAAGGAATTAAAACCTAGAAAATCTAGTTAGAGGTAATGCCTGAGACTTCAAAATTCTTTCAAATAATTGAAGTGAGAAGGTACTCTATTAAGAGATGTTCAGACTTCAAGATAAGTATCACTCACACATCAATGTGAATATAAAAGTAGGATGGTATGGGACACCAGATTTTACACTCATGTTGATGTAGGAAAGATGGTATGGGATATCAGACCATAGGATGACAATTATCTTTTAGTACTAGAATGAAGCTTGAAGTTAGATTTGATCCTCAAGGGAATTAAAATTTCAAAGGAGAAGTTTAAGCTCAAGGAGGATAAAAGCATGATCTCAAGTTGATTCAAGATCGAGTAAGAAGACAGGAAGTAAGTAACTTCCAAGATCTTCTTTTTCAAATCGGGAAAATACTTGTTCTTATTTGAATTATGGAACACTTCAAGATAACGTGCTTTTGATTCATAAATATTTGATAAATTTATGAAGAAATGGGACTTTTACTTTGAAATGATCCTTTCAACTAAGGAATGGAATGACTAAGTCAAACACCAAGTTCCTAATGTCACTCGGTAAATTCAATCCTTTGACTCAAAGCAATGCACAAGAATTGCATTCCTTGTGAGTACTCATAAAGATTGAATATAGACATGAACTTAGTCTTGAGTGAAGCATTATTTGAGTAAAAAAATCATTAACAAAACCTCTATGGATCGGCACACTAATGTTGGATACCACACTAGTATCTTCTGGTTGGATGCACAAGAATTGCATTCCTTGTGAGTACTCATAAAGATTGAATATAGACATGAACTTAGTCTTGAGTGAAGCATTATTTGAGTAAAAAAATCATTAACAAAACCTCTATGGATCGGCACACTAATGTTGGATACCACACTAGTATCTTTTTAAGAATCCAATTAATTTCTCTTAAAGATAGATAAAATGCTTCAAAATCTTGTTGAAACAAATCTTTGAGCAATTGAAGCCTTGAGTAATCTAGAATTTGACTCATCACACGTTTATATATCTTCGAAGTTTGAATTTCTTATATAGAGTTTTAGTTCTTTCTTTTCGCTTTTTTAATCTTTTGGATTTGACTCAGATATGGTATTTGATTCTTTTTGCAAAAGTCTAGGGTTAGCCTCTTGGAACAAGATAACAACATTAAACGTTCAAGATAGATGTTATGTACAAGAACCCTTTCAATCTTCAAAAGATGCTAAGTCTAAATTGACTTATTCATTTCAGTTTGCTTCCAGTTATCTAGCATAACTCTAATTATTTTTTAGAGTTCAATACACTCTAGAACATAGAAGTTGGGAATTGGTCATCAGATTGATAATTCCCAAGAACTTCTATGATCTTTTGAAAAAAGTATGCTTAGTTGTACAATTTTCATTTTGGATTTGACTTGTTCCAATCAAAGTATGGTTGACTACAAGTAAAAGGCATACTTTCTCCTACACTTTACATAGGATTTTCAAACCCATTAGGACAAAGTAGTCCTGTAGTCTAGTAAAAAAAATCAAGTAATTGTTGATTGGGAGTAAACATTGTACAAACATCCAAGTTAGATGTTTGGACCAACCAAACTTCAAGTTTTTCAAATCCAATTCAAGTGAATCAAGAGTTCTCAAAGGCTTGTAAGGGATCAAAATCCACCTTACTTACTATGTTCATGTTGAAGGGCTTTGGTGTGCAAAACAAGAGGAGGAAGGAGGAGATAGAGGGGGAGAGAGAAGAGGAGAGATGCACATAGATGCATAGGAGCCTCGAAACCAACATAATGATCTCTCTTGAGGCAATGCTCTAGATATGATGTATATATATGAATACGGGGGTAAGGTCACATGACCCTTACATCCCCAACAGTCTCCCACTTAAGGGTCAATGTGACCATAAGTGGTAACATATACGAAGAATGATGTAGGACTATACAATAATGTACAAGAAGAGTCTGGATCTCTACCCATACCAAATCAGCCTACACCAACTTCCTCAAACAAGGTGTATCCATGCACCTCAAACTGCTCTAGACTCATATTGATAAGAGTCGAGCTCCAATCTAACTGATGCAAGAACTGATGAAGTTCCTACAAAGCTTCCACTTGCTCTATGCATGTTTCAATCATCGAACAATTGACAACTCCAAGTGCAAATGCTCCAATAGCAAATACAATGTCTGGTCTCGAGCATAACAACTTGTACATTAGACTCCTAAATGTTGATTAAACATGTGCTATCCTGGCTGACCTAAGCATGTTAGCCATGCCTGTTTCCAAGGCATCCAAAGCAACATCATCAAGACTAACATGTCTTGACATATCTGTGTTAATATCTGACATGAGCAAATTTAAGAATGATTGCATGATTGCTGACTCATCAACATCTAAATTAGTCATCCTATCAACCAAGGATGTGTCTAGTTGTGCACCCTGAGAGCAAATATGCTCTACCATACACTGTGTACCATGAGAGCTATCGTGCTCTGCCACACCAAGTGTATCATCATGCTCCACATGAGCTAACTACACAACATCAACACCTAGGTCAAAGCGATGATCACACTCTAAGTGAGTATCATCACAATGCTCTACATGAGCATCCACATCATGCTCTAAAGCATCCACATCATGCTCTAAAGCATCCACATCATGCTCTAAAGCATCCACATGATCAATAAAATCATGCTCCATATAAGCATCATGAGCATCCAAAACATGCTCTACATATGCATCCATCTGAGCATCTGAATCCTGCCATACATGTGCATCATGAATGTCAATAGACCTATCTATAGGTAGACAAAATGAGAAATGACGAGTCTCAGATCGCACATAAGGCTGAACTCCCACTGAGACGAGACTGTCTCTCACATGAAGTACCTGCAGTGGATAACTATGCCCAATCCTAGCACCTCTGACAAGCATAAGTTGTCCCAACTGCAATTGAAAATGATAACATCTGCTCTCCTGTAACTGGCTAACTGAAATCAAGCTCATAGGGAATGAAGGCACATAGCGTACATGTCTGAGTTTAAGTGATGCTCCGGTAGCATAAGGCATATGTCTCCTGCACCCTCAATGTCATATACCATACCATCAGGCATGTGCACACGTCCATGACTCTCACCTAAGAATTGACAGAACCACTCTCGATGTGGCATAACATGAAAAGTGGTTAATGCATCAAATAACCAAACCATATGTGTGCTCTCCAATGAACAAGAGGAATCCTGAGATGAACCATAGGAGAAGGTGATATCATCATCACGGGCATAATCAATTGCCATAGACTCTCCTGAAACCACTACCTGACCTGCATCACATCCATGTCTCTGACATTGTCATCGCATCTGCCTAAAGCAACGTCGTCGAATATGGCCCTCACGACCAAAGTGCCAACATCGAAGTTGTCGATGTGATTTATGTCTCACATGAGTCAACAGACTTGCATACATATCATGTAGTCTCTGCCATAATGCACTACTCGTCTCCTTATACATAACATACTCATATATAGAATCCATAAGCTATAATCGGATAATGGAGCTAGCCAATGCATCCATATCCATCCATACGTAGTCGGGCATGTCATGAGGCCTCTGTGCATCTCTATGCACATACATGTGTAACGCTGCATGGACCAATGTATGCCACTCGCAATCCAAGAGACTATAAATATGACAAGAGACTAGAAACAATAATCTATCCTCAATCGGATCACACGTGCATATCCATATGCATAACTCACATCATAAATATCTCACTGGAGAAGAAACCATGTGAACCACCTGTCACATAACCATGCATCTAGCATGTACATAAAACCATGAGCATAAGCATGCTTACCAAGTCTCTAAAGTGACTAAGGAGATGTGAAAGAATCCTAGAAAAAAATCGACAAAGTATCCCCTGTAAACTGAGCAATCAAACAAGATAACCAATATCACAAGAACAATGAGTAATCTGTCATCAACTGTCACTGATCCAATCAAAGATAATGGCAAATACACATGCCAAAAACTGATGGCAATACATGCCAATATAATGGCGATACACCTGCCACTCAAGAATGAATTCTGCAAGATGGTCCAACTTGTCACTAATAACTTGTGACCCAGTCCAAATGAATGGAGATAAGCAATGATCCAAAGCTATCGCACAAGCTTCAAGATGCACTAGAGATCTCTTCTAGTATAAAAGCCAACAAAATTTCGGTAGAATCTCCTCTATAAAATAGAATCTGAACCAAATAAACCATGTGGGAATCACCATCCACATATGCCAAGAATCACACTGGCAAATACATATCAATCAATGACTAAATGCCAATAATGGTCACAAACAAATGTGTAACTGAGGCTCCAATCTGGATCATGTACCTGCAAAGAAAACAAAGATACAAGCACTAACCAAGATCCATAATCAACTCTCACAAAATTGTGTGCAATCGGCAACTAAATCCATAACCAAGTGGCATAAGCAAGATATAGACCACAATGCCACTATACATCCATGATTGAACTCATGATGACATAAACCTCAAAAAAGAGTATACAACAATGTCATCTTACATGCCAAACACGTGATAAGATCATCCTCTACTCTCATATGGAGGAGCTACCAGAGTGATCATACATGTACAATGCCTTGAGGCTATGAAAATAAGAGCTTCCACACCGAAAAATCTCTTTCGAAGAAGTTCTAAACCAAAATGAAACTCCAAAAGCAATTAGGATTGTTTTGGTGAAAATATGATGCTTTGTGTTTTGCTGTTGTAGATGTGATAACATCTGAATCTTAACTTTTGTTGTTCAACAAACTTCAACAACTTTTTCTTGACTATGTAACGAGATAAAGAATGCTTCAATCAGAGGTGTGTAGCTCAAGATTTGCACAAAACAAGCATCAACTGTCAATTTCACCTTCATCTACGACACTTTTGCTCTGTATTGTGCAATTTCGGTGACCTGGCACTCAAAATTTGGATCTGTCTTCTTGTAGAAATTGTAGAGGCTATTCCAAGCTACACATAACAAGTTGAATCGTCTCATTCCAATTTGCGAAACTCAACTTATGGCCAAAACACTGACCTGTTGTCCAAGTGATTGTAAATTCATCTTCTCCATGAGTCTCAGTTTTTTGAATTTTCGGTAGTCTAAAACTTTGAACCAGCTTATGTGCTCTTCTACAAAATTGTAGCTCTTTGTGTTAGCTACACACAGAACTTTAAAACGCATCAATCAAAGCTTCCTAACTCGTGTTATGAACGAAATACTGAACTACTATTGAGAGATGCCGACTTGCACTTTCACCTCTTGTGACCTAAGCTTCCATTGGAGCTTCTTGCACACAAGCCTTCAACATGCTCTGATACCAATGAAGGGTTTTGGTGTGCAGAACAAGAGGAGGAAGGAGGAGATGGAGGGGAAGAGAGAAGAGGAGAGATGCGCACAGATGCATGGGAGTCTCGAAACCAACATAATGATCTCTCTTGAGGCAATGATCTATATATGATGTATATATATATGAATATGGGGGTAAGGTCACATGACCCTTACATCCCAAACACATGTAGCAGTCATGTGTTGGAGTTTGAGGTTGGCAAAAGCAAGCAAACAACACAAGGAAGAAGAAGAAGAAGCTTGGAGCACAACACACAATACTAAATGTATTAACAAGAGAATGTACAAAGATATATGACCTATTAGGGTGATAGGTGTATCTACAAGTTGGAGAAAAAAATCCTCCTAAAGAAGAAAAAAAGTACCCCAACTATCTTAGTGTGTTCGCACACATCACTACCAAAATATATCAACAAATCCTCTCTGTGAGTGATGTAGTGAACAAGGAGCTAGCACCCATGTATAAGGAAGTGCCAAGCTATGTGGAATCAATCCATAAAAGGAAGTAAGCCCAAAGATTTGTGGGAAGCTGCAAACTTCTCCCTAGGCAGAGCCTCTCTGAAAAGGTCTACAATGTTCTCTTGTGTGGGCACATAAGCCAAACGGATCTCTCCAGTAGAGAACCTCTTCCTGACATAATGATACTGCACCTCAATGTGCTTAGTGCGAGCATGGAACATAGGATTCCTCGCAAATTCCAATGCACTCTGACTATCAGTGAAGATCGTGGTGGTAGAAGACTGACCAACACCCAAATCAACCATAAGGCATCTGAGCCCCACACTCAAGAGTCCCTATGAAATCTTCCCTATACTCATCCTCACAACTAGAAGTGGCCATAGTAGGTTGCCTGTTGCTCAACCAAGATATGCATGAGCTACCAAGCATGAAGCAAAAACCACTAGTGGGCACACGAGTCTCATAACAACCAGCCTAGTCAAAGTAAGGAAAAGCATGTAAATCTGGCAGTAGTGATCTCCCCTTGAGATAAAATAATCCAAGTGACCGGGTACTTACTACTCAAGTTGCAAAAGATGCGCTTAACCACCTGTCAATGATTGACACCTGGGCAATGCATAAACTTGCTCATCTATGAGACAACAAACTGAATATCTGGTTGAGTAACACATAAGTAAATCAAGCATCCAACAGCTTGCTAATAGAGAACAACATCAAATGACATCTCCAAAATCATGAAGCCTCAATTGTAAACCTATCTCCATAGGAGTGGCAACAGGTTTGTAGTCTTCAAGGCCAAAATATTGCAATAATGTATCAATATATTTTGTTTGACACAAAGTTATTCTGCCCTCAACTCGCATAAATTGAATGCCCAAATAATGATGAAAATGCCCCAAATTTGACATCTCAAATGAGGCATGCAAATTAGCCTTGAAATCAGCAATATGCTTCTCATGAGGACCAGTGAGTAGCATGTCATCAACATAGACAACAATGATCAAAAGCACATCATTTGCATGCCTAACATATAAGGTGCTCTCGATTGGACTATTCTCAAAATCATGTGCAATCAGGTAGGCATGTATCTTTTCATACCAAGCACATGTTGCATGCTTCAAGCCATATAATGCCTTTTCCAAACTTCACACTTTGTTTTCATGGCCTTTTTGCATAAAACCATGGGGCTGAAAAACATACACTTCTTCATGTAAGTCACCATTCACAAATGCAATTTAAATGTCCAACTGATGTACATTCCAACCATGATGAGCTGCAAGTGCACAAATGCTATGAACAGTAGTCATTCGGCATGTAGGAGCAAAGGTCTCATCAAAATCAATGCCTCTTTCTTGAGCATAACCCTTTGCAACAAGCCTAGCCTTATCCATATCAACTAATCCATCAAGCTTACACTTCAGCTTGTATACCCACTTAGTGCCAATGGCCTTCTTGCTAGGAGGCAAGTCACATAAAGACCAGGTACCATTTTTCATAATAACATCATATTTTGATTGCATAACAACCATCCAATTTTTTTAATTTTGTGCTTCATCAAACGAAATAGGCTCATTCTCATCAGATAGACTAGAGGCAACCATAACATTGAAATCAAAAGAAGCACTATAAGAGCTCGGATGAGTATGGCATGATAGGGGTGCATCTAATTTGCTATCTCGCAAATTCTGCACTAGCCATTTAGGCATAGTTTTCGCCTCCTCTATATCAATTATCTCATCAATAAGTGCATCATGTAAATCTGCATAGAAATGGAATGATCTGCATCATCATGTGAATCTGTATAGGTTGAGAAATTGCCTCATTTGGACCAGCACTAGACTGTCCACCTGTAAAAAGAGGCAGCAAAGTATCATACACTAGAGCTAGCTGATGTCTCCCTAGTACATGAAAGTAATGGCTGAATAGCATCGTCCACAAGAACAACATCATGGCTAACCAGAATGCATTTAGTATGTGGATGATACAGACAATAGCCTTTCCTTTCAAAACTATACCCAACAAAAATACATTTCACTGCTTTATCATCCAATTTCTTGCATTATTGTTTAAGCACTAATGCATATGCAAGACAACCAAAGACACATAGGTAAGCAACAGATGGCTTGCAACCATGCCAAGCCTCATATGGAGTGATAGAATACAATGCTTTAGTGGGAGACCATTTAAGTACATATGATGCACACATAACAACCTCAAGCGAGAAACTATGTGGTAAAGCTTGACTCTTGACCATACACCTCACCGTCTCCATGAATGAACTATTCTTCCTTTCAACACCTCCATTATGTTGAGGTGTATATGGTAGTGTACACTGATGTTTTATCCCACATTAAGCCAGGAGTGCATTAAAGTCAGAAGACATATTCCCCCCTCGATTAGAGTAGAGGTTGCCCATTTTACACACTGATAGGTTTTCAACCAAAACTAGAAACTATTTGAAGCACATAAACACTTCGGACATTGCTTTCATTGGATACATCCATGCATGCTTGGAAAAATCATTAATGAAAGTCATGAAGTAAAGGAAGGTCCCAAAAGAAGGTGTCTGCATTGGACCACAAACATCACCGTGAACAAGTTGTGATTTGTGAGTAGCTCAAATTGAACCATCTTTTGGGTAGGAGGAACGCTTCATTGCCTAGAATACAATCTTCACAAACATGTGTACTAGGTGCCTCAAGTTTGGCAGGATGACACCATTTCAGATTTCTACAGGCATAGCAAACTAGCAAAATTTAGATGAACAAAGCATGCATGCCAAAGCTTTGCATCTAAGGTAGCCTCATGTATTGCACATGCTAAATCATTCGCAAATTTTTCATAGTATATGAGCTTATACAACCCATGATATAAAATGCCAAAAGAAATAATGACATCACCATTCGATAGATCATGAACTGTACATCTATCATCAACAAATTTCACAACCAAGCCAATCTTGGCTAGTGTTGAAATTGATAAGAAATTTTTCTTGATCCGTGGCACAAATAAAGCATCTAACAATGTAAAAGAACTACCATGCCTCTTTTGCAACCAGTTTTGGATAGCTCTTTATGACATGATCATTTCCTTTACAATATTTGCAAAACAATTTTTGCTTTTCTGTTTTTTTTCTCATCTGTGTCATCTTTCTTTGATTGTGCAGAATTAGCATATTACTGCTTACTAGTAAATGAGATCCATTTACCTTTGCCCTTTTGACTAGCCAGGAAAGCTTGATATGCAATATGCATAATGGACATGTTTTGCCTAGATTGATCTTCCTGCAACATAATAGAGGCTAACTCCTAGAATGCTAAGGCATTTGGATTGCCTTTCATCATCAATCGAAGAGTAGAAGCAAAACTATGATATGAATGTGGAAGACCATTCATAACAGTCTGCATAAGTGAATTGTCAGGCAAGATTTCATTAGCAAAAATTAGCTGCTCCTTCAAATCTTTGATCTTTGTCAAAAAACTATCCATGGAATCTCCTTCATTCATGTGCTCACTCTACAATTGTTTTTGGAGATAAGCAACCTGAGCCTCATTCCTTGCCCAATATAAAGTGGTAAGTGCATTCTGAGCATCCTTTGTTGTTTTGTAGAAGCAAATGTGAGGAATAATGGCATGTTTGATAGACAAGGCTATCAATGCATGTGCTTGAGCATCTCTGCCATCCCAAAAAAGTTGCTTTGTAGTAGGTGCACATATGGTGATTTTGACACGATAGAGTGAAGCGATTTTGAACTCCTAATCGCCCTAAGTATGCTCACCAAATTTCATGTGATTTTGAGAATGTTATTGAAGGGGTGTCAACGACGCCTCAGATGAAGTAGCGAACTGCTTTGATACCAATTGTTGGAGTTTGAGGTCTGCAGAAGCACGCAAACAACACAAGGAAGAAGGAGAAGCTTGGAGCACAACACACAATATTGAATGTATAATCAAGAGAATGTACAAACATATATGAATCGTTAGGGCTATAGGTGTATCTACAAGCCATGGGAAAAAGACCATCGAAAGAGGGAAAAAAGGGCCCCAACACTCCTAGTGTGTTCACACATATCACTACCTAAATATATCAACATCATGCCCAAAAATGGACTAATAATTGGAATCCATCCATTTCACATGTTCGTGCCTAGATCGCACCTAGTGAAACAATGAATTGGCAAGGGATATTTTTAGATCCACCCTTATTATTCATTCACTACTTTGTACTTTGACCAGTTTATCAAAGTGCAAAGCTAGATGGTGTTTTGAATTATTTGGGCAGGGATCCCACTAGAGAGATGAAACACGTTATTCTAGTTTTAGAACATGAGGCTCGAGGGTTGCCTATAGTTACTATATATAGCTTTATTTTCAAGGACAAAAATCTTTTTCAAGGGGGAAGGAATGGAATAAACTAAGTCTATGATCTAAGGGTCTGGTTGGTTCAGACAGATCTAAAATTGAACACAGTTTGGTTGATGGTGTGTATGGCCAAAGATCTCGAGACTAGAATTAAGTATATGTTCATGTGTTTTATTAAACAAGTGATCCATTTAACCTAGTGATTAAGTCTCAACATTGTGAAGGGTGAGGTATTGGGTTCAACCCCTATGGGAAGCATGGGGAGAGATTTTTTTCCCAAGGAGCTCTAGAGCCTTCTAACTCAAGTTAACATGATTTAACTTGATTCTAGTGAGCCTTAAATCAAGTGGCAAGTACACCTCCTACTAGTGGACTCTAGTGGAAGATACTAAAGGGGTGGAGGAGATTGCACATGCACTTGTGGAATCTAGTTACATTTGTGGTCCTTGTTGATTCGAGTAGTTATATATACAGGCATAAGGTTGGGAGGAGAGTCATCTCTCTAGCACATGGTGGTGGTCATAATTGTCATTCTCTTGCACCATGCATCTAAAAGCTCATGCATAGAAAAGAAAGAATGTTTGTACATTTTTTTCCGTTCCAAAAAAATGCTTTCAATGCACAACACAAGCTTTCTTATTGTTAAAAAAGGTACTTTATGCACTCAAGAATGTGCACCAGCATGTCCATATCTTTTGCAGGAAGCAAAGTCAGTATGTTTGTGCATAGATGTATGAAGTTCATGTTGCAAGCTCAAGAACTGCTTGAATTAGTTTAGGGCATAAAAACAAAAAAAACATGCATGCAAGAACATGCATTTGCATATATAAGGGTAAAATTGTTTGCAAAGTAGATAAAAGAATGTACTTTCATAGTAGTTAGCTTACTTTTTAAATCTCGAGTTTGACATTTGGGAAGATAGAAAAACTAGTCAGTTGCAAAGTTATGCTAGCTACAACCTTGCAACTCAAGTAACTAGTAGATTCTCTCCCAAGGTGATACTTAGGTATCACATAGTTAATGAATAGTTACATTAAGTATGCTAAATGTCTTGATTAGTAAAAATAGGCATAAGAAGAAAGTCGAGCATTACGTTTTCTTGCAATCTTGATAGGCAAGAATACATGACTACTTGCAAAATTTTGTTAGATTTTTTTACACTTTCTTGTGTAACTTCTCGTGCATCCAAGTAGGATGATAACTTAAGATAGTTTTTAAAAGTTCCATGAGCACTTTGTAGTGAATGCTCTCATTTGATTCCATCCCAAGAAGTGATGGAAATCCAATAAGAGTGACGAAACTTCACATAAATAGAACTTACAAAGTTCAATAGATGGTTGTTATGGTCCATAGTTGCATCCATAGTAAGGATGGAAAGTTCCAAGAAAACCATGGAATTTTTGAAAGACCTCTTTCTCTTGGAAGAGTTACAATTACTTTGTGATTTCATCTAAGAAATTTGCAATTTCAAGATGAAATCTACACCGAGTGATCATTAGGACATGAGATAGTTCCTAAAGACAAGAACTTAAATGAAATAGTCTAGTCTTCTATTTCATGATTCACATCATTTTTCTAGCATATTCAAGGTGAACTTCTCTTTTGGGAATAAAAGAAGTTCCAAAAGATGGATCTCCATTGACCTATGAACTTTTCCCAAAACAAGACATAAGTCCATAAATATGTTAGGACAAGTACATGATGATTTCCTTTTGAAAAAATATTCTAAAGATAGAAGGTATCACATGATGTAAGCTTCGATTTCTTTTCAAGTATATTTTTTAGACAAAAAGATAGAATCATTAAGCATAAGTGATGGGTTATAAACATGTTTAGGATATAGATGATTATACAACCAAGTTGTCTATAAAATAACTTTCTGGCATGCTAAATTTTAGACAATATGGGATCCCTAAACCTAAAGGTGGTTGTAAACCACAAAGGTAGTTGTAGTAGGCCCAAGTTCTACCTAGTATGAGGAGCAAAGCATTAGCTTTATTAAGTGATCACAAGTCAATCAATAAAGCTTAAAAACATTATCCAAAAGTCTAGAATTCCCTCCAAGGATCATTCAAATGGTGCAAATGATCCCAAGATGATCTTTTTGCTCATGTTGTTGATTCCTTAGGACTAATTTCAAGTATTTGAAGAATAAAATTATTCCTGGTACTGAGAATGGAATTCTTTAAGTTAGTTAGACAACAAGTAGTTTCCAAGAAGTCCCAAACCACTGGTAGTGGCACTTAAAGTCCAATGATTCATATAATGCATAGGTTTATCAAACTTGATGAGATTCTTAGCTTTGGAATCTGAAAGGCATCAACACATGCTTGGACTTGAGCTGAGGGAAAAATATCTAAAATCCCACGGGTAAGCCAAGAAGCTTAAGACAATTTTGAGAGATCTTAAAGATATAGAAGAATTCTTTATTCTGTTGCAAGGTCAACAAGAATTGATCATGCTTGGCAAAGTTTTCCCAAGAACTTGCGATTGGGACTACTATGAAGTTTGCCTGATAATTGGCAATAAAGATCATGCATGACTCATGAGTGTTACCTCTTTAAGCATTAAGTCCTAAGTTGGATTAAATTTTGGAATCAACATTTTTCCAAAGTCAACACATAAAAAGGTAAAAGGGTCTAGATATACCCTATATTCTTGGCCTTAAAAGTTCTTTGCAAAACCCAGTAGATGTATAAATTGAATATAGCACCTTCGCCTAAGCTCTTAGTATTGGCACTAATAAGGATTCAAGAAAAGATCATTAGAAATGATCATGAGAGCATTTAAAAGAAATAGAAAGCAAGCAAAAATTAGGATGCAAGTTTGCGAATTAGAGAAAGTGTCCACTAGTATGGGACAGTGGAATGCCAACTCCTTTTGAGAATTTTTCTTCAATGGCCATAGGACCCATGATTCATAAAAAGCACATGTTATCTCTTTCTTTGGGAAGCACATGGATGTAATGTACTTAAACCACTAGACAAAAAGATAAAGAAATGAAAGAGATTTTTCCTCTCACATTTAGATTGGAGTGAAGTCTAGAAAACTTCACCATTCAAAGGTTTTCAAGTTTCCAAGGCAAAGCATGAGATTGTGAAATGATCATGTGAAGGAATCGAAACCTAGAATATCAAGTTAGAGGTAATTCCTTAAACTTCAAAATTCTTTTAAAGAATTTAAATGAGAAGGTACTTAATAAAGATATATTTGGAATTTAAGATAAGTATCACTCACATATCAATGTGAATATAAAGTATGGTGGTATGGGACACCATATTTTATACTCAGATTGATGTAGGAAAGATGGTATGGGACATAACACTTTGGGATGATAAGTATCTTTTAGTCCTAGAATCTTGAAGTAAGATTGGATCTTCAAGGGAATTCAAACTCCAAGGAAGAAGTTTAAATTCAAGAAGCTTAAAAGCATGATTTTACAAAACATTTCAAGATGAAGTGTTTTATAATATACTTCAAGATAAAATATTTTTTATTCAGAAATATTGATACATTTCTAAAAAAGTAGGACTTTGAAACGATGTTTTCAACCAAGGTTTGACTTACTAAATCAAACACCAAGTTCCCAGTGTAACTTGGTAAATTCAATCATTTGACTCAAAGAAATTCCCAAGAATTGTATTGCCAGTAAGTAGTCATGAATATTGAATAAAGGAATTAACTTAGTCTCAAGTGAAACATTATTTTGAACAAAATATCATCAATATAACCTCAATGGCTCGACAAACTGATGTTGAATACCAAACTAGTGTCTTGTGGTTGGATGATGTTTAGCTTTACTCCATCAATCTTTTTGAAAATCGAATTTATTTCTCTTATAGATAGATAAATTGCTAAAATACCTTGTTGAAACAGAAATTCTAGAGCTTGAAGTCTTGAGTCACCAAGAATTTGGCTCATAAGCATTGCTCTTAGAAGTTTGAATTAGTTGCACAGAGTTTTAGTTCTTTCTTTTTGCTTTCCAAATCTTTTGAATATTACTCAGACAAAGGTTTTGATTCTTTTCACAAAAGTCTAGGGTTAAACCGGTTAGAACCAGGTAATTAAATTAAACATCCCAAATAGATGTTTTATACAAGAACCCATTCAATCTCCAAAAGATCGAAATCCTAAGTCGATGTTTCAAGTTACCTAGCATAACTCTAATCACTTTCATAGAGTTCAATACACTCTTGAAAACAAAAGTTATGAATTGCTCATAAGATTTAAAATTCCCAAGAATTGAAAGCTAAATTCTTTGTGAAAAGCCTAAGTTGGATAACTTTCATTTTGGATTTGACTTGGTCAAGTTAAAGTAAGTTTGACCAAAATTAAATGGAAAATGTTCTTTTACATTCTAAATAGGATTTTTGTCACATCATATATATATGGGTAGAGGAATAAAAGAGGGAACCTCTATTTAGAGAGGTAGTCTCATGGCAAGTCGTGAGGATCGCGATGGCAAAAGAATGGGTTACACATGTAAAAGTTGGTATCAGAGCAGCTACGATCGCGTCGCCTCTGACTATGCCAGATGGGGATTGAACTCATATCACTGGATTGAGAGGGATATGCACTAAGCAAGGCGCCCATACCATTTGGTGATCAAAGATTAGCGCAGCAAACACATAACACAGTACAATGTAGCCGAATTTGGGGCAGGTAGAAGCACAAAGATAGGAGAGCCTGAACATCAGACCTTGTGGTTGACAGCTCACATTGCATTGGGCATGAGGATGGGCACGAGCATCGTGTTTTACTCTGTCCATTAGGGTGCTCATCACGGACATCTGTGAGCTTGAAAAGAGAGCTGTGTGACCATCCCTTTTGAGAGGAATCAGGAGCTATGTATGAAGGACGAGGGAAATATCAATTGGAAGTGTCATTTGACTACTTTCAAGAGAAAATGTAGCTTACTCCATTGTGTGGAGCTTGAACCCCATCAACATCATTAAGTACCACAAAAGAGAAGGAAAAATCCTCAGCTCTTATGAAAGACAGTGGTGAAGGTGGCACCAAAGAGGAAGGTTCACGGACCCAAAGCCATTGGAAGAAGTAATTAGACACATACAAGGATTGGTCTTCGTTCGCAACCTAGAGGCTTCAATAAGAAGAAGTTATGGCTTCAAGTTCTAGGTTTGAGTATTTTTGAACTTTTGTAAGAATCTTCATTTTTGAGTAAGGATAAGGAAAGGCTAGGGTGTAAGTCTTTTGACGAAAATCATATTTATGGAGAGTCAAGATTTCCTCCAAAGTACAAGAAATAATAGGCTTTGGGTATTACAGAATAGCCCTCTTGCATAATTTTGCATAAATTTCAGGAGTTATTTTTTACTAGTAGCCATTTCGGGGAAGGGGAATGAAGAGGGATTTTTCTTAGTCTGGTGGGAAAAAGCATGCACACATATATTATAATATATGGAATTTCATATAAGAAATCCAAAATATACCTCAGTATGATGGGAGTTTGGAGCTCCACAAAACCCCCTTCCATCATTGTTTGAGAAAAAATTTCAGCACCTGAATCTAAGAAATTCCCATTTTGGAAGAGGGAAAAAGAGGTGCGGTAGCTATGGATGGATGGGAAAAAGTATATATACTGAGAGTATGGTGTATGGAATTCTTGGGCGAATCATTAGACTCATCAAAATGATAAGTTAAGGAGGAATTTTAGTTCCTCAAAGATCCCCTTCCCGCACTTTTTGAAAAATTTTCAGATGTTAACTTTTGCCATACTCCACTTCTGGGAGTAAGAATAAAGATCATTTAAGAGGCTTCCCATGGATTATTGTAGAAAATCCAAGAGAAATCCACATTTAGAGTGGATTAGAAGCTTGCTAAGAGCTCCCATTTAAGTTTTTGCATGAAAGCAAAAATCTTGATTTAGGCCTCTTTTGGAGAGCGAATTAGCATGCACGAAGGGAGGATTTGGAAAGGAGAAAATAGGCCCAAGCATCTTCAAATACCACTCTCTGAGATTATGGAGAGAATTTTAGCATTTGCTTGATGGAAGAATGCTTTCGGGCACCCCAAAAATCACTTTTTCTCACTTTTTTCAGCCCCTCCAACAGTCCACTAGTTTGACATGTCCCACTTGGAATGGCCATATCTTGGGCTAGAAAACTCCAAATTGGACATGCTATGGCTCATTTCGAAGAGAAAAAAGTCTAATTTCAGTTTATGAAAAGAAATGTTGGAAATTAAGTTATTTTGCAGGTCTATATAGCTCTACAAGGTCTGAAGAGTTTTTGGTAACTACCTTTCGGGAGCCATATCTTTCAAACCGGGAAGGCAATTTGAGTAATTTCACTTCGAGCTCTTTGCACATGCTATATATTTCAGTTCATGAACATTTGCAGGTCCTAAAGTGGTTGTTGTAGGTCTAAAGAAGGATTAATAATGCATTTTTGACTAAATTTGCATTATTTTGGTAATCACCTGACCATGCTTTATGTTTTGGGAAGTGATCCGATGTTTTTGGACACTTAAAAGCTTATGTTAGGACCTAAGAAGGAAGATGCAGAGGTACCAAAGCTTGTCAACAATGATTGGATGCATCCAACTCCAAAACCAATCTATTCAGGGGCGTATGTTTTATGTTTCAGGCATTTTACTTTATGTTATGACATGTTCTGTATATACATGCATAGATTGGATTGCATACGTCAAATATTGATAATTGTTTGAATTCTAAAAGTACGGATCGACAGGCAAGAAGTATACTTTTTTATTGTTTGCAGGAAAGAGGATCACAGAAACCATATGGCTAGGCAACACAAAGAATGGTTGCTAGCAATTGCTTTTATGTTTTTGCAGGTTATGGAGTCCATATATAAGTTTATGGCGTGCATGCCATGGGCCTGTTAAGCCCTATGTTGTTGGGTGGCCTGTGTGCCACTGAGCTTATGGTTAATTTTTTTTGGGATTCCATTTGCTGGGGAAATGCTATCGAAAAATTTCCCACCTCATGGCATTATATACGCATATGGCATAATAACATGCCTTTCTGCAAACATCAATAAGACGTAGGCATGCTTGTAAGCATGTATTTGGTGGACTTAGGACCATCATAGTAGTATGTAAGGCAACTTCAGTAGTAACAGGATCCCTACACATAATCCGTATGGATTTAGACCATATGATTGCTAAGGGAAGGAGCTACATCTTCACCATTAGTAATGTGCACAAGCAATCCTATAGGTTATAGGAAGTTGCATAGAGGCACGGGAGATGCAGTTTGATAATCTCCAAGTTAGTGAAGATTTACTTATCTTCACAAGAGTCTCACATGATGATTAGGAGACTATGAGATATTATCAGGAATACCCAAAGAGTGACTAGTTTCACTCATGCACATCACTTGAGCAAGTAGTGAAGCATTTGTGCTACACTACTAAGGAAACCAATTAGATGGGATCACAGAGATGGGTTTCATCAGACAGCATCGACGGGTGCTTGTGATTCGAGTGATGGTTAGGAAGGCCAGAGGTATGGCACTAGCTCTATGAGCTAGAGCATAGATCCCTTAGTCAGGAATAGTTAGGGTACCCAATACATGTATGTATATAGGGATCTACAGAAAGGCACCCAGACCTAGTCTTGGTACCTGGGAACAAGTTAGTTTGGAACAGAAAGGGATATCCATTGTCACATGTTGACTAGAACCAAACTAACTAGTTCGAGGACATGGGACTCATTTGAGTCCACCGATATGCCTTTAGGATATGGGATTCATTAGAGTCCACTTACATATTCCATTACATGGAATATATATTCGTTTTAGTGTAGGTATGACATCGTGAATTGGAAGGAGTTTTCACTGGTATAGGACAGTGGAAATGACTTCCCTATGAGCACTCTTCTTCTTGTTGATATATTTAGGTAGTGATGTCTGTGAACACTCTAGGACCGCCGGGGCACTTTTTTCCCTCTTTAGGAGGTTTTTTTCCCCCGGCTTGTATATACGCCTATTGCCCTAATGGGCTACTTATCTTTGTACATTCTCTAGTAATACATTCAGTATTATGTGTTTGTGCTCCAAGCTTCTTCTTCTTCCTTGTGCTGTTCGCGTGCTTCCGCAGACGTCTATCTCCAACAATTGGTATCAGAGTAGGTCGTCGCTTCTTCTAGGGCGCCATCGACACTCCTCCGTTTGCAGTCTCAGATTTGCACGAAATTTGGTGAGCATACTCAGGGTGTTTCGGAGATCAAAACCGCTTCGCTATGTGGTGCCGAAATCGCGATCTGAGCTCGTTTCGGCCTCCGAACGCACTATCGCAGCGCTTGTGCAGGCTATTTCGTCCTTTTGTGCCAAAGGTATATACCAGTTTCTGTTCGCCAGTTTAAGCGTCTCGAAGTCTGCTACAGGTCTAGCAGAACTCGTGTGGGTAGTTCTGTTCAACTTTTTGAGATACAGTCAATTTTCTACATCAAGGTATTTTAGTCACCGGCCATGGCTGAAAGCAGTGATGTATTCCGTATGTTGGCTGTTGAGGATAAGTTGGATGGTACCAACTACCCATTATGGGCTTATATGATGCGACATGTACTGGTTGCAAAAGGATTGTGGAACATTGTGCAGGGTGTTGAAAGATGTCCTATTACACCTGTAACGACAGGTACTACAAATACAGGTGTTGGAGCTGATGAAGATGGTGTCGAAGATGATATTCCGTAGATTCCTGTTCATGCTGCTGTTTCTGTTGAGGCTGGAATGGTTGTTGCAGACGCCTCTACACCAAAAACAGAGTCTGCAAATCTTGTGCAGGAAGAAGAATGGGCGTTTACTACTGTCTGCAGTTTTGACCCATCTTTTCATGATCAGTGCTTGTCTGCAGTAGACTCAGATGTTTGGTACTTTGACAGTGGGGCGACCAAACATATTACCTCGCAGCACAGTTTCTTCTCTTCACTCGAGCCTGCCCCTACAGGGAATACTGTCACATGCGCCAATAACTCCTCTTATCCTATTATGGGAGTTGGTAAGATCATTCTGACTACTGCTGATGGTAGTTCTTTCACTTTGTCAGATGCTTTATTTGTGCCAGGGATCAAAAAGAACCTGTTATCAGTTTTTGCATTAGCCAAGATTGGCTTGGTTGTGAAATTCGTTGATGACAGGTGTACAGTCCATGATCTCTCAAATGGCGATGTGATTATTGCTTCTGGCATTTTATGTCGTGGGTTGTATAAGCTCATAGACTATGAAAGATCTGTGAATGATTCGGCATGTGCAATTCATGATTCTCAGGCTATGTCAGATGCAAAGCTTTGGCATGCACGCTTTGGTCATCTGAATTTTGCTAGTTTGTTACGCCTTCAGAAATCTGAAATGGTGTCCTCTTTGCCCAAACTTGAGGCACCTGGAAAACATGTTTGTGAAGGCTGTATTTTGGGCAAAATGCAGCGTTCTTCCTTTCCAAAAGATGGTTCAGTTCGGGCTACGCAGAAATTGCAGCTTGTACATAGTGATGTCTGTGGTCCTATGCAGACACCCTCTTTTGGAAATTACCTTTACTTCGTGACTTTCATTGATGATTTTTCCAGGCATGCATGGGTATATCCACTCAAAGCAAAGTCCGAAGTGTTCATGTGCTTCAAACAGTTTTTGGTTTTGGCTGAAAATCTGTCAGCATGTAAAATGGGCACCCTCCGTTCTGATCGAGGGGGGGAATATATGTCTTCAGATTTTAATGCATTTCTGGCTGAACGTGGGATAAAACACCAGTGTACAGTGCCGTATACACCTCAACAGAATGGAGTTGCTGAACGATAGAACAGGTCACTCATGGAGATGGCAAAGTGCATGGTCAAAAGTCAGGCTTTACCACATAGTTTCTGGCTTGAGGCTGTCATGTGTGCAACATATGTACTGAACAGGTGTCCCACTAAAGCGTTGCAGTCTATCACTCCATATGAGGCTTGGCATGACCGCAAGCCATCTGTTGCTCATCTGCGTGTTTTTGGTTGTTTGGCATATGCATTAGTGCTTGAACAACATCGCAGAAAATTGGATGATAAGGCAGTAAAGTGTATTTTTGTTGGGTACATTTCTGAAAGTAAAGGCTATCGTCTGTATCATCCACAGACTAAACGCATTCTGGTTAGCCGTGATGTTGTCTTTGTGGAAGATGCTATTCAGCCATTGCTTTCATGTACTAAGGAGACATCTGTTAGCTCCAAAGAAATGTATGATACTTTGATGCCTCTTTTTACAGGTGGACAGGCTAGTGTTGGTCCTAATGAGGCAACTTCTCAGCCTTTGCAGGTTTCATATAATGATGCAGATCATTCCATTTCTGATGCAGATTTACATGATGCACTTGTTGATGAGAGAGCTGATATTGAGCAGGCAAAAACTATGCCAAAATGGCTGGTGCAGACTTTGCGTGACAGCAAATTAGATGCACCTTTGTCATATCGTACTCGTTCAGGCTCTCATAGTGCCTCCTTTGCATCAGATTGCTATGCTATGGCTGCATCTAGTCTCTGTGATGAGAATGAGCCTGTTTCTTTTGATGAAGCACAAAATTAAAAAAATTGGATGGCTGCTATGCAATCTGAATATGATGCTATAATGAAGAATGGTACATGGTCTTTATGTGACTTGCCTCCTGGCAAGAAGGCCATTGGCACTAAGTGGGTATACAAGCTGAAGCGTAAACCTGATGGTACAGTTGATAGGTATAAGGCTAGACTTGTTGCAAAGGGTTATGCACAGGAAAGAGGCATTGATTTTGATGAGACCTTTGCACCTACATGCCGTATGACTACTATTCAGAGCATTTGTGCACTTGCAGCCCATCATGGTTGGAATGTACATCAGTTGGACATTAAAACATCATTTCTGAATGGTGACTTGCATGAAGAAGTGTATGTTTTTCAGCCCCGTGGCTTTGTGCAGAAAGGGCATGAAAACTAGGTTTGCAGGTTAAAGAAGGCATTATATGGTTTAAAGCAAGCACCACGTGCTTGGTATGAGAAGATATATGCCTATCTGATTGCACATGGTTTTGAGAACAGTCCAACTGAAAGCACCTTATATGTTAAACGTGCTAATGATGTGCTTCTGATCATTGTTGTCTATGTTGATGACATGCTGCTCACTGGTCCTATTGAGACACATATTGCTGATTTTAAGGCTGATTTGCATGCCTCTATTTGAGATGTCTGATTTGGGGCATTTGCATCACTATTTGGGCATTCAGTTTATGCACGTTGATAGTGGAATGGCTTTGTGTCAAACGAAATATATTGACACATTATTGCAGCGTTTTGGCCTTGAAGACTGTAAGCCTATTGCCACTCCTATGGAGACAGGTTTACGATTGAGTCTTCATGATGCTGGAGATGCATTTGATGTTGTTCTCTATCAGCAGGCTGTTGGATGCTTGATTTACTTATGCATTACTCAGCCAGATATTCAGTTTGCTGTCTCACAGATGAGCAGGTTTATGCATTGCCCAAGAGTCACGCATTGGAAAGCGGTTAAGCGCATCTTTCGCTACTTGAGTGGTACTCGACTACTTGGGTTGTTTTATCCCAAGGGGGGATCACTACCGCCAGATTTGCATGCTTTTTCTGACTCAGATTGGGCTGGTTGCTATGACACTCGTGTGTCCACCAGTGGTTTTTGCTTCATGCTTGGTAGCTCATGTATATCTTGGTTGAGCAAGAAGCAGCCTACTGTGGCCACTTCCAGTTGTGAGGCTGAGTATAGGGCAGCTTTCACAGCGACTGTTGAGTGTGTGTGGCTCAGACGCCTTATGGCTGATTTGGGTGTTGGCCAGTCTTCTGCCACCACCATCTTCACTGACAGTCAGAGCGCATTGGCAGTTGCGAGGAACCCTGTGTTCCATGCTCGCACTAAGCACATTGAGGTGCATTATCACTATGTCAGGGAGAGGTTCTCTGCTGGGGAGATCAGCTTGGCATATGTGCCCACGCAGGAGAACATTGCAGACCTTTTCACGAAGGCTCTGCCTAGGGAGAAGTTTGAAGCTTTCCGCAAAGCTTTGGGCTTACTTCCTTTTGTGGAGTGATTTCCACATAGCTTGGCACTTCCTTATACATGAGTGCCAGCTCCTTGTTCACCGCATCACTCCCAGGGGGGATTTGTTGATATATTTAGGTAGTGATGTGTGTGAACACTCTAGGACCGCCGGGGCACTTTTTTCCCTCTTTAGGGGTTTTTTTCCCCCGGCTTGTATATACGCCTATTGCCCTAATGGGCTACTTATCTTTGTACATTCTCTAGTAATACATTCAGTATTGTGTGTTTGTGCTCCAAGCTTCTTCTTCTTCCTTGTGCTGTTCGCGTGCTTCCGCAGATGTCTATCTCCAACACTTCTATGGCCAGGAGAAAAGGACTCATCATTCATGACATCATGTCTCACTAGATCAGAGGAGAGCTCTTAGTAGACATCTCCTTAGGATTAGGAAATTATCCTTCATAGATTAGGGAAGACCTATTTTTCCAGTAGAGAATGTGATGGGTGATTTATTCACCATTAGTATCACATTCTCATTTTCAGGTTTTTAGGAAGGATAACTCCGTGAGTTTGAGTGGATCGTATAGATCCATGCACAGAGTATGGTTGGCAGAGATAGTTCTTTATTATGGATACACATGTGTTTACGGTATCATGTCACATCATTGTTGATCATTTTAGTGGAGGGCTTTGACCCTTATTAGGAATTTATTTTCTCCACTCTTCACTACATACACCTTCATTAGTCAGGGGAGATTTCTTCTCCATCTTCATAGGAATATATGTAATGAGGGATTATGCATTACTTATGGAAGAGAGGACTAAATAAATTTATGAGTTTCTCGAATCAGCTCAGAAGATCCATTAGAGATCTCACTTTAGTTCAGTGGTCTCACTTTAGCTCCTACTCTTTCAGAGAGAAAGAAAGAAAGGAAGACATGATTTCTTCATAGGAAAAGAATAGAGCATGTTTTTCTTTAGAGAGAAGAGGTCTTTAGGAAACATCTCTTAGTCTATATTTCAGAGAAGGAATTCATTTCCTCTACTTTTCAATGTAATTTTCCTTCACATGGGAGTATAATTCTCCACTATTTTGGGAGGAAAAAGTATGGAGAGCTTATATACGTGTTCTTAGTTATGGATGAGTAGAGCAAATGGATTCAAAGGAGTCTCTTCCAAAGGGAAAGGGAAAGTGGAATAGATTCCACTACCATAGCTCTTTTCCTTAGATGAGATTAGAGAGAGAGTTTCACTTTCTCTGGATCAGATTGTCTAGATAGAAGTGGCACTCTTCTATTCAAAGACAAGAGGGAGATCAGTTAATCATGATGGTTAGATTGAGTCTCACTTGTAAACTCTAGAAAGAAGCAATTGCTATTTCTAGTGATGGTCCTTGACTAGATGAGATGATCTAGTTATTGACATTTGTGAGATTGGGAGTTGAGTATGACTTTCCTTTTTAGGGTTTCTAGGAGATAGAGATATATCTAACCTATTAGGGTACCAAACTCTTTGTTGGTGTTACATCATGAGTATGATGAGTAAACTTCAGTTAGGAGGATGGGTACTTAAGGATTATCTGAATCTCAAAGGGAATGCTTTCTGCATTCATATGGAAAACTACAGGGAAGAGAAATATTAGAGTTTTCACAAGTGCCAATAGATGCTCTTCCAATAGAACTTAGTCCACAGGTAATGGATGAAAAACCATAGACTTCTTGGTTGGTGAAATGTAGAGATTGCATTTTACTACCGTGAGCTAGATGATGGATTTGCATAGTTCACAAGATAGTTAAGTTAAACTATTACTTGTGAGTACACTCAAGGTTAGGAAGACCTAGAGTGGTATGAGGAAAATCTATCATTTAGTCTTAGATGGGTTTGAAATCACTTGTTATGGGATTTTGTTCTATATTTAGAGGATTATATGGTTTACTATCTCCATTATGATATAGTCAAGCCTATAAGCTTGGCACTTTTACATTTGCTTTACATGCTATTGCTCCATGGAGGATACATCATATGGACTTAGGTCATTTGGATGATGTTGTATGTTATGGGAGTGATAATTTGGAAGTTGAGTGTATATGGGAGATAATAGGCACCACTCAGATGGTTTCCCACCTTTGAGATGATCTCTCATGAGGCTTCTTAAGGGGAAGGATATGGGGAAACAACACATAGAGATGACCATGTACATAGAGTACATGGGGTTCAGGGGAGTCCGAGCACTTTCTTCTATCATTACGGACATTTCATGTATATTTTCGAGGACAAAAATATTTTTAAGGGGAAGGAAATGTCACATCATATATATATGGGTATAGGAATAAAAGAGGGAGCCTCTATTTAGAGAGGTAGTCTCATTAACTAAGTAGAGTTGCTCGGCGGCTGGGAGGAAGGACCAAATTCAAACATTTCTGTGTGTGCCATGGCAAGTCGTGAGGATTGTGATGGCAAAAGAATGGGTTACATATGTAAAAATTTTCAAGCCCATTAGGACAAAGTAGTCCTCTAGTCGCGTGACAAAATCAAGTAAATGTTGGATGGAAGTGAACCATAGTACAAACATACAAGTTAGATGTTTGGAACAACCAGACTTCTAATTTTCCAAATCAGATTCAAGTGAATTGAGAGTTGTCAAAGTCTTGACAAGGATAGAAATCCCATCTTAGCTACTACGTACATGCACCAATGATGCCCATAAATGGACTAGGAATTTGAATCCATCCATTTCACATGTTAATGCCCATATAGCACATAGTGAAAGCAATGAATTGACTAGGGATGTCTTTTGATCCACCCTTATTATTGATTCACTACTTTGTGCTCAGATTAGTTTATCACGTGCAAAGCTAGATGGTGTTTTGAACCATTTGGGCAGGGATCCCACCATAGAGATGAAACATGTTCCTCTAGATTAGAACATGAGGCCCGCGTTATGCCCACAATTACTGTATATGGCTTTATTTTTGGGGACAAAAACTAAGGTAGTGGTTGAAATCACTTCAACCAATACTTGACTCTAGTGGAAGATATTAAAGGAATGGTGGAGATTCCACATGCACTTGTGCACTCTCATTACATTTGTGATCCTTGTTGATTTTGAGAAGCTATATATAGAGGCATAAGGTTGGGAGGAAAGTCATGTCTTTAGCATGTGGTGGTCATAAAAGTTAGTTTTTTACACATGATCATTTCTAATCATTCTTTCTCTAACCCTTGTTGGCATGAATTTTGAGAGTTAAGAATAAGGTGTTATGTCCATTTTTCACACCTACTAGTTTGTGCAAAGAACTTTCTAGGCCAAAAATCTCTTTAATTATCTATAAAGCTCATTGGCTTACCCTAAGGATTTTTGAGAGACCTTCCCCTCAACTCAAGCCTAAGCATCTGCTAATTCCTTTTAGATTCCCAAGCTAAGAATATCTTCAAGATTAATATACCTCCGGGTTATATCAATCATTTGACTTGAGTACCACTACTAGTGGTTAGGGACTTTCTTGGAAACTACTTATTGTCTAGATAACTTGAAGAAAAATTTATCTTCCCACTATTATGGGAAATTCTATTCTTCAAGTACTTGAGTGTTGAATACTCCTAAGTAATCAACATCATGAGAAAAGTACTTACCTTTGAGTACTTTGCACCTCTTTAATGATCCTTGGAAGGAATTCTAGAGTTTCGGATGATACTCTTAAGCTCTATTGATTGATTTGTGTTCACTTTCTTAGTGTCAAAAGAAAGGATAAGTATCACCTTAGGATATGGTTTCCAATAGCATGATCAAGTTCAACATGAACTTTCATTTATATGTTATATCTATTTGTTTATATCTTTTCTTGAGTTTGAAACAAGAATTATTATCATTGTTCAATCTATCTTTGCTTCTTATATACTTTAAACATGTTCCATCATGGATGCATAAGTTTAAAATACAAGAGTCTTGCTTCTATTGGTGACTGAACCAATGTACAATGGTCATATATGAACACAAATCCCTTATTCTTTATCACTTAAGAATCTTCTCGATTCTTTAATAGAAGTGCCAGTTCGTTAATGTTGCAAGATCTTATAGACATGCCTACATAAAGAATACGAAATCTGAAAACACAAAAAAATAGAGATGTAAAGTAGTCAAGACAATACACGATATTGGGTGCAATCTCCTCCCATGCACTTTTTTGGATGAGTCTCAAGAGTCTGTGTATTTATAGTTTCTTATTATGTCCAAATATAGAGCTACAATAAGGGTATACACTTTAAAAAACAAGCATGTGAGTAAAAATTTGCTCACTTTTATGGAGAGCCTTAGCTTTTATTTATAGAACTTACATTCTATAGCAATCCTTATCTCAACCACTATTTTTATGACTTTCTATGTGGGTCTTTTATTTACAAAATATATGGAAAATATAATCTCTCTTATTTGTGTCCAAATGCATCCGAATAAGTCCACTCATGAACCTTCAACTGCTATATCAAAACAAAAACACATTAAAATCTCAATAAAATAAACTACAAAATTAAACACTCCATAGGTGATAATAGTTAATACCTTGAAAAATTTCAATGAATAACAAATAGTTTGTCCAAAAATTATACTTAACCAATAATCTTCTTCTTAAGCTATACAACTCAAGTAATAAGTTATACTTTGATTTCATGAAGTTCAATTATTCTCAAGATCCATCTTTATCTCAAAGACCTATGAATCTTTGTATTATCTAAGAAGATTGAATTTATACTTTACTTTGATCCTTCAAGGAATGTTCTTTTGATTCCTCATGTATATATCTAACTCAAAGTGATACTTTGAATTACTGCATGCCTCCTTTAGCATGATGAAAAGTAATGCGTTCTTGTTTTTACTAGGTGCACCTTGTTTAAAGCAATTCATGCTTGAATATTTTTATTCTATCCAAATATCTTAGCACTTTGGATTTTCAACATACTGTAATGTTGAATTGTTTCAACATTTATCTTATAAGTTAAAAGTATAAGTGATACTTTGGTCAAGAATATTTATTGGATTTTAGTTCCTTGGATCATTATGGCTTAAGGTCTTGAATTAGAATGACCAAACTTTTATCTTCTATTAAGATCTCGAGATTGATACTTCTAGCCACAATGCTTGAATATATTGTTTGGGGATCCCTCTTTTACGGATAAGCAATAGATGGGTAGTGTGTTAAAATTAGAATATTATAATGATATGGCAAGTAGAAGTCATGCAACTTTGTGGCTAGAGTGATCAATTCACATATGTTGGGTGATGGTTCAAGACCCATGTGCAACATCTCGCAAGTTGCCATTTTGAGTCTTCCTGAAACATACATGGACCACCAAGCAAGCGAGATAAAACAACACTCGAGATGGAGAGTTCCAAGGAGAAGAACTATAGAGATCATAAGAATAATGAAGCATCAAATATGAAAAAAAAGATCATGAAATCCTTTCAAGATTTCCACCTTCATCAACAATAAGGCCCAAGGTCACCATTGAAGCTATGATACAAATGTTAAGAACCAAGAGCATTAGGAACACCACATGCTTGAGAGATGATTCTACTCCCAATCTTGTGCCTCTATATATGAAAAAAGAACACTCGAGATGGAGAGTTCCAAGAAGAAGAACTATAGAGATCATAAGAATAATGAAGCATCAAATATGAAAAAAAAGATCATGAAATCCTTTCAAGGTTTTTACCTTCATCAACAAGGCCCAAGGTCACCATTGAAGCTTTGATACCAATGTTAAGAACTAGGAACACCACATGCTTGACAGATGACTTCACTCCCAATCTTGTGCCTCTCTTCAAGGGACTTCCCTCTATGGAAGATGGAAACTGACCATCCAAGTGTCAGCCATGTAACTACATGTGTGCCAAGTGTCCTAGTTAACTAGAGTCAACTCAAGTTGATGCTTCTAGAAGGTCCTAGAGCTCTTGGGGCAAAACACTCTCCCACAATTCTCATAGGACTTGAGCCCAAGACTTCCTTCTTCCCATCCATATGACTTAACCATTAGGACAAGCTACTTATATGTTTAGAGAGCCCATGCACCTATGCTTAAGTCTACCCTTGAGACTTTGTTCCTATGGGAGAATGACCAAACAATGCCTGATTTCATTTTTTTTTTAACCAATTGGATGCCCATATCATAAGCTTACTTTATAAGAGTATATATCTTTTGAATTTAATTCATTTCTAGTTGAGCATGGGATAAAACATCAATATAAAGTGTCATATACATCTAAAAAAAATGAAGTTGCTAAGAGAAAGAATAGATCTTTCATGGAAATGACAAGGTGTATGGTCAAAAGTCAAGCTTTCCCACATAGTTTTTGGCTTTAGGTTTTTATGTGTGCAACATATGTACTTAGCATGTGTCCCACCAAAGCACTGTATTTTATCACTCAATATGAGACTTGGCATGGTCACAAGCCATCTATTGCACATTTGCATGTTTTTGGTTGTCTATCATATGCATTGGGGCATGAAAAATAATGCAGAAAAGTGAATGATAAGGTAGTGAAATGTCTTTTTGTTGGGTATAATTTTTAAAGCAAAAGTTGTCAATTGTACCATCGATATCATAAATGCATTCTAGCTAGTCATGATGTTGTTTTTGTGAAATATGCATCTTATCCTTGACCTTCATGTACCAAGGAGACATCAAACATCGCAAAGGATGTGTATGACATTTTGCTTCCTAATTTCACAGATGGATAGTCAAATGTTACTCCTAGTGAGGCAATTTGTGTGGGTGGGAAATGAGTTGCTCATATGAAAAATGTAGAATTGGAGTCTTTTTGGAAGAAGAAGTAAAATAGATTAGAGTCAATTAGAGTCTTCAAAATCTAGACTAATCCCTATGGGTTTTAGTCTCTTAAGTAGAAAACAAAAACTAAGTAAAGTTTTGAAAGAGAATTAAGCCCACTCTAGGTAAGCTTTAGCTTTTCACAAGCAAAAATAGGTGAATTTTTGAATGAATTAGGCAAGGATTAGAACATAGATGGATTCTCCTCTTTTCAGGTTGAGTTGAGACAGGATTCCATTCTTAATAAAGAGGAAAAGAAGAGAGATGAAGACCATGATATATGAGACTAATCATAGGGCACATGAAAGTGCCTAAAGGTATATGTATCCACTCATTTGCAAGGATAAAAGTTCTTTTGGGAGGGGGTTTCATATAACTACATGGTTCTAAGGGGTAGAACCCTTGTGGTTCTAGGTGTGAAACCATTGGGGTATAATGTTTATTTACCCCTATTTTTTTTAAATAAAGGAAGTTCGGCCTTAGCCTACTCTCTCGGACTTGTATTAATTAAAAGAAAAGTTCAAGTGAAGGGGACTAGTGCCCATGAGATCCCCCGAATCCCACAAAGCAGGGGTAGCTTTTAGTGATTTTAGATGGCATTACAAAGAATGTTAATCACCCTCTCATCACCCTCATGCGGGGTCCACTTGAGTTTAAGCTTGTTGTTGATCAAAAGGAGCACTTGATGATGCCTAAAGGGGGGGGGATTTCTTATAGTTAGCGATTCTTTTGCCGAGAAGGAGCAGCCATTTCTCAATCGACCACTCTTTAGGGGACTCACCAAAGTTATAAGCACATCTTTCCTGCCAGATCTTCCATAGGACCTCCTATCTTATGGTGTTCTAGAGAGTCACAGAGAAGCCAATCGCTTCTCCCAGCAAAGCTTGTTTCCAACTAATATGTTTCTGAAGTCTAATTTTCTTTTTGACAATCTGCTAGAGCTTGTTGGAGTTGGGACAAGTAAAGAGGATGTGAGAAACATCTGCAATGGGCCGGTAGCAGCACTTGTACCAAGGGGTGCCCCACAAATTTTGCTAGCCTTTAGGCTGGTCCAGATCCCACGATGAAGAATTTTCCATAAGAGGATAGCCATGAACTTCATGTCCCACGACAATCGCGTCCATGACAAACACCACTTCTTGTTGAGGTTAGCTTGATAATGAATGGTTTCTTTGATGTTCGGGATTTTCATTAGGCAATTACCATTGTGTCATCTGAGGCCAAGCAAGCTCGGCGTGTCATGCCCCATGAGAAGACAAACTTTAGAGCGGTCCCAGGGAAGATGTCTACTTTGCAAAGTATTCCATTCTTCATAGGTAATGTTGATGCTAGGGTCAATATCATCAAAGTTGATCTACTGGTTGGTGTCTTGTTTCCAGAGATGTTCCCATTTTTTTGAAGCCTTTGTTCCATTGCCTCTTGGTGTTTTGAATGTTCCAAGATTCCACAATCTGGATGCCATGGATCAGAAACTAGATAGAGTCGTTTTGCCTGATACCGACCGCCCAGTTCCAATCTTCACTTATTCTTGTGAAGCTTTTGACTTTATTCCAACTCTTCCATAGTGAGCACACAAGCTTAGAGCCTTTTGGGAAAACCGAGATCGGGGAAAACAAAAGGGTCAGAATGTCAAGATTCTTCCAATTCGTGAATCCCACAAAAGACAATGCGTTCTTGTTTCTGAAGATCAACTTGGCCATCTCGTTACACCATGCCTTAATCATCCATTTTGTCGCAAGTTTGTTGGCCATGCACCCAATGTCCAGAATGTTGAAATGAAAGATGCTACTCCTACTCTACTCACATGCACACATGTAACAAGCTAAGGAGAAAGGAATAAAAGATAACAAAACATGATGAATGAACTAAAATAGAAATGGAAGTAACTTACAATAGATGCTCTATGAGCATGGAGACTCCATGAGGAGAGGAGGCACACTCTTGGCAATGGGCTAGATTGAATGAGCTTGTGTGGAGTGAAGGGAGCCCTTGCTTGTATGGAGTTTGGGAGAATTCCCTTGCATGTGGGATATATGTGCTTGCATGAGAATGAAAGTGGACTTGGGACAAAAGGATGGAGCATGGAGCTCTCAACACCCCCCCTCCATGTGATGACCCTTTTGTTTTTAATATGGGGGACTAGTGACATATGTGATCACTTAGTCCATTTGGTTTTTACGATCTAAGGACATATGGGATCCTTACACATAACTTGGACATATGGGGTCCAAGTTTGGGACATATGGCATCCCTTGGGATCTTGGGACATATAGGATCCCAAGACATATACTTGGACATTTTAGATCCAAGTGGCTTTATGGGATCTAGGGACATATGGGATCCCTAGACATACAAGAGGGTTTACACCATGAGGTTAGTGGTGCTTTTGATCCGTTTGCCACCTTTGATTTTGATGAATTCCTTTGTAGAAGCATTGGTACTCCTCTCCATATTTGAAGCTTTGTTTTGAGCTTTGTGATGGGTGTACTTTAAGTGCCATATGTGATAAAGTTTGATCCTTCTTTTATGTGAGAGATGTCTGGAGCTTACTAGGGAAGGTCTTAGCACACTTTTTTTAGAGTGGCAGTGTCTAATACCTTTATAAAGGGCTTTTATGGATATGTACATGAAAAAAGGAATATAGATCATTTAGGTTTGTCCTTGAAGCATACTATTAGAAGGAGGAACCATATCTTTCATGGTGCATAGAATAGATTAGTCCAATGGTAAAAGATCACGCAACTGTCTCTTAGCTTCCATGGAAGTGAAGCCAAGAGTCCACCTACCTTGAATGAGATGCAATCACGCACCAGAATTTGATTGTTTCACATTTGGCTTTGCATAGAATTGCAAGTTGGCTTAGGTCCCAGGTAAATTCAAATCGATTGGACTAGTTTTGAAGCGCTCAAATGGTGCACACAATCTCAAAGTTTTTTAATGTGTGACACTGTACTTATCGAGTCACATTGAATAGTCTTTTGTAATTGGTGGAATTTGGGGGGTATTCCAAAGATGAAAAAAGCTCACATAAGTGATGAGCGAAGCCGCGACTCCTAGTGCTAGACCACGTTCACTGCACCTAGTCATTTTCCACTAGCAGTGAGGTTCGGTGAGCAGGCAGGGCATGAATACTCCACTTCCATTTGCGTGCATTTCATGCTCAGTCACGACTCATGTATCAGCTGGACTCATCGAACATCAAAGTGTCAGGTTGTCCACTACGCTTCTGTCCTCATGAATCTGGACGATAGATCCGCATTTGTCCATCTTCATATCACTAGATATGCGCACCAAATCTTCTGTCAATTCGAGCTAAATGCCACAACACTTGGGTCGCTAATGGGTAGTTGATTTCCTTGCACTCTTTCTGTGCTTCAGGACAAATGATCTCTCTTTTCTATGCATGGAGTGGCATGGATGAGCAGTTTGCTTCTTTCTCTCTGCACGAGAATGATGCATACCTTCTGATTTAGCTTAGCTATGAGTTGTGTGGTTGTTGATAGAGTCATTAGTGGTGTGATGATGCAGAACGTCTTAGCTTCTCTGATGCAAAAACGGCATAGTGCATGCTTTGTTTGAGGTAGTAGATGCCATACCTTAGGCTTTTGAGCTGTTGTCGGCAGTAGGCATTGGCTCGTCCGACCTCCTTTCTGTCACGTATGCGAATCGCAGGTATGCTGACTATTGAATCCCCTTGCTTGGGGTGGTACAGTCCATCCAACGTTGCAAGTGTCGGCCGTAATGTCTCATAGCCTTATGCAACCGTGAACATTGGGCTTGCCTTCCATGAGATAAATTTCTATCTGTGCATGTGAAGCAGAGAAAATTGTCCATTCTTTTTCTCATATTGCAGGTGTTCAATCTTTGGAGCCTCAAATCACCACAATGTTGAGTGTCCTTTATGTGGCTAAAATAGAAGACAATAATGCATCCATCGTTTGCAATGTTTCATAGCTCCACACATGGGGATACAACCCTTCTTCAAGGCACAATACCATTGTGTACTACTATATCTAGGAGTACAGCATAGCTCTAGAGTACCTTCACCAGCTTCATAGTACCTTCGCCTTTCACACAAATGGTGATGATTCATTCTATACTAATTATTCTATACTAATTATTGCATATTGGACACGACGGTGCAATCATTCCACTCCTATGGTAAGTTGCAGTGCTAAAAGCATTTAAATGATATTGAAAGAGTGCACTAATGATGAATAGAATAATGAAAGAGCGGTAAGAGAAAACAAAGTATATATTAAATGACAGAGTGAACAAAGCACAACCATGATGATAATGAGCAAAAAAATAGAAGATTATGATCTTGTCTAATGTTTAAATGGAAATAGTGCTTAGAAGCACTTTATTAACAAGATGTGAAAGGGATGGAGGGAGGGATTAAGAATGACATTCATGCTAATGATAACGATAACATAAACATAACCCAAAAAAAAAGTTAACCTATGCTCCGATACCATGTTGAAATGAAAGATGCTACTCCTACTCTACTCACATGCACGCATGTAACAAGCTAAGGAGAAAGGAATAAAAGATAACAAAACATGATGAATGAACTAAAATAGAAATGGAAGTAACTTACAATAGATGCTCTATGAGCATGGAGACTCCATGAGGAGAGGAGGCACACTCTTGGCAATGGGTTAGATTGAATGAGCTTGTGTGGAGTGAAGGGAGGCCTTTGCTTATATGGAGTTTGGGAGAATTCCCTTGCATGTGGGATATATGTGCTTGCATGAGAATGAAAGTGGACTTGGGACAAAAGGATGGAGCATGGAACTCTCAACACAAAATGCCAAGGCCCCCACTATCTCTTTGGCTAGTGTAGATGGACCACTTGATTTTAGGCACCCCCCCTCTTGTTGTGATCGCATGTCCAAAGGAAGTTTATGCAAATACTATCCAGTTTGGACAACTCTTCCTCTTTTGGTCTCCAACAAGAGAGGAAGTAGATGGTCGATGAAATGAGGAACGTGTTGATAACCATTGCGCGACCAGCGAGATTGATTTGCATACCTCTCCAATAGTTTAACATTCTTTCAAGTCTTGTCAGGACCTAGTTCCATCGCCATTCCATCGAGATGCCAAAACCCAAGGGAATCCCAAGAAGCCAAAAAATTTGACCCTAAGGAATGTTTTGACAACCATGATTAAAGAGAAGGTTAGGTTGGGTCCCAACAATAGCTCTGAAAGCAGTCTTTGAGTGGTTGATTTTGGAACCAGAGGCTTTGTAGAAAATATCCAGGCACCTCAAAAACGTCTCCAAGCTGGAACTATCATTGTGGACAAACATGTTCGTATCATCAACAAAAAGTCTCATGGTGATCTGGCCGTGGTCACGAGGCAATCGAAGGCCTTTGATATTATCTGCTTCCACCTCTTGTTCCACCAGTCGGCTAAGCCCTTCCAAGGCAATGGCAAAGAGAAGGGGAGCCAATGTGCACCCTTGTCTAATCGATCTTCTAAGCTTGATCACCTTCGAAAGTTGGCCATTAACATTAATTTGAGTTGACGCATTTCCCAGAAGGGTCGAGATCATCTTGGTGAATTTTTTACTGCATTCGAGATCTTTAAGTGACTGCAGGATATAGTCCCATTCCAGCCCGTCGTAAGTTTTATCAAAGTGGATCTTGAGGAAACCACATCTTGTTTTGACTCATTTGCAAAGTCGAGACCTTCCCAAATATCTATAATGGCTTCCAAGATTGACCTACCTTTGATGAAACCTTTTTGGACCTCGCATAACCACGCTCTCAAATGGCTGGAAATTTTGTTGGCTATGACTTTGGGAATGATCTTATATCATATTTGCAGCATCGTAATCGGATGCCAGTTCTCAAATCAGTTCTTTTCCCTTTTTCATGTATTAACTTGATGATGCCATTGTTGAGACAAGTCGGAAGCACACCGAACTCGAGCGCCTCTTCCCAAACCAAATGAAGAGGGGGTGGAAACCACCAACTTGAAAGACTTAAAGAACTCATTAGCAAGCTCGTCCGGCCCCGGGCTTTAGCCACTAGGGAGGCCATCAATGACTCCCATGATTTCTTCTTCCGAGATACAAGCATCAAGTAAGGAACGTAGGTTGTGTGGGATCCTATGAGAGGATACCCTAGATATGGCTGCCATGCAGTCCCATCTATGGTGGGAGAGGGGGGTCTAGATCCCCAGGAATCTCGTAAAGTGCTCTTCAATGATCCCAAAATTTTCTTCTTCTATATTGCATACATCACCATTTAAGTCTAGTGATAGGGGGATCGATTCTCTGTTTTGTTTCCTTTTAAGGATGTGGCACATCTCTTCGGTGGGTTTGTCGGCTTTGCGAGCCCACCACTCCTTAAAGAATATTTGCAAATTTTTCCTTTGTATTTCTTCCTCGTATCTCGACAGCACTCTAATTTTTCGTAGACCCTTCTGGGATTGAGTTTTTCCTTTGTTCACTTCCTCCTCAAGCCTCTAGAGTCTATGATATAGAGGTTCTCTACGAGCCTACCGAACAATCTCGACGTTATCATGATCTGCTGTGACTTATCGACCACATGTCTCCAGCACTTGGGTGAATAATATTTTGACAATGTAGCTTCTATCTAGCCTAGCTTTCCTTAAGTCCTCCCCTCTTGGAGATTCGACCACGAAAAGCCATTGGAGTCTTTGAATTTGACTAGATCCAGGTGCAGCTTAGTTTTGTCCCAAGTTTCTTTCTCATGACTGTCGATGACCTGGTCCTTGTTGTTCCATCTGTCCATAGGGTCCTCCACCATGTTGAAGTCACCACAAATTAGTACATTGTAGTGGAGCGAGTCCAAGGAGGCCCAGGTGTTCAGTCTCTCTAGCTATTTGAAGGGTCCTAGCTAAATTAGAAGCTTATTCTAGCCATTTGACTTGTATTTGAGAGCTTGGGGGATCTTCTTTTAGAATACATGTGATTTTCTAAGCTTGGAAACCATGTGATCAACTTAGGGATCCTTATCATGGAAAGTACACATGTCCCCTTGTGGTTTAGTTACCCCTTGGACTTGGAGCTATATATTGGAGGGGTTGCTTGGGTGGATAAGTGCATCTCTCACGCAATATGGGTAAGCTAGTACATTTGTTTTGATTGTCATTAGCCCTTGTTTTGTGGACACAACAATGTGCAATACACTTTCTTGTACACGTGGAATGATCTACATCAATTGAAAGGCACCCCACCTGAGTATCATGTATTAGAGATGAAGCTTTCCCTTGGTTCACGATATTACTATGGTGGATGAGTCTCAAGGTGTTGCATGTGGCCTCATGTCCTCAAACATGTACTTGGAAGGCATAAATGAGAAAGAGAAAGAATGTAGGACTCACTTTCCACTGAACCCCATGTACCTGGTGTACATGGTCATCTCTCCATAATGTTTCCTCATATCCTTCTCCTTTAGAAGATCTTGGGAAGTCTTCATAAAGGTGGGACACCATCTCTGAAGGGTGTTAACCTACTCCCATGTAGCACTATCTTCTAAACTGTTTCTCTCGAGTGAGTAGTATGCTCTCAGGCTCATGTGGAATAGATTGAATAGAAATAGGCTCTACTACCTCACTATCTAGAATGAGGTTGTGCGATTCACTGAGTCTTTTTTAAGTCGACTAACATGAAATATTGGATGGATCTGGGTACTCTCTAGAATTTGGAGTTGCTAAGACATATTTGCTAGTAAATCTTAAGTATTTGGAATGGTCCACAATACCCATGAGATAATTTCAGACAAGGTCCCATCTTCATGGTTTTAGACCTAGAGGGAACTCTAAGATAGACTTGCTCTCCTACCTCAAAGCTGATTTGTCTCCACTAAGGGTCAACATAGGCTGTAGCTTTATCTTGAGCTCTCTTAATAGTGTCCTTAGCACATATATAGCTCCAATTCCAAGGGTAACTAAATCACAAATGTACATGTGCACCTTCTATTGGAGGAGATGGTGGATAGATTCTAGAAATGAAGTGGTGCTACAAATCCCTGCTTCACACCAGCCAAGAACAAGTTGAGAGGTGTAAAGTAGACCCCTTAAGCTTCCCAAGGACCTCAAATAATCACCTAACTGCTTTGGAGTATGATCCTCTAATCAATGGATCAAAACAGATGAGTACGAAGTTCAACTATGAGTTAAGACTTGCTATTTTGGTCAATACACATGCTATGTAAAATGAACAGTGCTCTCAACTTGGTAGCAATTGATCAAATTTCTTTTAGGAGTATCTAGTTGACTTAGATAGCTACCAATCACAAGTTATTTCAATAAAAAAATCAAGTGTACACCGAGAATGATGCTCAGCAAGTTGGATGACCATCTTGACATTTTCGGGCTTCTACAATATGCAGACCAGTGAGCAAAGTTTCCAAGATATCTCAAGATTGAGTAAAGCAATGAAATGAAACTTTGTAGCTATGAAATAGAAAATATGCTGAATCTATACCACTTTGAATCACATCAGTTGATCAAGTATGCACTGAGAACCAAGTCTAACAAGTTCACTATTCTGAGATGATCATGACAGAGAAGAGAGTGAGATATGATCAATATTTATGTATTAAATCACATAGAATTACAAAGACATTGACAATTTATAATTGCAAAATGTAAGAGTAGTGAAGGAGCTATAGAATGAGCTAACTAAACACTATAGATCCCTCTCAAACGATCTCGAAATCAGGCTCTTAATCACGTGAGATTTTGATCCATTTTTTTAGCTTAGAGTTGGAGCCAACTTTGGATTCAAATTCAAGTTCTTACCAAAAAGTGAATTCTAAACTTTAGGACTTGCTTTCTCATCAATCATCTACCAAATGATTCATGATTTGATTCCTCCTAAATCCACGTGAGAGTGAGTGCTATGCACTTTTACAAAGATGAAAGTAACTTGCCTTTTTACAAGGGCATAGTCATATGTGACTTTAAATGACTATATGAAATAAATGCTAGTTGTCCAAGTATGTAGGCTTGGACTTATTTGTTCCAAAGAGTTGCCCCTCAAGCCTAATATTATTTTTCTTAATTTCTCCTTGATTTCCTACAATCCAATCATCATCTTGAACATGTTCATCTTGTTTCCATCCAAAGATTTGGTTAGCATATCTGCACATTGCAAATTGGTTGATACATAGGATAATTGGATGTCCTTGCTAAGTAGCTTTTCTCTCACATAATGGTAATGCACTTCAATGTGCTTAGTCCTTGCATGATACATAGGATTAGCAGCCAAATGTAGTGAACTAGTATTATCTGCAAAAATCATTGGAGTATAAGAATGTAATCCCAATTCTGTATAAAATAGTTTAAGCCACATAGCCTCTTGTGTTGCATTTGCCAAGCTTCTATATTTTGCTTCAGTTGATGGTAATGCCTAGTTGGTTGTTTTTTGGATGACCATAAAATTAGCTTTGAACTTGCAAAATATAAGTAGCTAGAAGTGCTCCTCCTATCATCTTTTAAACTTGCCCAATCTGCATCAGAGTATAATTTGATATCTAAATTAGATGTGAATGGATAAAATAGCCCTTCATTTATGGTACCCTTTAGGTACCTTAGGATCCTCTTGGCAGCTTCCATGTGAGGTTTTCTTGGTGTATGCATAAATTGACTTAATGTACTTACTCCATAGCATATGTCCAATCTTGTTAGGGTTGCATAATTGAGACTCCCTACAAGCCTTTGATAACATGTAACATCTTCAAGTAGTTCTCCCTCATGAGAACTAAGTTTGTGGTTGAGTTCCATGGGTGTACGTGCAACTTTAGTGTTCTCCATTTTGAATTTAACCAACATATCATGAATGTACTTCCTTTGAGCAATAAAGACACTAGAATTTGAATATACAAGTTCGAATCCAAGAAAGTATGTTAACAAACCAAGGTCACTAATTTTAAACTCTTTCACCATCTAAACGTTGATTTTCTTGATCCTATTGGCATCATTCCCTGTAACGATAATATCATCCACATAAACACATATATAAATAACTTTTGAGTTAGTCTTCTTTATGAACAAAGAAGAATATGCTTTGCTAGCAACAAAATTTTGATCGTGCAAATATGTGACAAGCCTATGGTTCCAAGCTCTAGGAGATTGTTTTAAACCATAAAGTGCTTTCCTTAATTTGCACACATAATCTGGCTTGTCATTGTCTTCATATCGTGGTGGTTGAGCCATGCAGACTTCTTCAGAGATCCATCCATTGAGGAATGCATGTTTAACATCTAACTAATACAAATTCCAATTCTTTGAAGCAACAATACTTATTAAAGTTTTGATTTTTGGCATCTTAGCCATAGGTGAGAAGCTCTCCTCATAATCCACACCATGGGTTTGAGCAAACCCTTTTGCTACTAGCCTTGTTTTATACCTATTGATTGAAACATCTGAATTCTTCTTTACTTTGTAAATCCACCTAGATCCTATTACCTTCATGCTTGGTTTCTTGAGGACCAAATCCCAAGTGTTTTTCTCTTGAAGTGCTTCAATTTCCTCTTGCATAGCTTCTCTCCATTCTTCCTTCTGATTCACTTCTTCAAATGAAGAAGCCTCCTCTGACATAGAATTTTTAGTCATGCATATAGAATGCTTGGTGACTAGTGATGTGTCATAGCCATACCTTATGGGTTTCTTACTCTCCCCTTGAGATCTTCTAAGTGCTTGATTGGATGACTCTGGAATGACTTCCAATTGTTTGAATTTTGTCTTGCCCTTGGACTTCCAAGCTTTGACGTCAATGTGGTTTTCATCTTCTGAGTTGACATCTTCTGATATTTGTGGTTCTTCTTGAGTCAGAGTTAGAGAATCACTTTCCAAGTCATAGGGTAGCTTTATTTTCGTGCAATCATCTTCAAACGAGGAGTTATTTTCATCAAACACCACATCCCTACTAGCTATAAATCCTTTGTTAGTGGGATTGTACAACATATATCCTTTCTCATTTTGGTCATATCCAATGAATATACACCTTTCAACTTTTGGGTCAAGCTTTCCTCTAATTTTTGAGGGTATATGTGCATAAGCAATGCACCCAAATGTTTTACAATGGTTAGGGAAGGTCTCCTACCATTCCATGTCTCATAAGGTGTCATTCCATCGAAAGACTTGGATGGAAGCCTATTAATTAAGTATTTCGCTGTGGAAACAACCTCTACCCATAGGTAATTTGGAAGTTCCCTTTCATTCAACATTGATCTTGCAACCTATACTATTAACCTATTCCTTCTCTCTGCCACTCTATTCTGTTCAAGGTTGTACCTTGTTGTAACCTCTCTCTTTATGCCTCTGTCTTGTAAGGAGTCAAATTCATGTGAGAAATACTCACTACCTCCATCAAATTTGAGCCTCTTCAAGCTTCTACCTATTTAGTTCTCAAACAATGCCAAATACTTCTTGAAACAAGTGAAGACTTCATCTTTATGCTTCATAAAGTAAAGAATTTTCCATCTACTATAGTCATCTATGAATGAAACATAGTACCTTGATCTTGAGATTGATGGCTCTTTGCTAGGACCCCACACATCTGTATGCACAAGCTCCAAATAGTCTTCATATATGTATCATTTTCTATTGAATGGTTGCCTGTGTGATTTGCCAAATTGGCATGCTCCACATTTTTAAATCATGTGTTGCTTGGACACATTTGGAATGACAAGCACACTCTGAGCGCTACATATTTGCTTTAGTATTCTTTCACCTATATGACCTAGTCTCTTATGCCATATCTCCAATTCAAATAGGGTTTGATCTTTGTAATTGAAGAGAGCAATATTTTTGGTATCTTCAACTTCAAATGTAAAGAGTCTACCAGATTTCCAATCCTCCTGAAGCCTTGTTGAGGGTCCTCTACATATGCTCCATGCCTTGTGAATCTAACCTATAAGCCCTTCTCAACAATCTGCCCAACACTGATTAGGTTTTTTGTTATGGTTAGCACATATAATACCTTACTTAAGAGGTTCATGTTAGTATTAGATGCTTTAACATTTCCAATCTTCTCAACAGAGTGCCTAGTGTACCTATCTGGACTTCATGCTTCCCTTTAGGTTCTTCAAGATTAGATAGCAATGCTACATTTCTAGCCAGATGATTGTATCAACTGGAATCAAAATTGAATATATGCTCATCATCTTTACCTTTCTTGGATGTCATGTTCATGATCAATAAGGAATTCTCTTGATCTTCTGTATAATTGTTATAGTCTCTTCTACCTCTAAAGCCTCTTTGATAATTGTTTTTGTAGCCTTGGTTGTAATTATGATGATAATTGCCTCCTGCATTATTGAACCTACCTGTGAATTGTCCATAGCCTCCTCTATGGAAACCTCTTCCTCTTTGATTCTTTATGTTCTTGAAGCACTCGTATGTGGTATGATTGGTCAAGCCACCGATATTGCAAGGTGAAGAATTGTATGATCTCCCCCTTCCTTGCTTTCCTCCTCTGCCCCTTCCTCTAGTACCTCTTCCTCTACTTGTGAAGTTCACTTGAGAGGTACTTGCCTCTTCTTCCTTCCTTTACTTTTGCTTCTATCTTTACTCTTATTTCTATCTATATAAGGGGTAGAAGATTGGTTATTGCTACAATTATCTCCATTCTTGTTGAGCTTTATTTCATGTGTGAAGAGTTGTCCCATCAATGTGTTGAGGTCAGGTATTTGCATGTCCATATATAGGTGCATTGCTATAGTGAAGGACTCCCATTTTTCATAAGCCTTGATGCCATTTATGATCTGCCTTACTATCTACTCCTCTTCTATTTCTTCTCTAATCCTCCCAAGTTGGTCAACGACATCCTTCATCTTGGTCACATAGTCAGCTATACTTTGCTTTGGTTGCTTCTTCAAGGTTGTGAATTCCATCCAATGCTGGTTCTTCCTAGCCCTTGTGTTTGATGAGAAGTATGAAGAAAGTACTTTCCCAAGTCTCTTGGGAGGTTTTGTAATTCCTAATAAGAGGTAATAAGAAATCAGATGTTGAATTAATTATATAAGACCTAGCTAGAGCATCCTTTGCACACCATGTAGCTAGTCTTTCTTACTCCTCTCTTGTAGGTTGTTGTTTGCTTCTTAATACTGGCATTTCTCCAGAGATGTATCCATACAAACTTGTTCGTTGGAGATGAGCCTGCATTCTTAGAGACCATGCTGGATAGTTTCCCTTGTCCAATTTGTCAATTAATGATGGAAATCCATCTCCCATTTTATTTTGATGTTGCTCTGATACCAGTGTTGGAGGAGATGGTGGATAGATTCCAGAAATGAAGTGTTGCTACAAATCCCTACTTCACAATAGCCAAGAACAAGTTGAGACGTGTAAAGTATAACTCTTAAGCTTGCCAAGGACCTCAAATAATCACCTAAGGGCTTTGGAGTATGATCCTCTAATCAATGGATCAAAACAGATGAATAGTTCAACTAGTAGTTAAGACTTGCTATTTTGGTCTATACACATGCTCAGTAAAATGAACAATGCTCTCAACCTGGTAGCAATTGATCAAATTCCTATTAGGAGTATCTAACTGACTTAGATAGCTACCAATCAAAAGTTATTTCAATAAAAAAAATCAAGTGTACAGTGGGAATGATGCTTAGAAAGTTGGATGACCATCCCAACATTTTTGGGCTTCTACACTATGCAGACCAGTGAGCAGAGTTTCCAAGATATCCCAAGATTGAGTAAAGCAATGACAATGAAACTTTGTAGCTATAGCTATAAAATAGACAGTATGTTGAATCTATACCACTGATCAAGTATGCACTGAGAACCAAGTCTCAAAAGTTCACTGTTTTGAGATGATCATGACATAGAAGAGAGAGTGAGATATGATCAATGTATATGCATTAAATCACATAGAATTAGAAACACATTGGCAATGCATAATTTCACAATGTGAGGGTACTAAAGGAGCTATAGAACGAGCTCACTAAACACTATAGATACCTCTCAAATGATCTCCAAATTGGGCTCTTAATCACACAAGATTTTGATGCATTTTTATAGCTTAGACTTTGAGCCAACTTTTGAATTCAAATTCAAGTTCTTACCAAAGAGTGAATCCTAAACTTTAGGACTTGCTTTCTCATCAATCATCTATGTCCAAATGATTCGTGATTTGATTCCTCCTAACTCCACGTGAGAGTAAGTGCTATGCACTTTCAAAAAGATAAAAGTAACTTGCCTTTTTACAAGGGAATAGTCATATGTGACTTTAAATTACTATATGAAATAAATGCTAGTTGTCCAAGTATGTAGGCATGGACTTATTTGTTCCAACACCTTCCATCACATGGGTCCTTAAGGTGATCACATGGTTTTCAAGCTTAGGAAATCATGTGTCTTCCAAAAGAAGACCCTCCAAGCTCATGTGTATGAGTCAAGTGGCTAAGAGAAGCTTCTAATTAAGCCTACGATACTCAAATTTAGAGAAATCAACCTTAAGCTTCAAGGACCATTCAAATAGGGGTAAATAAACAATAGATCCCAAGGGTTTCACACCTAGAAACCCAAGGGTTCCCCTTAGACTCATGTAGCTACAAAACACTTATCCTTATTCCTCTCTTCATCATTCCTTATAAAGGTTGGTGGCTTTAAGTCTTCCAAGAGTTCCCTATAACTTTTCCCCTTGTGTTTGGTAGGTTGGAATGGCTTCTTCCTAGCCATCTCATTTATGAGAAGAGAAGAAGTTTCTCTTTCCTTCCTTATAAGGAAAGAGCTAATCTGGGGCTTCAAAGAGACCATTTGGGCGTTTGATTGTTATGAGTGGTTTCATGCTACCTAGAATATTCTCTATCCTTTGGTTTTTTCCTTTAAGTTTATCAAATTGTTTGTGAATAATAAACTCATCATAAAGATAATTGTATTGATCTCCTCTTGTACAACCTCTCTTTCTTTGGTTCTGCTCTTCTAGTGTTTTGTCTTTAGGTGGGGAAGTTTGTGTGACTGTTTACTAATTCTGTCCCCCCCCCCAAAAAAAAAGTAAAAAGTAGAGAGCTAAATGAAAATGGAAGTAATTTTTATAAATCCAAAAAGAGATAAATGGCACAATAGCACTTCCCCATTGACTTCCAAGCTATCTAAATTGAGTTTGATGTAATCTGTGAAGTGGAAAATCTCCATTTTCAACTCCTTTGGATGATCTTAACTGCATAAACCACCAAAAATGGCCCTAGATATTGCTCCAAAGTTCCACAAAAGCTCAAACAAAACAAAAATAAATACTTTTTGATTCTAGCTAGCCCTTTTTAGGTTGTGGAATAGACTTCAACACCTACCTTTTAACCCCATGATGTTAACCCAAGCTATGAAAGTGAAATCGGACATTGAAAGCTCCAAAATGATGATTAAAAAAGGTTGAATAGCTTCTATTGAAACACTAGAGGACTATATTCATCTATCAAATCTTGTCCAAATGGTAGGCTCTTTTGTTAGAAATTGAAGTTTAGAAGACAAGCTTCAGAAAAAGACCAAGATTTTCAAAATTGGAGCTCCAACCATGAAGCTATGGATCTCGTAATGTGTAGGTGAGGGTAATGGTAGGTGAAATGAGAAAAATGAGAGAGGGATTGTAATAAAGTGATAGGTAGGATATGTTTGAACTACACACTTTAGAGGGAGGATTAGGAAGTAATCCTCAACCATGGCTTTTGGGTCGTGGTTAGCCCATCACATACCTAGCTAGGGGGTTGTAAGTTCAAATCCCCTAGAGATATTACATTGGCATCAAAACCTAGGAAGTAGAAAGGGACAAGGTGGATGAATTTTACAAATGTCATGGGCACCCAATGGCCTCTAAAAAAGGTGCTTGGACACTCTATCATGTGAAAGGATACTAATGGGGAAGATGATACTTTGAGAATTCTGCCCAAAAAAATTGGGGTGTACCTCTCAATGCATAGGTTGGATTGAGGCATCTAAGGTACCTTTGGAAAGGTCTTAGTATGAGTTTTCAAAATGTATTGAGTATCTAGGAAGTGTGAAGCCTTTGGGAAATTTTGGGTGCACTTGATTTAGGGTTCAAGATACCAAACATGGGTGAGAATGAGGTTCAAGATACTAAGGTTGAGAAGAGGGTTCAAGACACTGAGGTTGTGAACAAGGTCCAAGAAACTATGTGAGATTGAGGACATAACTTCAAGGGCACCTAGAGATTTCATGAGTTGATCACCAAGGCTGGAGGGATACAGGAGATGAGGACAATGATCAACCAAGGGGGAAGAATGTAATAAAATGATAGGTAGGAGATGGTTGAACCACACACTTGATAGGTAGGAGATGGTCAAACTACACCCTAGGAGGGAGCATAGGAAGTAATCCTCAACCATGGCTTTTGGGGCAAGTGGTTAGCTCATCACACTCCTAGCTAGGAGGTTGTGAATTCAAATCCCCTAAAGATATTACAAGGATGTCTTTGCAAGCTCAAAAAGCCATCCATTTGAGATGCATCACTTAATTTCTTATTCCCATACCAAAATCCACAACTTGTAATACATATAGGCGTGCTTGCATGTTAGATTTATTTATAGCTCCATGATCTACCATTGGTCTACTTGCATTTGGTCAAGGATCCTAGCCGGGTCAAGGACTCTAGATGGGTCAAGGACCCTAGATGGGTCAAGGAGCGTAGTTGGTTAAAGAACCTAGCCGGGTCAAGGACCCTAGCTAGGTCAAGGACCAAAGCTTTGGGGATTCAAGGCTCTAGTGTGAGTCTTCGAGGTTATTCCATCTCCTGGAGTGGCCATATGAGTGGTGTTTGGACCTTAGAGAAGACTTTAAATGTGTAAAGGGCAAGGGCTATTTAAGTTTGGGAGGGGAGTGGCAGGTAGCTAATTGGAGAGCTTTCATTTGGTATTAGAGTCTTGAGTGACAGAGGGGGAAACTTCTTGAAGAGAGAGCCAAATCATCACCCCTTTGAGTGTTTCTTGGAGGAAAGAACTCATGGAGATTTCGTGAGCAGTTGTGTTTGATTTTTGGAGAAGAAGAAAGTTTTTTTATTTTGCATCGTCGACTTGGGAGCAGCCTAGGAGTGCGTGAAAAATTCGATTTTTGGAGAAGAAGAAAGTTTTTTTATTTTGATTCGTCGACTTGGGAGCATCCTAGGTGTGCGTGAAAATTTGGCTCAAACGGAATGCAAAAAGAGAGTTTTTTTCCTAGTTAGAGGTGTCATCGCATAGTGTACAAGATTACACAAGAAATTGAATTATGTTCGCACAAGTAGCCACCGACGGGTGCCCACATGGGCCGCCATCCAAGCCAAGGAGGGGAAGGCTCAACATTCTCCGGAGATCATGTGCTTTATATAGTTCCTAATGAGTGTTTTTTTGACGTATGTGGGATAGAGGACAATGCACACGTGCCTCAGAGATAGGGGAAGGAGAGGACCTCAAGACCCCCTTCATATGCTCTTTGCATAGAGAAAAAAAAGAATACCTATGCTCACTAAATGGACCATAACTTGGGTTAGGAATGTCCAAATTAAGAAATTCAAAATGTATGGATTCTTTGCTTCGAGAGATATCAAATGCTTGGTCAAATGCTATGTTTTGATTATAAACGACTAGTTATACAAGGCTTTCAAAGTGACGGAGTAGGATCATGAGAAATTCTTGAGGTTTGAATTGCTTCATTATATTTCCATAGATGCTTATGGAAGATGTTTGCATCTCATAGGAAATGACTTTTCTTAAATTTCTCTTGATTTTGACTCATAAAGAGAAGAGGGAGATCTAAACTCTCATAGAAAATGAATCAAAAGAAAAGGGAAAAGATTTTTATGGTTATTGTTCTATTATGATGTATTAGATTTTGAATGATTTCTATTATTCTTTTTTCCATTGTAAATATTTCTTTATAGATTAAAGAAATAAACTTTTATGCATTTATATGCACATACAATGATAGCATACATGTGGATAAAACTTCGGTAGTATCCACAATGATCCATAAGAGCTTGTACTTCCTTGACCATCTTAAGTTTTGGTAACTCTGCTATCACTCTTACTTCTTCATCTGTTGATATTCCATTCTTGTACACAATATGATCTAAAATCTTTCCTTTTCTAACCATAAAAAAACATTTGTATGAATTCAATCATACTTGATATTATCTGAACTTATCAAAGATTTGTTTGAGTTCTAGGATGTCCGTTTGTCTTATGTGGGAATGAGCACATAGATCATCCACATAGACTTCTAAGTTCTTCCTTAGGAAGTCATTGCATACCTGACACATCAGCCTTTGGAAGCTAGCAAGTGCATTGTTGAGCCCAAATGGCATCATGCAAGAAGATACCCCACTCAGTGGAAAAAGCAGTCTTGTGTTGATCCTCGAGGGCAATGGCTACCAATTGTAACCTGAAAATACATCAAGGAATCTATAAACTCCTTGCTCGATACATGTTCTAATAGATGTTCCCTGATAGGAAGTGGATAACTATCTCGAATAGTGGTGGAATTAACTTTCTTCAAGTTCATGCATACACACAACTTTCCATTCTTCTTGGGCACAACAACAATGGGGGATACCCATTCTTGTGTACTCAATTTCATAGATGAATCATGTTTCTATCAATCAATCTATCTCTTCCTTTGTCTTTGTTGGATAATTGTCATTGCATGTGTAAGGCTTCTTCTTCATTGGCTTGGATTCTAGAGTCATGGGGATCCCTATGGGAACATATGTCAAGATCCGCTCCTTTTGAATCTTTGTAATTCCAAGCGAACACATCTCTATGCTCTCTTAGTAGATTTATCAAATCTCTCTCTTCTTCTTCACTAAAGTCATGTCCTACGTACATGCATTTGTTCTTTATTATCATATGCCTATCTCAAGAGGGATTCTATCTTTGACATCCTTACCATGATCTTTTTGCCTTCTTTTTTGTACTTCTTGAAATTCTCAGGGCTTCAAATAGGGATTCCTTTTCATCTTCTTGTGTGGGGGGATTCTTCTTTTCTTTCTTCCTCTTATCCTCTATCTCTACCTACATAGCTAAGTTACATTGTGCTTTCTCTCTTCCTATTCTTGAGTCCTAGCCTCTACCAAGTATAACTACTCTTCTTCTGAAGCACAAAAATGATCCATGAGGATGGACTCTAACTCTGTGTTTCTTACTTCTTCTTGTACATCTATAATAGCCTCACATTATACCAGGATAGGTTCACACACAAATATTGAAATGTCATAGTTGTGTTCATCATAGTGGGGAGTCCATTGTTCTTCATTTACTACTATGTCCATCATTTCTAAGATTTCCACCCAACCATGAGGGTTCAAATTTTTCATCTGGAAACATCATAGGCACATAGGCTGGGTCCTGAAGTGATCTAGGGTTTTCTATGGCACGTCTATTTCTTACTTCTAGTATCTTCTCCTCTTTTGTTGCAACTTTACACATCCATAAATGCGTATCCTCATGCAACCAAGAAGGGTATGATCCTATGGAGTGCTCTGACTCTGTATCCTCTGGTGTTCTATGGATGGTATTTCATTGCAAGGGTGGTACATTTCTATGCGAATAGTCTTTGATATCGACTTTGGTAGTCATCCCTAAATGCTACAAGTACAAGGAATTAATTCCCCAATACTATATTATCTGTAATTGTCTCATGAATGGTCTACCTAAGATCATCTCATAGACATGATTCTTTTCAAATTCACAGATGGAAAATGTCTGCTCAAGCTCTACACCAAAAATAGTGAGAGTGATTCATTCTAGCAATCCTAGGGGCTTCTCTATATGTCCACCTTCCATTTGCAACTTCATTCATGTGGGCCTTAAAGCTAGTTTGCCCCATTGTCTCCACAAGGAAGTGGTGACCATGGGGACTCCTGCTATTGAGTCTAAGATTGTTGTGGTCATGTAACCTTGGTACGTGATAGGGAGATAAGTGTTTCTTTCTTCTCCCTCATATGCCCTATCTTATCTATGGGTATTTTTGACACCTTTCTTTGTGACCCTACTTGAGAGTGGGATTTAGCAACTTTTGGTAGTTGATTTTCTATATGCTTCCACAACTCAAGTTTCAACTTGAGTAGTTTTTCTAAAGTGAGATGATACTACACTTAAGTGTTTTTAATTATTTCAGTGTTACTAGGCAGAACTGAATCTTTGTATCTAATCATCATTGTGGGAGCTCTCATCTAAATAGACTTAGATTCCTAAGGGCCTATGAAATGAGAAAATTCCTACAAGGAATTGGATTCGAAGTCAATCGTTCACTTGATTGTACTTCTTCTTGCTCTCTATAGATAGAGAAAATATACTAAGGGAATGGATCATGAAGATCATTGTAGCTCAATGATGAGTAGCACCTCCTTTAATGTCAATCCGGGAAGACGTGAGGATGGTATGAAGACCTCGAGCAAGTGGCGGCACAAGTGCGTGAGTGAGAAGCACACAAGCATGCACACACATACACACACACACGCACACAAGGCAAGACAAAGAGTGAGAATCAATGGAGCTTTTTAGATTACTTTCAAATGCTCTTACAAGTTCGTTTCAATTACAATCTAGCTCAAAAATGAGCTCTCTAGCTCCTTTTATAGTTTTTGACTAGCTTTTGGCCCTGTCCAGACCTAGTGTCCGGCCTAGTTAAAAATTAGGTTCCAGGGCTTATTTGGGGGCTCAAACGAGATCTAAAAATTATGAAAATTGGTACGCAACTACTTCTAAGGCTCCTCAAGCTCAAGGACTCCTTGGCTTGCACAAAATGGAGCTACAAAAATGTGAAATGAGATTTACAATGATTATTAGTGATAAAAATCACTGTTGTTGTAGGGATTTCTTCTAGTGATCTGCCATACATATCTTCAAGCTCCCTACTTGCTCTTCTTCCCTGCATGTCCATCTCTCTGGTTTGCATTAATGTCTTGAAAAAATATTGGCCTACTTGCCAGATCTTCTTTGACTGCCCTGTTTGCTCGTGTTGTCCCTTCGCTCTGACTCCCTTCTTTGACTTTCACGTCTTGTAGTTCCTGATGTACCAAGGCTACTGCCAACACCCCCCCCACTCTCGCGTCTGTCGCCCCTGACAGACCCTTGTCTAGCTGCTTTTTGTACGTAGTATTGTACAACATCGGCGGCGAGGTGGTGTTCTTCTAACCTGAGTCCCCTTGCTAGATCTGTCAGCAATGCATCCCAATTGACTGGCCCTGGGACATCTGGATGTGGCACCCGTAACTGCTCTGAGTGAATGGTTCGCTCCACCGCAAATAAATGGAGAAGATGTGAGGGTCTGGGTACAAATATTTCTGAGTGGTATTCCCAGAACCCTGTTATGAACATCTCTTCGAATGTTTGTTTAAAGCAGGCTGGGAGGTATTTTATTCTGGCGTGCCAAGCGTATATCACCTCTATGGAAGGAGTGGTGCTCATGTCATAAACTAAATCTTGGTTTCCTGTAAGGAATCCGACGCCTGAGAAGTGTGGGTCCTTGATATTCTTGAATGTCCTGAATGTAATAAGCATTAACTCAAAAATTTTCATGCACATCTGGGCCATTACATCAGGGGTATTCTTTAATCGGATGCTCCAGTGCCGTATAGTGGAAATCATGTAATTGACGGTGGGAGGCCCTTGAGGGGGTGCTAGATAGACATAGTTTAACCATTTAGCGCATCCCTTGATATTCTTGACTGCAATGGTGAACTCTGGCCATGTGCGTCTGCGGAGTACAGGAACATAACAAGGGTTGTATTTAATAAAAAGAGGCATATTCGTCCAGGTGCGGACCATCTCCGGATAGGTTTCGAGGAGTCGGATCCTCCAAGTGGGTTGATGAATGGATCCTTTTTTAGCACTCTCTGGGATGTCATCTGGCCCAAATTGTGTAGCAAACGTTGGAGGTTTGCCACATTTATGTTGGATTTCTGCATTGTAGTCCGCCAGGAGTATACAATAGGGCACGTATTGATCATCATTGGTTCCGATCCATCTATGGTGGGACATGCTGCGGAAGTATTCTGATTTAATAATAGTGTCCTCTATCTTTGCCATGGATTGGATCTGAACTGCTACTCGATCTTCATGAGTTGATGCCGTTTTCTCTAGTGTCTGGAGCCACTCAGGTACTTCGATTTCTAGCGTATCCATTCCTTCTTCCGTTTGTTCACCACCTGGCATTGGCATAGGAACGTAAGGTTCCTCATACGTCTCATCTACCTCGATGGGTACCAAATCCTCGGGTTCTGGTTCGATAACTGGAGAGGGTTGCCTTTCATGTGTGAGTAATCTTGCTTGTAGTTCGGCCACCTGCTCTTTCAATGCCTTGACTTCCTCTGAAGTCGTGGTCGTTTCCGTGACTTTGGGTGCTGTCTGTTGCTCTTGGAGTTGATTGCGCAGCGCATCACGTTCCCTTTCCAAGTCATCATGAGCTTCTAATAGATCTGCATAGCTGTCCAAGATGGTCTTCATTGTCGCTGAGGGCACCGCTTTAAACTGCTCTGGATCAATTTCGAGTGGAGCGCCTTCCATTGCTGCTTCTAGATTAGCTTCATTTTGCTGCTGCAGCCTCTTGTTTTCTTCTAGGGCGGCCGCCATGTGTTTTCTAAGAAGTGCCAAGTTACGCCGGACTTTGAGATTATCGGCTTGGTATACCTCGAGCAGAGCTTCTAGTTGTTTGGCACCTGATTCTGTCGATGGTTGGGGTGCTGTCAGTAATGTCTGGTGAGCCTGCTCAAGCGTCGCGTAGCGTTGATTCAGTTCTGCATTTTCTGTTTGTAGAATGTGAAATTGTGTTTGTAAGTTCTGGTGGTGCGTTTCCAGTTGCTGATACCGGTTGTCCAGAGCTTTGTACTCATGTTGGAGCTGGTATACACATTGGTTTAATGCAAAAAATATGTTATTTACATTAAATAATGTTGGGAAAGGTGAAGATGCAGGGGGAATGGGGGCGGGAATGGGAGAGGTGAATGCTGTGGATGTAAGTGGAGATGTGGGTGGAGGGGGTATGGGTGATGAAGGTGGCATGGGGGGAGGGAGCGGTGCTGTGGCAGGTGATGTTTCCATCGTGTCAACTGTTTGAGTGACTGTGTAGATGGGAATCGTTGGTGGAGTGGATGTGACATCGGTGAACAGGGTGGTGAAGGTGGGCATGGTGACTCCCCCGAATTGGATTCCCGGGGAGAGTGGGATGCCCATGACAACGGTAGTGGTAGTGGATGTGGTAGTGTTAGTGTCCAGCGGTGGAGTGAATTGTGTAGTGTGAGGTGGGGATGGTGGTGATAACGGTGCTTCGTGATATTCTTCTGCTTGCGTTGACTCGCCAGGTGCTGATGTATTGATGTGAATTTGCTTTCCGGACCTCCTGGGACGAGTAGGAACTCTTTTTTCAAACCTGTGGATGTAGGCCATTGCCTCATGGATGGCCTCGTCCAGTCCTACAGCGTCGGCATGAAGGTTCATGGACTCAATGAACAAATCATCCACACCTTCCTCCGCTAGCAAGTCGTTCATGAGTCTTTTGCCCTGTTCGAGAGACATCTTATGCTGTTCCTGAACCAGTCGCATGGTTCGATATAGTCTCTTGATCTGTGCCGAATATGCTGGGGCACTTGCTAACTCGGAGAGTTCGTCATATTCTTGCTGTTGTTCTTCGTCGGCTTCTTCTTCGTCTCCTCCTGCCTCTTGTTCGTCTACCTCGACTTCTACCACTCGGGGTTGGGTGGGGGCCGATGTTGTTTTGGGTCGTGGTTCCTGATCTCGTGCTGCTTCCGCTTCGAGGTTAGAGTCATAGATTAATCGAGCAATTTCCTCATCCGTGAGGTCCTCAAGAGTAAATCCCTGCGGGAATTCCAAATCGGATGGAATGGGGGGAAAAACCAGATTAGGCCCCTCCGTGCTTGGTCTTGGTAACCGGATTGTGAATGGCCTAACTCGTCGTGTCTGGGGAGGAGTGATTTCTGGTGTAGCGGTAGCTCCCCTTGGTTGAGCACAGGGTAGTTGGACTCCCCCTCTCATCTTCTTGGATGGGGGACCTGCTGTTGATAGTCTTCTTTGGAATTCTTGGACTCGGGACCATACGAGTGCCCGCTGAACAGGCACGTCATAAGCCAAGCATCTGTAGATTATTCTGGTCAATGCACAACACCCGTGGAGTACATTCTTCTGTTTCTTGTTCCACCTTTGATGTGCTAGGTGGATCTGGTCTATTATCCAGTGTGGCACATTGATGGGTAGGCTTTCGGTTTCTGCTAGATATAAACTGAACCATATTTTTTTCGGGGGCATTGTGAATCGTTCTTGGGCGGGAAACGCAAAATGCTGCATGATGGTTCGCAGGTGAAGCGCAATGGTAGGTGTCATGGCTACCATATCCTTCAACTTATTCAGATCCTTGTGCTTCATTCGACCTGGGACCATGGTTTCCTTTTCTGTGGGGATGTGCATGCCATACATTCCCAAAGCTTCTCTTACCAGATTGAGGGTCAACTTGAATCTTTTGAGCTCATTACCCGGCAGCAGTGATGGCAACACAAAGGTGCTGTCGCCGCCCTTGACCCTGCTTGGCGTGATTGTACTGATCAGATATGAACATCGTAAAAAATCCGGCTTTGGTATGTGGGTCCTGAAATAACTTTCCACACCTGCTTTGACCCAAACTGATCTCATGACCTCGGCATTTTGGTAGCTTTCAAATTCGCGTGTGAAAAAGTGGTATCTACCCCATTTGCCATTGAACTCCAATTCTGCCTCCCAGAAGTAGGTTCCATCGCCCAGTGGTCCAGCAACATCACTGAACCAATGCGCATGCTTACCTACTTGAGAAGTGTGTCCTTGAGGAGGATCCTGGATGGGGAGCACATGCACATCTTGAAGCTCTTGCGGTCTTGCAGTGAGGCGTGGCTCAAGGAGAAGTGTTTCGATGTCCACGATCTGGGGACCAGATCCGGCTTGAGAGCTGGTACCTACTTCTGCCATGGCCTGTTTGCTGATTGGTTCTGTGAGAATATAGAACCAAGTGTTAACATTGTAATGGACAAAATAAATCCGTTGTTGTCCCCGTTACAACATTAACATAAGGTAGAAGGTGAGTTAGTGGTTAGTAAGTGCATGAAGATAGTGTGTGTAGTTAGTGATTGTGTTGTCCTAGGAAACTATTGCAGTTAGTCAGTGGGTTATGAATTTACAAATTGGGGTCGGGGGGTTTATTACAGACCCTAGGCTGCCAAATGCAGTGGGTGGGCTGTGCTTTCGGTTTCGGAGAGTCTCTACAGAGCCTTCTCGGTGTCGTGGTTTGAAGATGAGGCCTTTTTGGGACCCATTTACAATTGATTACATGTACGCTCTTGGGTTTTGGTGTGTACATGAGTGTTGAGAACGAGTGAAATCTGGCAGTATGCGTCGCTGTGTTATGCTGTTTAAATTGTGGCTTCAGCGTAGCTACTTGTGCCATCAAGCAAGCCTTAGGCACCCAAATTTGTCTTGATTGTGGGCTTGCCTTCATCGACTTCTTGGGCACCCAAATAGATTTTACTTTAGCAAAAGAATTTCTGAAAGACTTCTTATTAGCATTGCGTTGTTGGTCACTAATAAGAGGCCTTGCCCCTGTAGTTGACGGTGGCGCAACTGGTCGTTCGCCTTTCCGCACCCATACCTGATCTAATTGCTGGGCTGTTCTGCTGCGCAGGTACTTTTGATCTCTGACATAGGTAGTACCCTGCTTCTTCTGCCTTTGATCCACCTTGGGTTGCTGCCTCTTTCTCGCCTTTGGAAAAGAAGGGAGTTCCTTTGCATTCCTGACTCCTTTTTTGCGAATATCATTCCTCTGCAACACATAGTTTCGGACAAGAACAGCATGGTCATCTTCATGTGTACCCCTGGAAGGACCAGGAGTCTGTGCCTTTCCTAGTTCCTTGAGTGCTTGATTGTCTAATTCTACTGTAACTCGACTATGATTGACCCAAACCTGGAGAAGTCCGCTTCTTAGGTTTAGATTGACTGCTTGGTCATAAATCCAATCTTGACCCAGGACAAGAGGCTCAGTGAGATCCTCATCCTGACACACTAGTACTTTAACTGTCATTGCTTCATCATGAATGTAGAGGGGAAGTTCCACCTCGCCCATGCAAGGGGTTTCCACGCCTCCCAATCCTATAAGATATGCCTCCACAGGATTGACAGTTAACTGTAACTCTTGACAGTAAGACATTCTAACAGCACTAGTGGCTGCACCTGAGTCAATCAAGGCTCTTACGGTCCTTGCACTCTTTCCTTGTCCTATATCTAAGGTTACGAAGGGACGTCTATCAATTATCCTATGCGAGCTTGTTCCTGCGACTTCACACATTGCCACATGATATCCTTGATCTGCATAGTCATTTGTCCTGGGCTGCTCTCTGCCTTGCCTACGTAATTTCATCCTTCTAATGCGTTCTAAAGCTTCTGCCTGAGCTTCTTCTCGCACTCGCTTTTCTTCCTCTTTGCGTTTCTTAGCAGTATTGAGTCGGCTAAGCATTTCTTCTGTGAGGGGTTCCTGGTACAACTTGACTCTGCAACCGCTAATATAATTTGGGAGCACATCACCCTCTAATGTGGCCAATTGTACCGCTCCGCTTGTGGAGATCCTATTGATGATCATAGGTCCGTAGCCTCTCTTTTCTAACTTCCTCGCGTGTTGTTTGAGTGTATAGACTAGGACTAGATCTCCTGCTTTCAAGCCTTTATCCTTCACGTGGGCATCAAAGTATGCCTTCTGTCTCTTCTTGGCTGCATATATCCCTGCAGCGGCTCTCAGTCTTGTTTCCCCTAATCGTTCAAGGTCAAAGATCCTAGAGGAGAGTTCGTGACCTGTCCATTCGTGTTCTTGTGCTACTCTCAATGTAGGGATCAGGAAGTCCAAGGGTAGCACAGCGTTTTGGCCGAATACCATCTGAAAGGGGGTGGCTTGGAGCACCGTTTTGTAGGCAACTCGGTATGCCCAAACAGCATGGTGTAGCTGTTTGTCCCAATCAGAGCGTTTAGTGTTTACTAGTTTTGTCAGTACATTGCATAAAATCTTATTAGTACTCTCAGCTTGTCCATTAGCTTGAGGGTGATAAGGGGCAGACTTCTTGTGTATTACCAAGAATTCTTGGAGTAGATTTTCAATCACTTCGTTCAAGAAATGAGTGCCTCTATCACTTACTAGCTCTATAGGTAGTCCATATCTCGTGAATACATTCTCAAACAAGAATTTGGCAGTTGTTTGAGCATCGTTCTTGGTTGTAGCCTTTACCTCTACCCACTTGGTGAGATAATCTGTTGCCACAATGATGTATTCCGCATGAGAACCCTTAGCTGGGGGATTAATAGGACCTACAAAATCTATTCCCCACTTAGAGAATGCACGTCCACCCATCATAGGTTTCAGTGGCATCTCATCTTTGCGTATAGGATACTGAGTCCTTTGACAGATATCACACCGTTTCACATAGGTATGTGCATCCATGTGAAGGGTAGGCCACCAGAAGCCCGCAAATAGTATCGCTTTGATCACCCGATCTGGTCCAAAGTGTCCTCCTGCTACCCCTTGGTGAGCAGTCTCCAAGATCTTGAGATATTCACTTTCATGGACACACAGTCTCAGGTACCCATCCTTACCGCGTTTGTATAGATTATCACCAATGAGTGAGTAATCCAAGGCTTCTTGTTCTAAACTCCTTTTCCTAGCCAGAGTCATGTCTGGGGGGAATGTGTTTGTCCGCAAGAATGATACTAGAGGTTCACTCCAATCTGGCACAATGGATACTTGATAGAGAGTGGCATGTTCCACAGGTGGTTTAGTGCAACAGATTGGGCATTCTTTGCACAACTTTTGGACATCCGCTTCCATAGTTGGCCAGTGCACTCCGAATCTCTTTAGAGTTTGCAACGTTCGTTGCTTCGAATGGTGTTGCTCTAACGCACCTACATGTGCTAATTGCAACCATTTAGCGTACTCATCTTCTTCTACGCAACAAGCCAAGATCCCTTGATCTGTGTGCTTGTACATGCTTCCTGCCATGATGTGGTACTTCTGGGCTTTTACAACCTCTCGATTCCGTGTGTTTACGACTGGATGATTAGGCCCGTATGTCAATACTGGTACTATTGGCTTGGCCCACTGCGGCACCACTTCCAAATTAAACAAGTAAGCATCAGGAAGGTCATCTGACACTCCTTGTGGGGCTTCTCCCGATGTGAGCCTAGAGAGGTGATCTGCTCTCAAGTGAGTCCTCCCTTTCCTTACCACAACCTCAAAATCATATTCCATTAGCAAGAGAAACCATCTCACTAATCTTCCTGTATTGCATGGCTTGTTTACAAGATATAACAATGCCTGATGATCAGTAAAAAATTTAAACTTATTTGCAAGCAAATAGTGTCTAAATTTCTTGACTGCATATACCATGCCTAATCCTTCGCGCTCTGTGGTGGTGTAATTCCGTTCAGCCGCATTCAATTGTCTACTGGCATAGGCAATTGGAAGATCCATATTACCTTCACCAGTAGGTTGTGCAAGCACACATCCAATGGCGTAATTGGATGCATCCACATGAACATGGAATGGCTTATTCCAATCTGGTGTGGTCAAGATTGGTGCTGAACATAATCTTCGTTTAAGTTCTTGGAAGGAATTCTCACATTCATCCGTCCATTCAAAGTTTGTCAAGAGTCCGTACATGGGCTTTGCAATGACAGCATACATGTGTATAAATCGTCGATAATAACCGCAATGCCCCATGAAAGCTTGTACTTCCTTGACATTCTTTGGCCTAGGTAGCTCTGCTATGGCTCTCACTTTCTCCTCGTCAGTAGATATGCCATTCTTTGACACTATGTGTCCTAGAATCTTGCCTTGCCTGACCATAAAAACGCACTTCTCTGGGTTCAGGCAGACTTGATATTCTCTACATTTGTCAAAGATTTGTTTGAGTTCAGGAATATGAGTTTGCCTAACGTTGGAATGAGCACAAAGATCATCAACATAGACTTCTAAACTCTTCCTTAGGAACTCCTTAAACACATGGCACATCAGTCTCTGGAAGGTAGCTGGTGCGTTGGTAAGCCCAAATGGCATTACTCTAAAAGCAAAAATGCCCCATTCTGTGGCAAAGGCTGTCTTATGCTGATCCTCTGGAGCTATGGCTACTTGATTGTAGCCCGAAAATCCATCAAGGAAGCTGTACACTTCCTTGCCTGCCACTCTTTCTAAGAGATGCTCTGTGATGGGAAGCGGATAGTTATCTCGAATTGTGGCGGCATTAACCTTTTTCAAGTTAATGCACACACGCAGCTTGCCATTCTTCTTGGGCACCACTACGATGGGGGATACCCATTCAGTGTGCTCAATTTCATAGATAAATCCAGCTTCAACCAGTCTATCTATCTCTTCCTTGATCTTAGCAGCATAGTTATCGTTATATGTATATGGCTTTTGCTTAGAGGGTTTGGCATCTGAGGTCATGGGGATGGTGTGCGAGCATATGTCCGGGTCAACACCCTTCAAATCCTTGTAACTCCAAGCGAATACATCTCTGTATTCTCTTAGCAAGGCTATCAATTCGTACTCTTCTTCTTCTGTCAGGTCATGGCCTATATACGTGCATCTCTCCTCTCCTTCTTCTAGGGTCACTACGATTTTCTTGGTAGTTTCTTTGTTATCATAGGCCTCTCCTGATTGTGCCTCTCGTTTAGGCATTCTTATCATGACTCTCCTGTCATCTATCTCATACTTCTTAAAATTTTCGGGGACCTCAAACAAAGATTCTTCCTCTTCTGGTGAGACTTCTTTCTTCTTTCGTTTCTTTCCTTCTTCCTTCGGGGTCATATGTGTTGCTAATCTTACATCATTTGTAACTTCTCCATGCCTTTGGGGTTGAAATTCTATTTCATGGAAGTATTCTTCATCTGATGCAAATGGAGGGTCCATAATGATTGACTCTAGATCGGAGTCACTTGCATCCTCAAATGCATCAGGGCTCGGTTCGCATTCTTCTAACACTGCCTCTCCCATGATTGGCTCAATGGAGAAGACTGAAATATCATAGCCATCCTCATCACAGTGAGGTGTCCATTGTTCTTCGTTGATGGCTACGTCCATTGTTGCTAAGATTTCGGCCCAACCGTGAGGTTCAAATTCTTCGTCTGGAAAAACCACAGGTGCATAGGCTGGGTCTTGAATGGGTCTATGAGTTTCGTTCGCACCTACCTCTCTGGCTTTCTCTCTCTTCTCTTCTTCTACTGCTACCTTGCACATCCATAAGTGAGTATCTTCATGCATCCAGGAGGATCCAGATCCTATGGAATGCACCGATTCTGTGTCATCTTTGGCTCTATGGATGGGATTCCATTGGATAGGAGGGACATCTCTGTGAGAATAATCTTTGAGATTGACTTTGGTCGTAACACCCAAGTGTTGCAAATACAAGGAGTTGGTTCCCCAATCCTGTACCACCTGCAACTGTCGCATGAATGGTCTTCCCAAAATCATCTCATAGGCATGATTTTTGCTGAAGTCACATATGGCAAAGGTATGTTCAAACTCGACACCACAAGTGGTGAGAGTTATTCCTTCTAGCAATCCTAGGGGTCTCTCTATGTGACCATCGGCCATCTGCAATTTCATTCTCGTCGGCCTGAGTGCCGGCTTGCCCCAACGCTTCCATAAGGAGGTGGTGGCAATTGCAACTCCTGCACCTGAGTCCAAAATTGCCTTAGTGGTGTACTCTCGGTAGGTGATGGGAAGATAGGTGTTCCCTTCTTCGCCTTCACACATATCCCCTATCTTATCCAAGGGAATTTCTGGCACTGTCCTATGGGATCCTACCTGGGAACGAGGTTTTGCTATCTCTGGTACTTGTTTGGCTACATGTTTCCATAATTCAGGTCTACCCTTGAGTAGCTCTTCTAACTTGAGATTACATTGCACGTTAGTGTTCTTCACTACCTCTGTGTTCCTAGGTATGACTGAGTCGTCGTTCCTTACCATGACTGTGGGTGTTCTCATACATGTGGACTTTGCTTCCCATGGGCCTGTGAAGTGGGGTAGCTCTTGTATGGAATTAGACTCAAAGTCCAATCTCTCGTGAGACTGAGTACTCTCATGTTCCCCGTAAATGGATGGGATGTCTTGTGGGAATTGGTCGTGTGCATCGTCCACAAGTTCAAAAGGAGGGGCGACCTCACTTTCGTTATCCCATTTATCTTCTTGAATCTCTCGTAGGAAGTCTGGTGCAAACCGATTCATAGAAGAAGAAGTGTCTGGCTCCGTAGAGTTAGGTACATATGCTACCTGGGAAGGAGGGCTTATCCTATCGTTGGCTCTTTCCTCGTTGTCATAGATAGCTGAAGCACAAGCTTCTTGGGGGGGATTACCTATGCTATTACTTTTCCGCACAGGCTCATACGCTCTCTGGGAAGGAATGTGGGTTACCTGTGGAGGTACATACGCTTTCGAGAGAGACACCTGTGACCTTTGGGGAGGAAGATAGGCTCCTTGAGGAGGCACATGAGCTTCCTGAAGAGGCTGGCTTATCCGTTCTCTTGCCCTTTCCTTTTTTTGAGGGATGGGCTCCTTTTCTGGCTGTGCAGTTAGCCTCTCTAATCTTTCTAAGGAGGGGAAGTTGTCTGGTTTAGTGGAATTGGCTGCATAAACTTCCGATGGGGAATGGCTCAGGTTTCTGCTTGCTTTTCCTTTCTCCTGATTTTTTTCTTCCTTGTCAGACCTGGCAATTATCCTCTCTAACTTTTCTAGGAATCCGTCCAGGTGTAATTGCGTCTTGGCTGAGCCCGAGTAATTGAAAAGGCGACTGGCTTCAAACATAGTCTGAGCCAATGCGACCATTTTCGCGCACAGTTTGGTTCTTTCTATCTCTAGGTCAGCTCTAGGATAGCACTTGTCATGATCCGTGATGTTTGGCCCTTCTTGGATTCTGGCCTGATATGCTTTAAGCATCATGTTTAGGTCTTCAGGAGTGGAATCTGCTAACACTGATCCGACTCTAGGGGGTGGTGGGATTTGATGAGGCGGTAGGGAAGGTGGTGAGTCGGATGGAGATGGGAGTGGTGGAGACGGGGTGATGTGAGAGGGGATTTGAGAGGTGATTTCAGTTATCCTAGCTTTGGTTTCTCTTATGCTTTCCTCAAGTTCACTCATCTTTTTAGCCCATTGTCTTTTCATTCTTTCCCGACTATCTTTCCATGCTCTAGTCCTTTTCTTTGTTATGCTCTCGGTTTCGCTAGCCTCTGAGTTCTTACTCTGGTTTGTCTCTTGGTTTTGCTGCAAAGCCTGAGCTCTAGTGACTACCTGCACTGGTGCAGTGGAAGTGACGCTTCCTGAGGAATCTACAACCAAACCAATCACATTGATCGGAGTGATTTTTGGCATATTATTTGGGTTCTTTGGGCAATCTCGTAAAAGATGCTCTTTTCCACAATCTTGGCAAAAACCTTGGATAGTCACTGACTGGGATTGTGTAGGTGGGGGCAAGGGACAATCACGAATGAGATGATCTCCCTGGCATCTGTAGCACGGTCCTCTTGGGAATGGAGGTCTTACTTGCCTAGGTTGAGGCCTAGGGTTGGGGTTTGCATACATGACGTTCGTGTAATCTGACTCCCAACTAGGTTCACTTGGTTCCTCACTATAGTAAGACTCCCCATGTTCTGGAGACTGCATGTAGTAAGCCTGGGGACTATCGACATGTGTAGAATCAAAGCTATGGTCACTTGGGTCATTTTCCGAGATCAATGGGGTTACTGGTACTATGGCCCTGTTCAGGTTTTCTTCCGCAACAGCATACTTTACTGGAATCACGTTAGCGGGGTTTGGGGGCTGTTGAGCTAGCACCGGTTGGGGTCTCTGTTGGGCCTGATATGGTTGCTGATAGGTTTGTTGGGGTCTAGCATATTGTGGTGGTGGATTTTGGTTTTGGTATCTGCCTTGTTGGTAGGGTTGCGGGTAGGGTTGCCTAACAGTCTGCTTGTTGTATGGGCAATCTTGCGCGGTGTGGTTGGTGTATCTCCGTTCTATGGTGCAGTACTGGCTACTAGGGTTTACTTGGGGTTGAGCCATAATGGGACAGACGTTCGCCATATGGTCACCACCGCATGTATAGCACCTTTTTACAGGAGCAAACCTTGGAATTTGTTTGCTAGTCACACCTAATTTCTGAGCTACCTTCTCAGCAAGCTCCTCGATTGATGTAGATTGCATAGAAGAGTGGCTAGATGCGCTATCTGAATCTTTATAGATTTTGGAAAGCTCTAGCTCTTCCCCTAGGTTATCTTCGATGTCAATGCACATGCGTACACACTCTTCTATAGTCCTAGGGTCCTTCAGATACACATAGGATCTCAATTTCGTACTCAGCAATCCATCAAGGAATAGGGCTACTTGTTTAGCAGATGTGGGTAGCTCCGAAATAGGACATCTTTCAAGGTATTGCCTAAATCTTCTTCCTGCAAGTCTCACGGTCTCTTGAGGGGTTTGCTTGAAGCTGTGGATCAATGAGGAAGTATTGTGTCGTATGCCACTCTTAGAGAACTCTACAATGAAAGCCTCTAGGAGTTGGTCTATGCTCCTGAACTGACGCTCATCTAATGGCTGGAACCATGTAAGTGCCGTGTTCCTAAGGGTTAGACCGAAGGCATTGTACTGCGTGAACAGATCTTCCACTTGTTCAGCTCTCAAGACTTGCTTGAACTCTGCCACATGATCATAGGGATCTCCTGTGCCGTCAAAGTAATTCTTCATGGACTTAACTAGTTGGGTGGGTCTCAAAGTTCTGGCGAGCTCTCTAGGTCTCGGCAGAGGGAATCCATCTGCATTTCTTTGGTTCCTGTGGGCTCTATGTATCTCAGGAGGTTCTACCCTATTCGTTTCCGTTCTCGTTCTTTCTCTGCCTACAGGGTTGGCGAAACTTACTTCTGGTCTATCCCTACTTCTGTCTCTTTGCGTACCATGAGCTTGGGAAGTTCCCGCCCCAGGGTGACCATAGGATACATTTGATCTTGGTTGGGGGAAAATAAATTCACCCTTCCAAGTGTAGGCATGCCTATCATTTTCTGTCACCACGAAGATCCGTTCTGAAGCATGATCTAAGTAGGTCACTCTGCCTGGGCTATCCGGATCCTTAAACTCATAGATCATGATATTTCCTATGTCTGTCGGCTGATTAGACTTATACCTCCAAAAGGCTTCGTCAGTTTCTCGATTGAGGAGCAACTCTATGCTCTTGTTGTCTTGGGGGACCCATTCAGGTGTGACAATCCTAGTGAGAACTGATTTTCCTCGAGGGGTTCTAGGTTTCGCACCCATGTTCCCTTGTTCTAGGTCACCTAAGTCCGCTTCTGAGATTACATTCCCGAAGTCATCTGTCCTATCAGGGTGACTAGTGACAACATATAGAGTTCCTTCTTTGTCTAGGTATGCACCATTTTCAAACTTGACAGCTGGGTGTTCTAGTCCTATGGATTGGTCAGGGTTTTTAATCTGGACCACAGATCTTCCTAGGCCATCCTCATAGATGCTCGCACCTAATCGGTTGGTCCTAAGGTATTCCAGCTGTGTTTTGTAAGGGCCTTCTACCCTGTACAAATAAGGCACTCCTGAACTTCCCGCAGGTCTGTCCATGCCTTGAGACATTGCTGACTCACTGGTCTCAGAGCTAGGGTAGTATGAGTGGTGGCTCAACTGCTGGGCCCAAGACCTTGCAGTGTGATTGACACTAGCCTCTGAAGACCTAAGGCTTTGTCTCTCCCTGGCTAGGTGTCGTCCTGATCGAAGGTTCATATGCTTAACCGATTATCCCAATTTTTTTCCCGAGTACAACCTCGTTGCCAATCAATTGGTACCAGTCACTTGATTCTTTTTAGTTAATTATTGTGTTTATGGTCTTGTCTGATATCACGTCGTCAGGAACACTTGAATGTTCTTCGTACTTTCAGGTTGATCGTTCCCCGTTAGGTTCTTTTTCTTTAGGTTCTCGACAGTACAGAGATTGTGTTTTTAACTTGAACTTGAGTTTTTTAGGTAGTCTTCAACTTGATAACTGCCTATCGTCAACCTGACTTACTCCTACCTCTACTCGTTCTTAGCTTGAGCTAGGAAATGACAGAAGGAGTTGAGAATATTCCAACCTTACTTGTTGATCCCTTGCTTTATGGTGCTCAAGAACTCGGTTCTCAAGTTTGCCAAGAAACCTTGCTTTTGTACGCTCTCAGTTGCTCTCAATGGACCTATAAAGGACCCACGGTTAGCTCAATGCTTATATTCAAAGAACAAAACCAACCACTTCCATTTATGTGACACAAACACATATTTGCATTGTGACTTTTAGAAAAATAATTCTAAAGACCCCTGACTTTGATTCCCCTGAGTATGGTCAACTTCAAAATACCCTCTCTGAAAATCAATGCATTATCTTTATAAAAAACAGTTGAGGGCGTGTAGTATATGCCACGAGCTTTCCAACAAGCCCAAGAGCTCAAAAATTGGATTTCGTATGAAAAAGTTAGGACTGTTCAGGGTTTAGGGAGTTAAATCAGGATTCAATACAGGCTAACAGTCAGACAGGAATACTCGAGTAGCTTGTGGCACGGCCTAACAATGCAATACTACACCCTAGAGTTTGTCCCACACTTAATCACAATTTAGACCAAACACCTTGCCTTAAAAATTTGACCTAATTTGCCCTTCTAACGCGTTCGCAAAGTCTGTCGGTCGCGATTGACAGGTCAGTCGCGATCGACGTGTCGATCGCGATTGACAGGTCCGTCGTGGCTGTCAGTCGCGATTGACTGGTCAGTCGCGATTGACAGGGGTTACGAAAAGTCAATCAGTCGTGGTCAAAGCGTCGTTGACTCTGTCGGTCGCGATTGATGAGTCGATCGCGATTGACAGGTCGGTCGCGAGGGTCTGTCGATCGTGGTCAAACCGTCGTTGACTCTGTCGGTCGCGATTGACAGAGCCGTCGTGGTCTGTCCGTCGTGGTCAAACCGTCGTTGACTGTGTCGGTCGCGATTGATGAGTCGATCGCGATTGATGACTCGATCGCGATTGACACGTGTCACGCGTATGGTCAGTCGGTCGTGGTCAATCGGTCGTTGACTCTGTCGGTCGCGATTGACAGAGCCGTCGTGGGCTGTCGGTCGCGATTGACGTGTCGATCGCGATTGTCAGATCTGTCCGTCGTGGTCTGTCGATCGCGATTGACAGAGCGATCGCGATTGACAGAAATCTGTGGAATTTCAAAAAACTAAACACATTTTTGGGAAGCCCTTAGCCTGTAGGTCATGGATATGCACTTTGTTTAGCAATTAGAGCAATTTTTCTGTCGGTCGCGATTGACAGAGCTCGGCGACACACAGACAGTTACACAGATTTCCGTACCTGCGCAGGGTGCTGGGGATGATGATGCGGCCTGTACCTGCAGAAAGCTCACAAAACATGCAAAAAAGCAGCACATGCAAATTCGCTCTCTCGCTCTCTCTCACAAGTGAAATGAGGGAAATGAGGTGGAGATGGGGATATAGTCAAAAAACTGAAATTTTCGCGATAATGGAGGTGGACGTGGGAGATGGTGATGATGATGATAGTGATGAAGATGGTGAAGAAAATAAAAGAAAATCGATGAGAGTGAAGAAAATACCTACAACTCCAACGCGTCAACTCTACGTCTTACCATCACACGCTCGTCCTCAAAGCTCGATCCCCGGCAACGGCGCCAAAATTTGGTGTAGCTCAATGATGAGTAGCACCTCCTTTAATGTCAATCCGGGAAGACGTGAGGATGGTATGAAGACCTCGAGCAAGTGGCGGCACAAGTGCGTGAGTGAGAAGCACACAAGCATGCACACACATACACACACACACGCACACAAGGCAAGACAAAGAGTGAGAATCAATGGAGCTTTTTAGATTACTTTCAAATGCTCTTACAAGTTCGTTTCAATTACAATCTAGCTCAAAAATGAGCTCTCTAGCTCCTTTTATAGTTTTTGACTAGCTTTTGGCCCTGTCCAGACCTAGTGTCCGGCCTAGTTAAAAATTAGGTTCCAGGGCTTATTTGGGGGCTCAAACGAGATCTAAAAATTATGAAAATTGGTACGCAACTACTTCTAAGGCTCCTCAAGCTCAAGGACTCCTTGGCTTGCACAAAATGGAGCTACAAAAATGTGAAATGAGATTTACAATGATTATTAGTGATAAAAATCACTGTTGTTGTAGGGATTTCTTCTAGTGATCTGCCATACATATCTTCAAGCTCCCTACTTGCTCTTCTTCCCTGCATGTCCATCTCTCTGGTTTGCATTAATGTCTTGAAAAAATATTGGCCTACTTGCCAGATCTTCTTTGACTGCCCTGTTTGCTCGTGTTGTCCCTTCGCTCTGACTCCCTTCTTTGACTTTCACGTCTTGTAGTTCCTGATGTACCAAGGCTACTGCCAACAATCATCTATTTCTTGAATTGGAGGGGAGTCCTCTCTTTCCTTGGCCCATTTCTCCTATTGTATCTCTCTTAAGAACTCTTGGGAGTACTGGTTTATAGAGGAAGATATTCCATCATTCATCATGTTGGATTATTCCGGCTCCCAAATAAGTTCTAACAATGGTGCTTCATATTGATAAGCCTCATTAGGCTAGGGACTCAGTGTAGTAAGTGGGTGGGACATCTACCTATGTTGGGTAAAACTTTGAGAATCAAGATCACTTTCTGAGATCAATGGGGATGTTGGCACAAATTCCCTATTTAAATTATCTTCTGCCACTACATACTTGATTGAGATTATATTAGAAGGGGGTGGTGGTTGTTGTCCTAGCATTGGTTGAGTTCTCATTTGTGCCTAATACTATTATGGCCTATAATATGGCTACTTCTGATACTAGATTTGATACCTACCTAATTTCTCATATGGTTGCTGGTTGTTTTTCCTAACTGCCCACTTGTTATAGGGACAATCACAAACTGTGTGGTTTGTATATTTTCTCTAAATTTTACAATACTATGCATTTAACTTCCCTATGTTATGAGCTTGCATTGGGCACACAGTGGCCATGTGATCACCTCCGTGTGGGTTTGGATGTGATAATCTTGGAACAATCTGAATCCTTTTAGAGTTTGGCAAGATCCAACTCATCACCCAAGTTGTCCTTGATATAAATACACATTCTTAGGCATTGCTCTATGGTTCGAGGCTCCTTCAAGTAGACATATGATCTTAATTTTCTACTCAATAGACCATCTAAAAAGAGGAAAAATTGTTTAGCCCGAGTAGGTAGCTCTAGAATTGGACATTTCTCAATGTATTGTCTAAACATACTACTTGCTTATATGATAATTTCATATGGTGTCTGTTTAGAGATATGGATCAAGGAGGAGGTGTTATGTCTAATCCCACTTCTGGGGAGTTCTATGATGAAAGTGTCAAACTAACTGTGTGATATTCCTAAATTGTTCTTGATGCAACGATTGAAACCTTGTGAGGGTTGTATTTTTTAAGGTAAGCCCAAAAGCCTAGTATTGAGTGAATAAATCCTCGACTTTTTCGGGCCTCAATCAACTATGTGATCATAAGGATCTTCCATGCCATCAAAATAATTCTTCATGGCTTTATAGGTATGTCTCAAAATTCTAGGGTACTCTCTTGGTCTAGGTAGGGGAAAATATTCTTTGCCGCTTTTATTTCTTTGCCCTCATGTTGATTCTTGCTCAATTCTATCTATTTTTAACCCTAATTTCTCTCTTCATTTCATATGCACAAAACTCACTTCAGGCTATTCTTTGATTTTTTTTTTTCTCTTTATGCTCCTAGGATATGAGAAGATCCTACTCCATGCTGACTCTGAGGATCAGTAGATGTGTCAGTGGAAATTTTTTCATCCATCCAAGCGTACACATGTCTATTATGCTTTGTAACAATATACATCCTTTCAAAAGTGTTGTCCAATTAGACGACCTTTTCCAGTATCTCAAGATCATTGAACTCATATATGATGACTCCATCTACTTTAGTAGGCTTGTTAGATTTAAATATCCAAAATGCTTCATCAATTTCTTTGTTAATGAAGAGTTCTATACTCTTAATATCTTGGGGAATCCCCTCTGGCATTATGATCCTTTGACATATTTACCTCTAGGAGTTCTAGGCTCTCTCTCTCTCTCTCTCTCTCTCTCTCTCTCTTTGTTCTTGTGTTCTAGATCTCCTATCTCTGGCTGAGATATGATTGATCCAAATTCATTTGTCCTATTAAGTAAGTTAGTTACAACATACATGGTTCCTTGATTATCTATATAGGATCCTTCCTCGAGTTTGACCATGGGATGATCAATTCCAAAGGGATACTCTAGACTCCTAAGTTGGATCACCGATCATCTCAAACCATCTCACAAATGCGGGCACCTAAGTGTTTGGTTTGGATATAATCTAGCTTATAGGAACCCTCAAGAGTTTCTAGATAAGCCAAAATATTTTTTATTTGCAAATAAAAAAGTATGAAATCCTTGTCTTTGCGATAGACAATGTCTATGACAATAGATGGCTCTTTTTTGGTTTCAGCCTATCGTGATGGACGGGTGTCTATCATGATAGATGGTTTTATTGTCTATCATGGGTTTCAACCTATCACAATAGATGGTCTATTTGTCATGATAGATAGGATTGTCATTTATTGTTTGAAGTGTTTGTTGTGATAGATAGGTGTCTATCATGAAGAATGATCTTTCTATCATGATAGACATGTCTATATTGATAGATGGGTGTCTATCGTTTGTCATGGGACTTGTCTATCATGATAGATGGGTCTATCATGATAGAAAAGTCGATCATGATAGACTATGTCCATCATCTATCGTATTTTTTAGTATGTCTTGATAAATGCATCTATCATGATAGATGGTGGTCTATCATGATAGACAATGGTCTATCACAATAGACCTGTCTCTCATGATAGACCCAAAAAAAGGGGAATTTTCAAGATGCAAGTAGTGTTTTGGGATGGTGATGTATGGGTGTCTATCATGCATATGATGAAAAACAAAAATACTGACTTTTTCTATCTATCACGATCGATAGAGCTTTTGCCTTGGGATGTGCAAATAGAACATGTCATACCTAGTGATGCTATTGGAGCTATTGTTGAAGCCAAATCCTATAGAAAACACTCACGAAGACACAAACACAGCAAGCATGCAAATCGCTCTCTCTCACACAAGTAAAATGAGGAAATGAAGGGGAAGGTGGGGATATGGCCAAAAAGTGAAATTTTTGACTAAGATGGAGATGGAAGTAGGAGGCGAGTAGAGATGATGGAGATGGAAATGGTGATGAATAGAGAAAAGGAAATGACAAAATTACCTACTTACCTATGATTCCAACATTGATACATTCCAATGTCTATGTCTTACCATCACACACTCATCCTCAAATCGTGCTCCCATGAAACGGTGCCAAATTTGGTTTCACTCTAGCACAATGGAGATGTAAGAATGGTATAAAGACCAAGATTAATAGGAGTGCACAAGTGAGAGAGTGAGAAATACTAGAGGATGCACACACATACACACACATGCACACAGGGTAAGTTAAAAAGTGGAACAATGGAAGCTTCTATTCAAGATCTCAAGAAATGTTTACAATACTCAAGAACAAGCTCGATCTCCAACTAGCTTAATCCAAAAATGAGTTCCCTAGCTCTTTTTATAGTTTTTGACTAGTTAACAACCTAGTTCAAACCTAATGTCTAAAGTAGCTAAAAATTAGGTTCTATGCTATTTTGAGGGCCCAAATGAGTCTAAATTTATGAAATTTGAAACATATGCTCTACTACTCCTCATCAAGCTTGAGCACTCATTTGATTGCAAGGATCACTGTGTCAAAAAGTTTGAGTTTTTTGTAGAGGCCTATTTTTCTGCCTTATCTTCTTTGACTTCCTTGCCTACTTAGTCTCGTATTTGAGCCTTGCCCTTCTCTTTGGCACTCTTATCTCATGAACACTTCTCTGCTTAGGCCACCTTGTCCACTCCTACCACTAACAGGAACCTTTAAGGACTGCAAGTAGTTCCACCGATGAGCATGAATATCTATAAGTAGGAGTAGTCCAACATAGCCTAGCATGATCTTTTGTGCCAATGAATGTAATGAGTAACCATGGCCATATATAGGGCCTGTTTATTTAAGCCATGAGGAATGTATTATTGTGGTAGAAAGACTAGCTCTTAGATTTTTTCACTTCATGTCATTTTGCACACAACAAAGATTGTAAAGGGTTTTGCAAAATTTACTTTTAGAGGCATTTGAGGAACCTGTCCTTGCTAGAGATATAACTTTGATAACATAGGTCCACCAAGGCCAGTGGATGTTCAGGTAGTTATTGGTTCTCAAGCTTCCCTTTTGCACACCTATACACATGCCCTTGAGAATGCTTTGATCCTCATTGTATATTCAATCATTGTATTGGTTCTGAATCAACCAAGTCATCCAATTGTATTCCTTATATTAATCAGCCATATATATGTATTCTAGTCAACTAATTTGTGTAAGGTTAGTCAATCATCTTATTTTTTACCTTGTATTTCATCAAACACAACCTCTGCAAGTCTTGCACCTAGTTCTTAAAAAAAAAATATTATGGATTTGAACATTCCTTGAACCTCAACCACGAGTTCTATTGGAGTCCTTGAAACATCATGCCCTTTAAGCTTTGCATAGCACACATGACTTTGAAGGCATTGTATCAGCTTGGATTACATGGATCACATTTTAGTCCAACCTAATCAACCTTTAAGTTTGACCTTCATGGTTAACCAAGATCGACCCTATCACAAACACACACGCACATTCCATGACCTTCAAGAAATGACAAGGGACAAAGAAACTTCAAATCTTTCTTCAAAAGGCTATGAATTCCATGCCAATGTATTCACTTCATGCATGCCACTTCATTGAAACCTCTTTCTTTTCTAATCTTAATTCATGGATTGTACATCTTTAGGGACAAGTAGAGATTACTTCTTTATTGAAATCTTCTCAAGTTTCTTTGCTTTAACTCTATCTTACATTCATCCTTCTTCCATTTCCTAAGATCCCTTCTGGCACTTCACATCATATATTAAAAAAATAGAAGCTTGATTGACCTTTTGGCCAAACACGTTGGGCGACAAAGATCAACCATATTTGGTCAACAAAGGTCAACTATAATTGGTCAATCAAGGTTAACCAAGTATGGTTGACAGAGGTTGATCTATGTTGACCAAGGTGGTTGACCTAGGTTGATCAAGATGGTTAATTGAGATAGTTGTTTTTCCCTTTGCAAGTATCATATAAGAGAGCCAAAAAAAGGATGAGGTCTAGTGCATGTCCAAGGTAAGAGAAAGCGAGGAGATAAAAAATAATTGAAATGTGGAGTTTCTAGATGATGTGTGCTTTCAACATCACCTTGTATATGTTTCACGAGGAGGAGAGGATACTACACAATCATCTCAATATTCATGTGAGATAATGAGAGGGAGTGTTGGAGGAAGCTTTAGAAAGTGGCCAAAAAGAAAAAGTCAAAGTGGCCAAATCATAATCAAAGGGTAAAGACTATAGTCAAAAGGGAGTACAAGCATGGAAGTGAAAAAGGAAAGGGTCTACCAAATTTTCCCATCTCAAATCCCTCCTTAAAATAGGTTTTCTCAAAACTATGCCCAAATTACTTGTAGAAATGGCTATTTTTAGCATAAATCCTATTTTTCTCGTAAACCAAGCTCATCGTGTAAAATAAGACTAGTACCAAGACTTTAAGGGCATGATAATTATCTCCATACCAATTTTGCTTTTTTTTTTTGAGTTTTGACCTCCAAATAGCCTCTGTAAATTATTTTTAATGCTAAGACAAACATTATAGTCTCGACAAAGCTCTTCTTAAAACTATAAAAGTGAAAGACTCTCATTTGTTGGTCTTCTTAGAGCACTTGTCTCTTGCCTACTCATGAGTGTGTGCGCATGCATGCATATATGATGCCAATGCATGTGTTTGCTTTCTCTCTCTCTCTCATTGTAGGCACGTGTACTTCCATCTTTCTACCAAGGTATTCATACCATCGATTGATCGCTCCATAGATTGACACTCTATCATGTGAGCTTGCTCTCACTTGACATGGGTACATCGATTGTGCATGTAGTTCTACACTAGATACACTTTTGGTGTTATTCGAAGGAACTTTATTTTGGGATATGTCATGTGATAGTAATTTTTTGTATTGAGATACATGCTTTTTGTGCTTTTGACCTTGTGATTTGGGTGCATATCCACCATATTTAGCATTCAATTTAGCAACCTGTAATGTGACATAAGTGAAAATAGAGGTTTCCCCATTTTTAGTGTTAGGTTTTTTGAAGCTTTCCATTAAAAATCAGATTCTTCTCTCCATCCTTATTATTTTATCTCCTTTTTTTCTTCCTTTTCTTCTCCATTTCCTTCACCTCAAACCTTATGGGGGGCTTTTTAAGCATGCACTGTGGTGTGATAGTTATTGTGGCTCTTCTTCCTTGGGCATTGAATAAGAAAAGAGCAGGTGATTGATGAACTATTTTGAAAGGAAAGGATGACTCCATCTATCGACCAGATTTTGACAAGACAATCACAAGAATCATTGGTGTGGGGGTTCTTTCTCTCATGGGAAGGGAGCCCTAGCATCCCATCAAATAAATTAGATAGATGCTCTTGAATTTCAATAGGTACATCACTCTCCCTTTGAAGTGCTTTTCTTAAGGTAAAAGAGCACATCATAGAATTGTACAAGAAGATAGAGGTAGAGACAAGAGGGTTTTCTAAGGAATTCTAGGGCTAAACACCGAGACAGAAGGGCATTGGTTTAGGCCACATGACAAGTAGGGGGCATGCAAGGGTTGTAAGAGACAAATGTTAGGCCCAAGGTCCAAAGGCTCACCTAAAGTTACATGAAGGTGCAACCCTAGCATGGCTCATAGCTACAAGGAAGGGCATATACCTTCCTTCAGTGATTTAGGTGCATGATGCCTTACCTCATTTTTAAATTTAATTTGCAATTTTAGTCCACGAGTGTACCCATGAAGCCTATGGAAGTAATCTAGATTATTTAATTTTAGAATGATCTCACAATAATCTAAAATATAAATCGATAAAGGACTTTCTTTTGTTGGACTCTATCCTAGGATTCCTAGTTTCACTCCTCACTCAAAGAGGAATTATTTCTTGAATAGGTTTGCAAATTCAACCCAAGTTGAGGCCTTTTGATGTGTATCAAAGATACTAATCTAGCAATTATTGGCCTTTCGTCCTAGCAACAAACTAGCATACACTATTCTAACATGCCGTTACACAAAGCTATGGTCATGTGTTGATATATTTTGGTAGTGGTGTGTCAACACACTTGGGACTGGCATGGCACTTTTTTCCATCTTTGAGAGTTTTTTTTATTGGACTCGCATATATGTCTATAACGCTAACGAGTCACCAATCTTTTGTAGATTCACTTGGTAACACAATTCATATTTTGAAAAGGTTTGGCATGTATACTTTGGTCATCTGCATTTTGGTAGTTTGCTTTGCCTACAAAAATCTGAAATGATCCCCTCTTTGGTAAAACTTGAGGCACCTTCTAAAAATTTCTATGAAGGCTATATTTTGGGAAAAATGTAGAGGTCCTCCTTCCCAAAAGATGGTTTACTTAGAGCTTCTCATAAATTGTAGCTTGTTCATAGTGACATCTACGGTCCTATGTAGACACCTTCGTTTGGGAACTAACTATACTTCATGACTTTCATTGATGAATTTTATAGGCATGCATGGGTTTATCCGTTGAATAAAAAGCTAAAGTATTCATGTTCTTTAAAAAATTCCTAGTTAAGGTTGAAAATCTTTCAGCATGTAAAATGGGAACCCTCCATTTTGATCGAGGGGGGAATACATGACTTATTTCTAGTTGAGTGTGGGATAAAACATCACTGTACTATGCCATATATACCTCAAGAAAATGGAGTTCCTAAAAGAAGGAACAAGTCTCTCATCAAAATGGTGAGGTTTATGGTCAAAAGTTAGGCTTTACCACATAGCTTCTAATTGAGACTGTTATGTATGAAACATATGTACTTAGTAGACATCCCATCAAAGCATATTGCTCAACTCGATGGTTTTGTTTCTCTAGCATGTGTATTAGTGTGTGAACAACAATGAAAAAAAAATTGGATGATAACGTAGTGAAATTTTTTTTTGTTGGGTACACTTTTGAAAGCAAAGTCTATTGTCTATAGATTAAATGCATTTGGGTTAGATGTGATGTTGTTTTTTATTAAGATGAAATTCAATCCTTGCTTTCATGTACCAAGGAGACATTTGTTAGCTCAAAGGATGTGTATGATGCTTTGCTGCCTCTTTTTACAAGTGGATAGTTAGATTCTAGTCCAAATGAGGAAATTTCTTAAAATTTATAAGTTTCAAATGATGATGTAGATCATACCATTTTTTATGCATATTTACATGATGCACTGTTGATGAGAGAGCTAACATAGAAGAGGAAAAAACTATGCCTAAATGGCTGGTGCAAACTTCATCGTGGAGCTTGAAGCCCTTCAAAATCAATTCACATCAAAGAGCATAACCCATGTAAAAGGATGGAGTGACTGTATTCAGGAGGTTGACATGGCAAGCTTTTTCATTGTGAGTAGGTGAGTTTGAGCATATGAGAGAATTTTACGGATGATAACTTGTGCTCTCGAGTTTGTTTGGAGAGACTCATCCGAGGAGTGTCGAATAACAAGCCACTCTCAAGCAGCTAAAAATCATATAGCAAACCATATCAAAAGGGAAGTTAGGTGAATTGGATAGCAAGATCTTACTGAGTATCAGTTTTCTTCCAAGGAGGGAATCGACTATCCATTTTGAGTTTGAAAGTAAAAGGAATTCATCGATTATAGTGAGTAAAGTGGAGAGTAAACAGTAATTCAAAGAAAATCCTCTAATCCATGCAGTGAGTGTGCTTGATGAGGACACATCCAAGAGTGTGGAGTTTGGGAGTGTCACTTAGCATGTTTTTACCTTAGTACATATTGGGTAGCTTGAATCTCAAAGGGACACCTTCCTTGGTTTTCTTCCAAGGAAGGAATCGATTGTCCATTTTGAGTTCAAAAGTAAAAGGCACTATTTGATTATAGTGAATAAAGTGGAGATTACAAAGTAATTCAAAGAAAATCCTCTAATCCATGCGGTTGATTGTGTTTGATGAGGAAGCATCAAGGAGCATGGATTTTGTTAGTGTCACTTAGCATGCTTTTTGCTTAGTGCATATATGGGTAGCTTGAATCTCAAAGGAAACACCTTGAGTGTGCATTGGGAAACAAATGTGTACTTCCATCACCTTGCACCACTCAATGATTGGTTAACACCTCCAAAGAATAAAATCACCTATGAATACATGGTCAAGGTAATCTAGTACACATACAAGATGGAGCACATACCATACTTAGCACTCCAACTACTTGGAGGAGACCACATTGGCAATCACATTAGGTAGATTTTTTATTACTCTTACCGACTAGCTAGGAAGTTTCTTGATCGACATACCTTCATCACTCTGCTCAACCCATCTTTTACAACAACATGTGATTATGCATCCCACAAGAATGTGTGCATAGGGCCACATTACCTGGCTGTGCACAAGGCACATATTTTCTATCACCCATGCACATGCACTAATCATGGACATCCAAGATGGAGGACTTTGAAGACATTTTGTAGCAAAAAGAGAACAATAAGTAGCATCTATTTGGTAGTAGATTCACATGGTTCTATATGCTCCACACACCATAGATGAAAACTAGCACATGAAGTATTCACCTGATTGGACCACCCATCTAGATTCCATAGTAGTCTTGTCGAGGACAACAATTTTTGGGAGGGGGAGTGTTACACATAGATATGGCAAGGCCCCAAAACTCTTCTAAAATTTTCAAATTTACTTTTGAGTTTACCCATTTTTAAGAAAGATAACCCTTTTATTTTATATCTACCATTGTAAAAGTCCCTTTAAATTTTGTAGCAAAAAGGAGTTGTATATATTCAAGGCTTTGTTAGAATTTCTTTGTAAGTGTAGGCAAGAGTCTTCCCTCAAATATCCCACAAGGGTTTCTTAGCATTTCTTTCAAATAAAAAAGGGAAGCGCATTGGGAGAAGCCTATATAAAGGAAAAGACCTCACTTGTAAAGGGAATTTTTGGTGGAATGAAGTTGTGAGATCTCTTCTTGCAAATTCAGATTTGTGCTTCTTTGTGCATTTTGGGTGAGCTCTAATTGATTGTTGGCATGCAATGCTTGTTTATAAGTTATAGAAGTATCATATATCTTATCATTTTGAAGTGATTAAATGCAATTAAACTCTTGTTTCAAGTGATTAATGCTTGAGGAGAAAAAAACCTCGAACCTCTTCCTTTTGGATCTTGCAATTTTGGTTATTGTTGAGATTTTTGAAAGGAGCTAAGGCATGCATCAAATGGAAAAGCATTAAGGGAGTTAAAAGCATTTTGGTGATCAAACCCAGTTTGAATCATCGGATAGCATGCATCCTTGGAAGTGTCAGATAGCATGCATCCATGAATGCATTGAATAACAAGGGCTTGGAAGCATTGGATATGTGGGCACTCAACTCCATCAAGCATATAGGAACTTGGCACACTTGTGAATCTTCTAGAAGGCTAACGATGGGAGATATTTTCTTGTTACTCTATTTGATGCCTGTCCATCACATCTACGTATGCCTCTGACTACAACGAGGTTGGTGTCTACTCTTTGCAGATCGATAATTTAGAAGTGTGTGAGCATACCATATGCTATGGGTCGACATATGCTCATGTGTGTTCTTTATTTGGTGGAGTTTTATGACAATTCTATAAGAAAGTAAGCACAATGCCCTTATTTCTATCTTTATCCTCACCTAAGAAGTAAGATCTAAGATCTTTACCTCACTCTAGGTGCATGCCTCGATGGATTAGCAATTAGAGGAGTATGAGAAACCATCAAACTAAGATGAAAACTCATCATCCTAGTAAGGGGAAATACATTTGCATGTGAGATCTTAGAACCCTTCTCCATAGTCACGAATGTCAGAGTAGTTGCAATTGTATCGACATGACTACCCAAAGATGCCCTTCCTACTCCTTAGGATCCTTGAAGTAAGCCCAAGATGGTCCCAAGTTGGCTTTGAACTCCACCAAATGTTTGAAAAATCTTTGTAACTTTCCAACTCCTTTTTCTAACATCAATATACTCTCTTCTAATAATTTCCTCTTGTTACAAGCTATAATTTATGTTTCCCCTTGCATCGAACCCTCAAGGTGAATACTTATATATTTTAAGCTTACTTAGAATGTCCATGCATAGAAATGGATGCATGACATTGCAATGCACATGTTACTAGTTGTGAGCTAGGTGAAAAGGATGCAATTGAAAGACATAGAAATATCTATATATCTATCTACCTATCTATCTATCTATCTATCTATCTATCTATCTATCTATCTATCTATCTATCTATCTATCTATCTGTCTGTCTGTCTGTCTGTCTGTCTGTCTGTCTGTCTGTCTGTCTGTCTGTCTGTCTGTCTGTCTGTCTGTCTGTCTGTCTGTCTGTCTGTCTGTCTGTCTGTCTGTCTGTCTGTCTGTCTGTCTGTCTGTCTGCCTGTCTGTCTGTCTGTCTGTCTGTCTGTCTGTCTATCTATCTATATCTGTCTATCTATCTATCTATCTATCTATCTATCTATCTATCTATCTATCTATCTATCTATCTATCTATCTATCTATCTATCTATCTATCTATCTATCTATCTATCTATCTATCTATCTATCTATCTATCTATCTATCTATCTATCTATCTATCTATCTATCTATCTATCTCTCTGTCTGTTTGTTTGTTTGTCTGTCTGCCTGTCTGTCTGTCTGTCTGTCTGTCTGTCTGTCTGTCTGTATGTATGTCTGTCTGTTTGTTTGTTTGTCTGTCTGTCTGTCTGTCTGTCTGTCTGTCTGTCTGTCTATCTATCTATCTATCTATCTATCTATCTATCTATCTATCTATCTATCTATCTATCTATCTATCTATCTATCTATCTATCTATCTATCTATCTATCTATCTATCTATCTATCTATCTATCTATATCTATCTATCTATCTATCTATCTATCTATCTATCTATCTATCTATCTATCTATCTATCTATCTATCTATCTATCTATCTATCTAAGTCTATCGAGTGGATTCTTCTAGAAGGCTATAGAGATCTTTGGGCAAAACTCTCTTCCATGACTCACAAGATTTGAATTGAAGGCTTATTCCTCTGCATCCTTGATACTTAACCACTAGGCTAAGCTTCTTGCTTTCCCTATGCTTTGAAAATTTTAGTCTTTGACTAAATATCCTTAAGTTACTTTTTAACACTAGTGTTCTATGCATCCACTTATCAAGACAATCAACATCAACACAATTCATGCTTATTATCAGAGAATATCAAGAAGTTCAGCTCCAAAGTTACACATTACTATTGTTTTCACTTCGCAAAGCTCCATGGTCTTTGCCTTCCAACTTTGGAAAACCAACCAACAGGGGAGCCATCCATCACTGTGACATTTCCTATCTTTTTTTTTATATGCATCACTAGGCTAATCACAAAGAAAACAAAGGAATCAATTCCCATTTCCTATAGCTTAGAAGTCCTCTTCTTCAGATAACCCTTCCACACATTGATCAAGGCTTGCATCTTGCACATGTTATTTGATAAGTTCATCGATGATTAAGCATTCATACAACCACCCTACAAGGTCATTCATAAGACATAACTTGCCTACTAACCCATGCACTACTCTAAGTAGTCCTATATGACTACTTCCATAATCTATCTCTAATATGTTTTCTTTTGATTTAAAGTCATGGAAGTATCTTTCTTTCTTTTATTTTTGACTACATGCACAAAACTTCCTCTAGTTTCTCCCTTCAAAACAAAAAATAAATATTTCCTTGGAGTCCTTGAAAATCTTTGAGAGAGTGGAAATTGAAAGTTAGAAAAACATTGGCAAAATGTATAAATGGGTTTTGGAGCAAGAGGTTTGGCTATGGAGTTTGATTTAAGCTTTGATTGATGGAAGAAGATGAGGCATAAAACCCTCTTGGTTCTTGCAAGAGAAGAGATGCATGATAGCTCTACAAGCTTTTAGTTGTGTGATATGCAGAGGATGGAGACTTTCAATTGGAAACATAGAGAGAGGGTGAAAATAATAATAATAATAATAATAATAATAAAATATATATATATATATATTTATTTATTTATATATATATATATATATAGAGAGAGAGAGAGAGATAATAGATAGATAGAGAGAGAGTAAAATTTGTGTGAGAGCAACAAAGGTCTCAATTTCGTTTGGCATTATCCCATATGCAGTGCCATCCCGTCCATAAGGTCCTATATATGGGGATTCTTGGCCTTTCCTCTCCTAACACAAGAAGGAAGGAGCAATGGAAAGCTCCCTCCCTTGCTTCCTTCATGGCTGCTGCTCATTGGGCATCTCCTTGGGTGCTTGGCTAATGTGTGCCATCATGAAGATGCGAAACGGCCCCTTGGAGGCAATTTCTACTCGTGGAGGACTCCTATAGGGTTCCCATTCCTTTAAGTGATAATCTTGGCTAATTTTCTACCCTGAGAACCAAGAATCCCCCCTACTTCTTTCCCAAATGCCACAAGAACTCCACCAAGAATCAACCATGCTTTGATACTAGTGTTAGAGACTCTCCATGCCTTGAGGATGAGTGACAATGCCTCTCCTCCAAACCTTATGCCTCTATGGATGTATACACATGCTTACCATGTGTGCTAGATCTCTAATTTCTATTGTAGTGACAGGTCCATGAAGTGTTCTTGTCCGCTTTAGTTAACTTGCATTGATGCTTTTAGAAGGCTCTAGAGCTCTTTGGCCTAACTCTCTTTCACAACTCTCCTAGGATTTGAATCGAAGGCCTATTCCTTCCCATCCTTGAGACTTAACAACTAGGCCAAGGTTCTTTCTTGTCATATATTCTAAAAATCTTAGTCTTGACTAAATATCCTCAAGTTACTTTTGAACACTAGTGTTCTATGCATCCACTTCTCAAGACCATCACATCAGCATAGTTCATCATTATTATCAAAGAATATCATGAAGTGTACCTCCAAAGATACACATTATGATTGTGTTGAATTCCCAAAGCTCCATGGGCTCTGCCTTCAAACTTTGTAAAACCAGCTGAGATGGGGGAGCCATCCATCACAAAATGATATTTCCTATCTTTTTTTTGTATGCATCATTGGAACAATCACAACAAAAACAAAAAAAATCATTTCACATTCCCTATAGCTTAGGCATCCTCTTCTTTAGATAACCCTTGCACACATTTCTCAAGGCTTGCATCTTTTGCATGTTATTCAATAAGTTCATCTATGATTAAGCATTCACAGGGGCACCCTAGAAGGTCATTCATCATACATATCTTGATTGATAACCCTTGCACTACTCTATGCAGTCTCATATGACTACTTCCACAATCCCTCTCCATTATTTTTTCTTTTGATTTAAAGTTATGGAACTTCCTTTATTTCTTTTATTTCTCACTACATGCACAAAGCTCCATCAAGCTTCTCCTTTTGAAACCAAAAGAATCATTGAAAATCTTTGAGAGGAGTGGAAATTCAAACTTACAAAAATCTTGAGAAGGTAATGTATAAATGGGTTTTGTAGCAAGAGACTTGGCTATGGAGTTTGAATAAAAATTTTGTTCATGGAAGAAGATAAGGCATAAAACCATCTTGGCTTTTGCAAGAGAAAAGATGCATGAGAGCTCTAGAAGCTCCTCGCTTTGAGATATGTAGAGGATGGAAGCCTTTCAACTGGAGAGAGAGAGAGAGAGAGAGAGAGACGGAGTAGAATTCGAGTGAGTGTGGCAAAGGACTCAAATTCACGTAGCATTATCCCATTTGCAGAGCCACCCCATCCACAAGGGCCTATATATGGGACTTCTTGGCCTTTCCTCTCCCAACACAAGAAGGAAGGAATAATGGAAAGCTCCCTCCCTTCCTCCCTTCATGGCTTCCATTGATTGGGCATCTCTTTGGGTGCTTGGCTAGTGTGTGGCCTCCTATAGATGTAAAAGGGCCAACTTTGGGGCACCTTCTACTTGTAGAGGGCTCTTAGGGGGTTTCCATTTCTTTAGGTGATGCCCTCTACTAATATTCTACTCAAAGAATAAAAACTACCCCCTCTTGCTTGCCCAAATGCGACAAGAGCTCCACCAAGGATTGACCATGCTTTGATTCTCATGATAGACCTTCTCCACGTCTTGCGGATGAATGAGAATGCCTCTCTTGCAAACCTTATGCCTCTATGTATAGCTCGACACAAGGGGAGTTTTATTGGGCAAGTATACACATGCTTTCCATGTGTCCTAGATCTGTGAAGTTTGTTGTAGTCATAGGTTCATGAAGTCTCCTTGTCCTCTCTAGTTAACTTAATTGGATGCTTCTAGAAGGCTCTAGAGCTCCTTGGACAAAACTATCTTCCATGAATCTCACCAGATTTTAATCCAAGGCCTCTTCCTTCCCATTCTTGAGACTTAACCTCTAGGCTAAGCTTCTTGCTTTCCCTATGCTCTAAAAATCATAGTCTTGAATAAATATCCTTAAGTTACATTTTATTACTAGTGTTCTATGCATCAACTTCTCAAGACGATGAACATAAACATAGTTCATGGTTATTTTTAGAGTATCAAGACGTTTACCTCCAAAGATGCACATTACTATTGTGTTGACTTCCCAAAGCTTGTCACCCAAAGCTCCATGGTCTCTACCTTCCAACTTCAGAAAACCAACCAGAAGTGGGTAGTGATCCATCACGAGTGAACAAGGGTCATCCATCCTTACTTTGGATGACCCTTGCACACATTTCTCAAGCCCTGCATCTTTTGCATGCTATTCAATAATTTCATTTATGAGTAAGAATTCATAGGGCCACCCTAGAAGGTCATTCATCAGACATAACTTGCTCGATGACCCACACACTACTCTAAGTAGTCCCATATTACTACTTCGAGAATCAATCTCCAATATTTTTTATTTTGATTTAAAGTCATGGAAGTATTTTAAGCAGCAAGAGTGAACAAGGTGGCTTGAGCAAACATGGGAGCATGAGGGAAGAAGGGCAACAAGAAGGATGAGGTTCAGATATGGGCTCCACAAAATTTCATACTTCAATTTTTTAAAATAGTGATTCTCAACACTACACTCAAGAAGATTCCATTGTTCTACTCTTTGCTTTAACTTGAGTGCATGTGTGTGTGTATGTGTATGCAATCTCTCATGCTTCTCACTCACTCACTTATGCACTCCTATCACTCATGATCATCATATATGAAGTATTTTGATTGTGATGCTCCATAGTGCACTCTCCTTCACAAAAGCTCCATGATGATGTCCTTGGAGTAGAAAATTGAGCTCTAGGTCCCATACATCGTACTCCACACAAAGGCTGTAGAATACTTAGAAAAACACAGTACACAGGGAGCACGAACACAGACTTCTTAGGTGTTACAAATGCGGTTGAACTTAGAGTCTATGGCTGATCACAGCACGAAATGTTTTATTAAAGACCATATACAAAAGTATCAAGTGGCCATTTTGCCTTTCACATGGAAACTAACGATAAAAATATCATCCTCACATCTCTACAAGTTGACATTAATGAGGTGGATCTTTAACAGGGTGGAACTTCCATTGTGCTAGAGTGATACCAAATTTGGCAAAATTACCAAGGAGCACAATTCGAGGACGAGCATGTGATGATAAGATGTAGATTCTTGACGTTGGAATCATTGGTAAGTAGGTATTTTTTGTTATTTTCATCTCCACCATCTCCAATCTCCTCCTACTTCCATCTCCATATTTACCAAGTTTTTGCTCATATCCCCACCTTCCCCATTCATTTCCTCATTTCACTAATGAGAGAGAGAGAGCAAGAGAGAGCTTGCATGCGTGCTATTTTTACATGTTTGTGAGTGTTTTCTACAAGATTCAGCTTAAGCAGTAGCCCAAACATCATCATCAAGTATGACAAAACCCTATGCATAGCCCAAAATGATTGTCTCTATCTATCGTGACACCTAGGGAAAGTTGGTATTTTCGTTTTGCATCATAGGCATGATAGACACCTCCATAGAACCCAAAACTTAGATGCATCTTGAAAATTCCCATTCTTTTGGTGTATCATGTGTTGGAGTTAGACCTTTGCGGAAGCACGCGAACAACACAAGAAAGAAGAAGAAGCTTGGAGCTCAACACACAATACTGAATGTATTACCACTAGAATGTACAAAGATAAGTAGGCCGTTAGGGGAATAGGCATATATACAAGCTGGGGGAAAAACCCCCCTAAATTGGGAAAAAAGTGCCCCAGCAGTCCTAGTGCATTCACAAACATCACTACCTAAATATATCAACGAATCCCCCCTCGGAGTGATGCGGTGAACAAGGAGCTGGCACTTGTGTATAAGGAAGTTCCAAGCTATGTAGAAATCACTCCACAAAAGGAACTAAGCCCAAAGCTTTGTGGAAAGCTTCAAACTTCTCCCTAGGTAAAGCCTTCATGAAAAGGTCGGCAATGTTCTCTTGCATGGGCACATATGACAAGCTCATCTCCCGAGTAGAGAACCTCTCCCTAACATAATGATAATGCACCTCAATGTGCTTAGTGTGAGCATGTAACATAGGGTTCCTCGCAACTGCCAATGCGCTCTGACTGTTAGTGAAGAAGGTGGTGGCAGAAGACTGACCAATACCCAAATCAGCCATAAGGCGTCTGAGCTGCACACACTCAACAGTCGTTGTGAAAGCTACCTTATACTTAGCCTCATAATTGGAAGTGGCCACAATAGGCTGCTTCTTGCTCAACCAAGATATACATGAGCTACCAAGCATGAAGCAAAAGCCACTAGTGGACACACGAGTGTCATAGCAACCAGCCCAATCAGAGTCAGAAAAAGCATGCAAATCTGGCGGTAGTGATCCCCCCTTAGGATAAAACAACTGAACTATTCTCAAAACCATGTGCAATCAGATAGGCATGTAACTAAATTAGCAGGCTGTTGGATGCTTGATTTACTTATGCATTACTCGGCTTAGATATTCAGTTTGCTTTCAATTGGACTATTCTCAAAACCATGTGCAATCAGATAGGCATGTATCTTTTCATACCAAGCACGTGGTGCTTGCTTTAAACCATATAATTCCTTCTTTAACCTGCACACCTGGTTTTCATGCCCTTTCTGCACAAAGCCATAGGACTGAAAAACATACACTTCTTCATGCAAGTCACCATTCAAAAATGCTATTTTAATGTCCAACTGATGTGCATTCCAACCATGATGAGCTTCAAGTGTACAGATGCTACAAACAGTAGTTATTTGGCAAGTAGGAGCAAAGGTTTCATGAAAATCAATGCCTCTTTCCTGCGCATAACCCTTTGCAACAAGCCTAGCCTTATACCTCTCAATTGTACCATCAGGTTTACACTTTAGCTTGTATACCCACTTAGTGTCAATGTCACATAAAGACCAAGTACCATTCTTCATTATAGCATTATATTCTACATTTGCTAACCCTATGTATTCAGCCTCACTTGAGGAAAGAGCAATTGTAGGTTACTTCTTTGAAGACCAAGATATGAGCTTTGTACTTGAAAATGAGAGATATCCTAATGTGATTCTTCTATCATCTTTCGAACCTATGCAATCTACATCAGTGAATAGCTTTATATTCAAATCAGATGTGTAGGGGTAACATAAACCTTCATTTATTGTTCCTTTCAAGTACTTCAGTATCCTCTTTGGTGCATCCATGTGAGGTTTGTGAAGAGATGGATAGGTATGTGCTTGAAGATGAAGAGGTGTTGCAAAATCCTTGATCTACACCAGCCAAATGAACTCCAAGAGTATATGGTGGGCCCTTTTAGCTTGCCAATGGATGTATTAGACACCCTATGTACCTTGGAAGATCACTCTCAAAAAGATAGATCAAAACAAATAAGTTGGAGTTAGCTCAGAGGTGAAAACTTGTTATTCTTGGTTCATACACCTATCCAATGTTTTACATAATTCTCTGAGCACAGCAGCAATTAGCTTAATTCCTCTTGGGGAAGTCTAGGTAGCTTAAAGAGCTAACTTTCAAGAGTAATCTCATCAAAAATAATAAACCACACACTGAGAATGAGTGTTAACAAGTGATGACATCATCCCGATTTTCACGGGTTGCTACATTTTGAGACCAGTGAGCAGAAAAACGAACATAACTCAAAATGTAGGAATCCAATGATTATGAAAATTTGTATGGTTACACTAGACAATAAGCTGAATGTCTTAAGTGTCTTTAATACCTAATTGGAGCAATCCTTTAGTTGAACTCCTAAGAAAAAAACACTTCCCCAAGAGATGACTTTAACACGACAAAGAAGTCTAAACCAAGAAGCTCAAGACTATACAGTCATTGGGAATAATCTATACAAGCTTGGAAGAGATGGATATTTGAGATTATGCATGCATGAAAGTGAGTATCTGAAAATCTTACAAACTACACACTAGCATGTTACAAGAAGACACTTTGGACCTAATCGAGTGATCAAGGCTATACTATTTTCAAGTTGTTGATGGAATACCCTTCATATGGATGCACATACCTATGTGAAGAGATGTGATACATGCCAAAGAACTAAATATCCAATTTGCAAAGATGAGATGTCACTTAGACCCATGATGGGAGGACATGCATTCTCTAAGTGGCGCATAGACTTTGTAGGTCCTATCAACCCCTTGCTTAAAGTTCCCATGTTGAATATATAATCATAGCAACATATTATCCGACCAAATGGGTAGAAGGTTTTTGTTTCAAAATGTATTCACAAGATACGGATTGCTGATAGAGTTGATGAATGATCACCAAAATCACTTCTTGATCTAGGTAATTAAATTTTTATTACAAGACTTCATGGTAATTCATAAGAATTCATCACTATACCACCCATATGAAAATGGATAAGTGGAGAGCACGAATAAAATCCTATGCAATGTATTGAATAATCTCATAAAAAATCAACATTCTAATTGGGAAAAATAGCTACACCATGCTATTTAGGCATATCAAGTGGCCTATAAAACGGTACTCAATGCAACCCCCTTTCAAATGGTTTTGGCCAAAATGTTGTGTTTGCATTAGAAGTTTTAATACCCATGCTCAAGGTTGCACAAGAGCATCAACGGACATGACACAAGGTATTGTCCAAGATCATAGACCTAGAACACCTAGGAGAGACTAGGGTGAGAGAAGCAACAAGAATATACATAGCCAAGAAGAGGAAAAAGGCCTATTCTGATTAACATGTAAAAGATAAAGGATTGAAAGTAAGTGATTTAGTCTTGGTATACACACTGAAGTAGCATGTTTGAAAACTAGAATAACATGGTCTTATGATAATCAATAGAATATTGACCAACAATGTAGTACAATTAGGCACACTAAGGACTTTGTTGTCTGATTACATAAGTGGTTATCGAGTCAAGCTCTATCAAGAGCCATTGATAGGAGAAATGCTTAAAAGAATCAATGCAGCTAAGAAACAACAGGAAGAAGAGAAGAAAATATGAGAACAAGCTCAAACTGAAGTGTTGATATATTTAGGTAGTCATGTGTGTGAACAGTCTAGGGCCATCGGGGCACTTTTTTCCCTCTTTAGGAGGTTTTTTTCCCTCGACTTGTATATACGCCTATTGCCCTAATGTGCTACTTATCTTTTTACATTCTCTAGTAATACATTCAATATTGTGTGTTGTGCTCCAAGCTTCTTCTTCTTCCTTGTGTTGTTCGCGTGCTTTCGCAAATGTCTAACTCCAACAGTTGGTATCAGAGAAGGTCGTTGCTTCATCTAGGGCATCGTCGACACCTCTCCAGTTGCAGTCTCAGAATCGTATGAATTTTGGTGAGCATAGTCAGCGTGTTTTCGAGATCAAAACCGCTTCGCTTTGTGGTGCCGAAATCGCGATCTGAGCTCGTTTCAGCTCCGAATGCACTATCGCAGTGCTTGTGCAGGCTATTGTGTCTTTTTGTGCCAAAGGTATATACTAGTTTTGGTTTGCCAGTATAATCATCTCGAAGTATGCTACAAGTCTAGCAGAATTTGTCTGGGCAGTTTTGTTCAACTTTTTGAGATACAGTCAATTTTCTGCATCAAGGTATTTTAGTCACTGGCCATGGCTGAAAGCAGTGATGTATTTTGTGTGTTGGTTATTGAGGATAAGTTGGATGGTACCAACTACCCATTGTGGGCTTATATGATGCGACATGTATTGGTTGCAAAAGGATTGAGGAACATTGTGTAGGGTGTCGAAAAACGTCCTCTCACACCTACAACTGTTACAACTGCAGGTACTGAAGCTGATGCAGAAGGTATTGAAGATGATGATATTCTGCATATTCATGTTCGTGTTGCGTTTTCTGCTGCATCTACTCCAGAGTGAATCAGTTGGGATGGCAGAGATGCTTAGGCACATGCATTGATAGCTTTTTCTGTCAAACGTGCCATTATTCCTCACATTCGCTCTTGCAAAATAGCTAAGGATGCTTGGGATACACTTACCACATTGTATCAAGCTAGGAATGAGGCTCGTGTTGCTTACCTCTGAAAACAATTGGAGAGTGAACACATGAATGAAGGTGATTCTATGGACAGTTTCCTAACAAAGATCAAAGACTTGAAGGAACAATTGATTTCTGCTCATGAGGTTATACCAGATAGCTCACTTGTGCAGACTGTTCTGAATGGTCTTCCTGATTCATATCAAATTTCTGCTTCTACTCTTCGGTTGATGATGAAAGGCAATCCAAATGCCTTGTCATTTGAGGAGTTAGTCTCTGTTCTATTGCAGGAAGATCAGTCCAGGTAGAACAGGTCCATTATGTGAGTTGCAGATCAAGCATTCCTGGCTAGTTAGAAGGGCAAAGGAAAATGGAGCTCTTCAATTAGTAAGCAGAAATCTGTTAATTCTGCACAATCGAAGAGGGAAGACAAAGACAAAAAGAAATCAGAAAAGCAGAAATTGTTTTGCAAGTACTGTAAAGGAAATGATCATATCATAAAGAACTATCTTAAACTGGCTACAAAAGACGCAAAGAAAAAAGAGGCAGGAATGGTTGTTGCATAGGCCTCTACTTCAACAATTGGTATCAGAGTCCACTAATCTTGTGCAGGAAGAAGAATGGGCATTTACTATTGTTTGCGGTTTGGCCCGTCTTCTCATGAGCAGTGCATGTCTATAGAAGACTCAGATGTTTGGTACTTTGACAGTGGGGTGACCAAACATATTACCTCGCAGCGCAGTTTTTTCTCTTCACTCGAGTTTGCCCCTATAGGAAATACTGTTACATGCACCAACAAATCCTCTTATCTTGTTATAGGAGTTGGAAAGATCATTTTGACTAGTGTTGATGGTAGTTCTTTCACTTTGTCAGATGCTTTGTTTGTGCCAGGGATCAAGAAAAATCTGTTATCAGTTTTTGCATTAGCCAAGATTGGCTTGGTTGTGAAATTTGTTGATGACAGGTGTACAGTTCATGATCTAGCAAATGGCGATGTGATTATTGCTTCTGGCATTTTATGTCGTGGGTTGTATAAGCTCATCTATGAAAGATTTGTAAATGATTCCGCATGTGCAGTACATGATTCTCAGGCTATGTCAGATGCAAAGCTTTGGCATGCACGCCTTGGTCATTTGAATTTTGCTAGTTTGCTACACCTACAGAAATCTAAAATGGTGTCCTCTTTGCCCAAACTTGAGGCACCTGAAAAACATGTTTGTGAAGGCTGTATTTTGGGCAAAATGCAGCGTTCATCCTTTCCAAAAGATGGTTCAGTTCCGGCTACTCAGAAATTGCAGCTTGTAGATAGTGATGTCTCTGCTCCTATGCAGACACCTTCTTTTGGAAATTATCTTTACTTCGTGACTTTCATCGATGATTTTCCCAGGCATGCATGGGTATATCCATTGAAGGCAAAGTCCAAAGTGTTCATGTGCTTTAAATAGTTTTTGGTTTTGGCTGAAAATCTGTCAGCATGTAAAATGGGCACCTTCCCTTGTGATCGAGGGGTGGAATATATGTCTTCTGATTTTAATGCATTTCTGGTTGAACGTGGGATAAAACACCAGTGTACAGTGCCATATACACCTCAACAGAATGGAGTTGCAAAATGAAAGAACAGGTCACTCATGGAGATGGCAAGGTGTATGGTCAAGAGTCAGGCTTTACCACATAGTTTCTGGCTTGAGGCTGTCATGTGTGCAACATATGTACTTAACAGGAGTCCCACTAAAGCGGTGCAGTCTATCACTCCATATGAGGCTTGGAATGACCGCAAGCCATCTGTTGCTCATCTGCATGTTTTTGGTTGTTTAGCATATGCATTAGTGCATGAACAACATCGCAAAAAATTGGATGATAAAGCAGTAAAATGTATTTATGTTGGGTACAGTTCTGAAAGTAAAGGCTATCGCCTCTATCATCCATAGACTAAACGCATTCTGGTTAGCCGTGATGTTGCTTTTGTGGAAGATGCTATTCAACCATTGCTTTCATGTACTAAGGAGACATCTGTTAGCTCCAAAGACATGTATGATACTTTGCTGCCTCTTTTTACAGGTGGACACTCTAGTGTTTGTCCTAATGAGGCAACTTCTCAGCCTTTGGAGATTTCATGTGATGATGCAGATCATTCCATTTATGATGCAGATTTACATGATGCACTTATAGGTGAGAGAGCTCATATTGAGCAGGCAAGAACTATGCCAAAATGGCTGGTGCAGACTTTGCATGACAGAAAATTAGATGCACCTCTGTCATATCGCACTCGATTAGGTTCTCATAGTGCCTCTTTTGCATCAGATTTCTATGTTATGGCTGCATCTAGTCTCTGTGATGAGACTGAGCCTGTTTCATTTGATGAAGCACAAAATTCAGAAAATTGGATGGCTGCTATGCAATTTGAATATGATGCTATAATGAAGAATGGTACTTGGTCTTTATGTGACTTGGATCCTTGCAAGAAGGCCATTGGCACTAAGTGGGTATACAACCTGAAGCGTAAACCTGATAGTACAGTTGACAGGTATAAGGCTAGGCTTGTTGCAAAGGGTTATGCACAGGAAGGAGGCATTGATTTTGATGAGACCTTTGCACCTACATGCTGTATGACTACTGTTCAGAGCATCTGTGCACTTGCAACTCATCATGGTTAGAATGTACATCAGCTGAACATTAAAACTGCATTTTTGAATGGTGACTTGCATGAAGAAGTGTATGTTTTTCAGCCCCATGGCTTTGTGCAGAAAGGGCATGAAAACTAGGTGTGCAGGTTAAAGAAGGCATTATATGGTTTAAAGCAAGCACCACATGCTTGGTATGAGAAGATACATGCCTACCTAATTGCATATAGTTTTGAGAACAATCCAACTAAAAGCACCTTATATGTTAAGCGTGCTAATGATTTACTTCTGATCATTGTGGTTTATGTTGATGACATGCTAGTCACTGGTCCTCATGAGAGGCATATTGTTGATTTCAAGGTTGATTTGCATGCCTCATTTGAGATGTCTAATTTGGGGCATTTGCATCACTATTTGGGCATTTAATTTGTACATGTTGATGATGGAATGGCTTTGTGTCAAACGAAATATATTGACACATTATTGCAGTGTTTTGGCCTTGAAGAATGTAAGCCTATTGCCACTCCTATAGAAACAGGTTTACGACTGAGTCTTCATGATGTTGGAGATGCATTTGATGTTGTTCTCTATCAGCAGGCTGTTGGATGCTTGTTTTACCTATGCATTACTCGGCCAGATATTCAGTTTGTTGTCTCACAGATGAGCAGGTTTATGCATTGCCCAGGTGTCAAGCATTGGCAGGCAGTTAAGCGCATCTTTCGCTACTTGAGTGATACTCGACTACTTGGGTTGTTTTATCCCAAGGGGGGATCACTACTACCAGATTTGCATGCTTTTTCTGACTCTGATTGGGCTGGTTGCTATGACACTCGTTTGTCCACTAGTGGCTTTTGCTTCATGCTTGGTAGCTCATGTATATCTTGGTTGAGCAAGAAACAACCTATTGTGGCCACTTCCAGTTGTGAGGCTTAGTATAGTGCAACTTTCATAGCGATTGTCGAGTGTGTGTGGCTCATACGCCTTATGGCTGATTTGGGTGTTGGTCAGTCTTCTGCCACCACCATCTTCAGTGACAGTCAGAGTGCATTGGCAGTTGTGAGGAACCCTATGTTCCATGCTGGCACTAAGCACATTGAGGTGCATTATCATTATGTCAAGGAGAGGTTCTCTGCTGGGGAGATCAGCTTGGCATATGTGCCCATGCAGGAGAACATTGCAGACCTTTTCAGGAAGGCTTTTCCTACGGAGAAGTTTGAAGCTTTCCGCAAAGCTTTGGGCTTACGTCCTTTTGTGGAGTGATTTCCACATAGCTTGGCACTTCCTTATACATGAGTGCTAGCTACTTGTTCACCGCATCACTCCCAGGGGGGATTTGTTGATATATTTAGGTAGTGATGTGTGTGAACACTCTAGGAACACCGAGGCACTTTTTTCCCTCTTTAGGAGGTATTTTTCCCTCGGCTTGTATACACGCTTATTGCCCTAATGGGCTACTTATCTTTGTACATTCTCTAGTAATACGTTCAGTATTGTGTGTTGTGTTGCAAGCTTCTTCTTCTTCCTTAGGTTGTTCACGTGCTTCCGCAAACGTCTAACTCCAACAGGAAGCTCTAAAAGATATTAAAAGAATGAAGATAAGAAAACATGGCTTAGGCTAGTTTCGAAAGGATGGTTTGGAAAGACTTCACCTTATGAATGTTCTTCCCCACTCTAATGCCCCTAGATATTACATGGAAATGTGCCAAAATTTTAGGAATACCTCTGTAGGACATCGGCAAGACCCTTACATTTGATTGGTGGCTTTGTTGGATAGCTGACTTTAGAGCACCATGATCATATCTCCATGTAGCTGGGTTAATCCCCGCAAGGTGCACTTTCTAGGATGCTACTAATATTATCTCTATTTATGTGTGTGTTTTTTCTTGGAGATGGCGAGGTGTATGGTCAAAAGCAAGGCTTTACCACATAGCTTCTGACTTGAGGCTGTTATGTGTGGAACATATGTACTTAGCAGGTATCCAACCAAAGCACTACAATCTATCACTCCATATGAAGCTTGGCATGGTCGGAAGCCAACTATTTCTCATCTGCGTGTCTTTGGTTTTCTCGCATATGCATTAGTGCTTGAACAACAATGCACGGAATTGGATGACAAAAAATTTTTGTTGGGTACAGTTTTGAAAGCAAAAGCTATCGTTTGTATCATCCAGAGATTAAGTTGTTCTATGGCTATTCCAGAGGGTGTCCAATCCAAACTTACAATGGTTAGTCCAAAAATACAAAGGACCACTTCGATGGGTGGTCACTCCGGTGGTTTATTGAGTTAAGTAATTATGGATGTTTCGAAATTACAAATCATCATGATGGTTATGCCTAAAACATAGCATCAGCGATCTTGGAGATCATGCCTAGATTACTGAGGTAAATCACGGATGTGAACATCATAAATCCCTTCATCTAGAGTTTTTCTATATTGCCATTGAAGCTCCAAAGTGTGACTACACGGGTGGATAGTATCATCATTGTATATACACTACTACTGGCAATTAGAGATTTTGAGTTCAAAGTATCTCTATCTATGTACATTTCTATCTATGTATTTTGCCTCTCCTTACTCTACCTATCGATCTTATTCCGCTGCATTATTCCTCTTGATCATTTATTTTCTAATAGTGTTCAATACATGGTCGTCCTCCGTTAATCAAACTTGCTCATTTGGCAACAAATGGGTTGATTATAATAGTACATAGAGGAACCATATTAATCGAATTCCAACTAGACTTGTCCACATGACTAGTTGATGGGCATCTCCATATGTGCTCTCATGTAGTTTATGCAATTATAGATGGGATGATCTAACAAAATTCCACTAAATAAAAATGCCCACACATAGCAAGATCTAATCGTGTACTAGTAGAAATAATCAAGAAAGACTAGAGGAATAGACTAAATAAGTGTAACACTTCAAATCTATCATGAACGGATAGACCATCCTCATTGCGCTCACCTTGGTGGACCAGATTAGGTCAATCTTTGTTCCTTATAATACAATTACAAGAGATAGATTCTCCAAAAACCTTACATAGAGCATGCAAAGCCTCTTGAGGCCCTTGTCATTGGTAGAATCATATCTTGGGAGAAGATCTTTGACATTGGACTAACTACCACACATTAGCCTATATAAAGAAGGATTTGGTCTACTTTGGGACTGTGACATATGTGCCACTCATGACAAGTGAGACTAGATAGCTCTCACACATCCCACAAATGCTCTCAAGTGGTGGCTTCACACACACATGTTAAATTGTCAAAACTAGAGTATGACCCAACCAAGTGCATAGAAACATGTGCTCCACATGATTGTTGATGTATGAATAGGTCCAGTAAGTGCATACAAGGCTGATTTCTACCTCACATAACATCTTCTACATGTAAGTATGTGTTGCAATACTTGGTGCAACAATATACACGAAATCAATATTTCCCCCTAGCTTCGATACGCAAATATGGTCAATAGGGTGTTCATTTTTAAGCTCTCAATGAGATGCATATATTGGAATGAGCTTTTACACAAAGTTACAACAAAAAAAATCCAAGTGTCATGAATCTCCTACCTTCACCTAATGATTCCCTATACTTCACACACACATGAAAAAAGTGAAAAAAGATGTGGAAGGGATAGCCAACATATCCAAGCATACATTACACACCAAAGAAGCACACATAAGCTCATGAAGAAGGAGATAAGAGAGCAAGAAGGATTTACAAGATTTTTGTTTTAAGCTAGTTCTCTTTACAAAATGGAAAAAGTTTATACAAACTCTATACAAAGGAGGCACCAAAGTGACTTATATACATGTGCCCTTATTTTGGTACTTTCACACAGGTAGTATGACACTTTAAGAAATCCCTAGAGAAAATTAATATTGTAGAAGGATATGATACATTATTTGGGGATTATGTAACTAGAGGACTCTTCTAGTGCATTTATAAGGCTTTATCTCATTCATGGGCTTTGTGTGAAAAAAGAAACAATAAAGTTTTGAAAAACTTCAAAGGCACCTGCTCTTCTTCTCTTCCTTCTCTTCTTTCTATTAGGCCTTTGACTCTCTGCAACACTCTCCCCCTCTTAGTCTTTGTAACCCCAGAGCAGGTTTGCCTAACATACCACTAGTATCTAAAGATGGTAAAAAGTGCTTTTGAGGAAGGGATTTCTTCACCATTATTTAGACTTTAGAAAGCTCCATTGCTGGTGTTTCAAAGCTCCTTTGTTGGTGCTTCAAAGGTTTCCTAGTTTTTTTACTTATGACCTTCACTCACTATGACCTGCTTCATTTTTTCCTACATGTCTATTTTAGTATGATGTGTACCCTTGCAGAGCTTTGGGCAAAGGGTGATTGTTCATTTATGCCTGCTTGATTATTGATTTCTTTTTTATCTTCTTATTTTTTTCTTTTTGCTAGGCTCTCTTTCCACATGCCCCTCCTCTTGAACTCTGTTGTCCTCAACGGGCTTTGGTTGTGAGCATGAGTAAGTGTGGAGGATTGCATATTCTCTTGTGTTTAGAAGATTGGCTTCCCTAGTTGTAAAGTGTTGTCATTGTTCCAATCTCACTACATCATTGGGTGCTTATTGATGATTGGCAAAAACATGCAACTCATAGGCTACAAGTCTAGCATTTAAGTTAGATGAAATCTTCAAAAATATTTCCAAATCAAGATAAAAAAATCTTGTAAAAGATGCTTCTTCGAAGGTTTGTAAATATGAGCTTGGTAGGAACATTAATCACGAAAAGTATGCCATGACAGTGGCTCTACTCGGATTGATGGAAAAATAAAATGCTTCTTGAAAGGTTTGTAAATATGAGCTTGTTTAATGTTGATGGAATTCACTATTAGATCTGACATAATTGCATGCTTTTCTAGTTGGAATCTTATAGATCAAACCATGTAATCTTATGTTGGTAGATAGCTATGAGGTGGGCTTGACAACAGAGGAAAATTGAGCCACCTTCTATTAATTGTACCTCTGCACTATCCTTCCAAAAATTTTGGCCATTTTCTTCTTCATGGCATAGGGAAAAAAGATGGTTTGACCTGTTATGAATAGGGAATGTCTAGCCAATGTACACATAGTGTTGGATTCTTCTCCTTTGTTTTTTAAGTCCACATTCTCTGCTACTCCATTCTCATAGTCCCTTTTAGCTTCTTTGACTTTGATTTGCCATGTTGTGTTGTTAGACATCAATGAATCAATCTTGATCATGGCATTCTTGTTTGAGAATAATCTACCATGTTGACTTTGATTTGCCATGTTGTGTTGTTAGACATCAATGAATCAATCTTGATCATGGCATTCGTGTTTCTCAAATAATCTACTTCTTCCATGTCGACTTTAATTTGAGATTCAATTAGGTTTGCTCTATTAGGCATGAGTACCTTTATTGATTTTGGTTGTGCATTCTTGTTTTTTAAGTCCACATTCTCTGCTACTCCATTCTCATAGTCCCTTTTAGCTTCTTTGACTTTGATTTGCCATGTTGTGTTGTTAGACATCAATGAATCAATCAATGAATCAATCTTTCTCTTTCTTTGATTTCTCTAGTTGTCCTTGAGACTATAAGAAATGCTCTAAAAGCTTCTCATTGAGAATCTTCAATCTAATTTTCCCTATATGAGCTTGCTCATATTCTTTATTTGCATCTATAAGTTAATGTTGTGTTTCCATTGCCATTTGAATCATAGTCTTGACCACCAGTTTTGGTTGTGTCACACCCACATTCAGCCATGTTATAGGGAAGATCAGTGGTTGATCTGTTCTCACTTGTTTTCCTTTGATAATGTGAATGGATTCATTGAATGGTTGTGTTATATGTAGGTGCAACTTTTGTTGTTCTTCTACCTGTGTCTGTCCTTATTTATTAGTGCTTCCCATTGTACAAGTGTTGAGGATTATTTCTTCATACATAACCCTAATTGGCAATGTAGTTTCATCATGATGCTCTTCTTTTGCATTAATATGTATAGTATCTAGAGAGATTGTTTGTTCAACTTGAGTATTTGTTCTTACATTGAAATGAATGTTGAAATCCATGCATGGCCTAAGTGTTCATGGCAAATCCTCTTCCTCATCTTTTTGTTGTTCTTGTGGGTTGACTGATGGTTCTTGATCATTCATCATTTGATTCAACTCATCCCATTTTCCATTGTCATTATTGTCATGCTAAAAATCACCATTTAATAGGGATCTTTCTCCTTCATCTTGTGATTTTAAGTATGATCGACAATCATACAAGCCCAACTCGAGATATTTGGAAAATCTTGATATCTACTTGCCTTTTATTTGCTTCCTTTAGATTCACTTGGTTACCTATAATGATGTCCTTGTATTGTTAAATTCACTCATCCTTCTATATAGATATGTGTTTCTTGAAGTGCCTCTTCTAACTCTTCTTAAGTAATCAGTGGTGGTTGAGCTAATGCAAAAGTTGGTAGATGATGAATTCTTTTAGTTGAGGAAATTATAGATGCTCCATCATACTCTCAAGCTCTTTTTTATCCTCTCATTCTTGGTGTAGCACTTATGCCAACTTCTGTAAGTGTTTGCCACTTTTCTCTTCTTTGGCATTTATGCAGATTTAACATACTGAGACATCTCTAATGTTGTTTGCATGAGAAGTAACTTGCTTCTAATTCTCAATGTTAGATCAATGTAGTTATGATAGTGCTTCCATTCAAAAACTTCTTTAATCCCCATTGCTTGTTTGCTTCAAATATTTTGTCTTGGATATACAAGGTGAGATTGATTTGATTTCCTACATGTTTTACTATGTGAGGTAGCAATTGAAGAACTATCTTTTGTGGTGTAGTGTACCTGTTCATACTTGGGAAGCAAAAATGGTGATGCACCATTCTTACTTCTTCTTCGATGTCCATTCTATTGGTTTCAAGGAAGATCCTCTTCTTAGCATCATGATCTTCATCCTTCAAGTCTACTATTCCATCTTTGACCCATCTGAAAGCTTCTTTTATCAATTCATAAGTGAACATGTTTGTCCTTGGTTTCCCTTTCAAGTTGGTTAATGTAGCTTTTGGTACTAAAGGCTTGTTGGTCGCTTGATGTAATGTAATCATCATTTGAGTGCATCTTTCAAAGTCATGTCTATATACATGCATCCCTAAGTAGGCATCCATTCCTACTTTCTTCAAAATGTCATGAGTAACTGGCATATTATGCATGGTTTGGAAATCTTGACTCATCGCAAGGAATTTGTGCTCATGATCCATTATACAAATTTTCATGAGAAATAGGTGCTTGCTTACTATTTGATCATCTCTGAGCCAATGACCCCTTGCTTTAGTTACACACTCCAATGATAGAGTACCTACTTGCGATATTCTAATTGCTTGTTCTGTAGAAACCTACACTCGAATCATGGAAAACTTCAATAGTATCATAGGGCATTAGAATCAATAGGTGCTTTCAGATTAGTGCTCATGAGGTGTCCAATGCCCTTTCTTGCTGGTACTCCCCTAATGTAGAGCGCATATTATAATCTTGTCGATTCCCAATCTTTTTTTCAATGAAACATTAAAGTTAGTAATAGCGAAAGTGAAAGAATTGTTAGTGTTAATGAGAGATGGGTCCTAATGTAATGGTACAGGTGAAATTCTATTCCTCCTTGATGAAATGTGCACCATTGAATAGACTTAGAGAAGCAATCTACCGAATGCAAGGCCCTATAATGTGGCCCTACTATGCTTACTCTAGGTGCATTCATCTCATCATGTGTGTAAGAAATACAAAGCTTCTCCAGATGTTGACTTTAATTGACATTCTTTGGTCTCCACATTGGCCTTTGCTTGGCCATTTACTGTAGAGTCTCTTTGTCTTTAGCTCTCCATGGACACTTGTTCCCATCATTCTTCTTCTTTGGTGGGCTTTTCTTTGGTAATCTCTTGTTGGTTGGTGGTTGGTAATTTTTATGTTGGTTCCTTGTTCATTGCTCATAGAATAGCTAGTACTTCATTAAGACATTGTTTTGGTACCCATATTTGTTGATGTTTTTTTTCGAGTGTCCATTCTACGCACACTTCCACCTTATCATCATCATCTACATTCATGCCAATAGATGCAAGTGACTCTCATATGCTTTTGATTTTTAGGGTGTAGTCACTTATCGACATGCCCTTTTTCTCGAGTGTATGGAGATGGTTATTGAGTTGCAATTTCCCTGCCTTTGTATTGGTCTCATACAATGTGAGCAAATTGTTCCAAGCCTCTTTTAGAGACTCGGCATCCTGTATGTGCCCAATCATGCAACCTTGTATGCTAACAGATAGACAATACATTACCATTTGTGATCCTTGATTCCATTCCCCATATGCTCTTAACTAGTCTGCAGTCCAATTCCTCTCTGGTAACTACATAGCATTTTCGTTCTCTCCTTCGATGTACTTTGGGTAGCCTTTTCCCATTAGGAAATTTTTCATTCTGAATCTCCAAGCATAAAAGTTGTTCTTGTCCAACTTATCGCTCATAATTTGGCTCATTCCATTTGTGTTTACCATTTCTACAGCAATTAACAACAATGCAAAAACACTACAAGAAGTACTTCTGTTTGAACACTATCGCATTATGATGTGACCGTTCGATCTCAGAAAAACACAATTTTTGTGTATGAATAGTACACAGAATCACTTGAAATTTTGGATGTAGAATATATGAGTGCCTTGAACAGGATGCAAGTTACAATTTTGCAAATTGACCTAGTTTTTATGTGGGCCCCACCTTCTAGGCTTGAAATGGAGGTCGAGTTGGCTTCGAAACAGAAATTTGACAAAAACATGTGACCCTAAGACTCTCGAGCATATTTTGAAGCTTTCTACCTTCATGCCGATTTTCATAGCAATCTGAGGTCGTTTGTGAATCACACTTTCTCCAAAACATCATATAGATTAATGTTTTTTGAGGAAGAAGATGTTGAGAAAAAATAAAAGAGGTTCCATTTGTACTTAGAAGTGCCTTGAGCAAATTCATGAATCTTATGCATCAAATGTAATACCATATTTTGAGCAAACTTGTGGTAGACTATCTTGGCGTATTGTTATCTTTAGACTTGAAAAAGAAACCCACTTTGAAACATATGTGCAAGGAATTTCGAATACTTTTCAAAACACATTTGTATGACAAAAAGTGTGAACCTCTATATTTAGATCGTGAGCAAAAAGAGAATTAAGGAAGAGTGTAAGAATCTTGAGTCATTCTAGATTGACCATATCCAAATAGTTTTAGAAAACGTCAAGGAACAATGGGTTTATCTATCTACTATCAAAGATTCACTAGAGATCATGCTAAAATCGATTTCTTTTTTGATTGATTTATTCAAATGAAAAGGTAAGCCCTTTACTTGGGAATATGAGCAAAGACCTTTGACGACTTTCATAACGACAATGGATTTATATGTTGAATTAGATTATCAAATTTAACGTAAAATGGAAGATGATAAAGAATTTGGAAAATCCAATTAAGTAGAGATAGATCTATGAAAACCATATATCTCAAGCTGCCAAGAGTATAAATTCAAACAAGGGAAAATGTAAAAACATTACTAACAAATGTGAGCACCAAGTCCCTTCACCCCTTACCTCTCTAAGAGTTTCCCACCAACTGCAAAAGGCTCTTTATCCTTTCGAAATCTAATGTCTATGGTTCATAGTGTCTTCCAAGGACGTTACACCATTAATTTTTTATGGTCTAATCCATAGAAGTTTGATAGAAAATAGGAAATGCGAAGAATAAATTTAGTTGTTTATTCTTTGAAATTGATTCTTCCCATCCAAGTTTGTGATGATTTCAAAACAAAAAGTAAAGCAAAGACTACAATTAAGTAAGTCCTTCATCTTGAAGTTCAAAGGAAGCTTTTCAACACAAAATATACCCAACGAAGAATTTGAGATATTAAATTCTACTCATACTTAGTTTCCAAGCACGTGAAACTCTTTCTTTTGAGTTGAATTGGAAGGGGTTCTAAGCATGAGAGCAATCATATGATGGAGCATGGCCACAATATCCATTCATCTAGGCATAATGCATTACAAGTGCATAGGTTATGCGTGCAAAGAGTAAAACAAGAATAATTGAGCAAATTCAACATCTTTCAAGAGATAGGTGGGTAAATTGAATAACATAAAGGTAGATAATGTAGTAGAAAAGCTAACCAACTCAATGGAAAAGGTCAAGCATAATTTACAATATATTGTCAACCCGTTAAAAAATCTTCGAGCAGATACTTTGTTTCGTGTTCCATTGGCCTAAAGGCTAACCTTAGGATGTGGGACAAGAGGCTAAGAAGCACTAGTGTCCTAGAGTGATCCTTTAGTAGGAGCAATAGGAAGGGAATCAATGAAGGAGATGATTCTCCAACCAAGAACCATAATCCCCCTTCATCTTTGTGTGAATCTCACAAAAGCAATGTTTTTTCACATGGAAAACGAAAGGGAAGACAAAATACTAGAGTTTGTACCATAGTGCTAATACAAACTCTTTCAATAGAATTTAGACCAAATTATATGCATAAGAAACCAAAGATTTCTTGATTAGGGTTTGGAGATCTCATTCTACTTTTAGGAATTTCTTATATGTGAACTAAGGTGATAAATTTGCATAGGATAGATGGATACTTTAGATTAAAATTATTGCTTGTGAATACACTCAAGTCTAGGAACGCCTAGAATGTCATGAGCGGAAGTATACCCTTTAATTTAAAGAAGGTTTTAGAATCAATTTTGTTATGGTAATTTATTCTATATCATATGGTTTTTATTTTTCACATTATAACTCCATCTTTTGTACATCTTAGGGACTAAGGTCACTTGGATGATGATGGTTTCATGGGAGTGATAGTTTGGAAGGTAAGTGTATATGAGACATAGTAACTTATTTTTTGTCTTCCAAGAGAATTCTTAAGGGAAAGGGTATGGAAAAAAACATATATAGATGACTATGTACATTGTATGTAAGGCCTAGTGGGAACGACTATTAGATAAACTTTCCCATGTGCCTTCCAATGCAATTTTGAAGACAAATAAGGGGATGCCAAAATGTTACATCATACTAAGGGCTAACCTTAGGATGTGGGGCAAGAGGCTGAGATGCATTGATGTTCTAGACCACTCCTTTATTAGGATTGGTGCAATAGTAAAGAATGAAGGAGGTACTTCTCCACCCAAGAGCCATAAGCCATGTAAAGAGGTTAATATACTACAAAATATCTTAAATCTTCATAGTTCTCACAAGAAGGAGAAATCAAAATAAGGGTGTGATCTTGACCTTTTTTTCAAAAAAGAAAAGGATGGAACCAACCCAAGAATATTTAAAATAGATATAGAGTCCTAGAGACACCTCTATCACCTCCAACCAAATCATATTAGCAGTTGAGCATGAATGAATACAAATTAATTTTAGACTTAATTTTATTAGGAATTGAGGAAGTAAAGAACTAGGAGGGGTGGGATAAGGAACTGTTGGATATGCATTTTATTAGGAAATTAGGAAGTAAGGAACTGGGGGTGGGATAAGGACCTATAGGATATGCGTTTGGTACCCTACTATGTTTCCCATTATCAAAAATCAACAATGAAGCTATAGAACCTTTATGAATTTCATAGAGTGGAGTAGATTATCAAACATGAGGTGAAATGAAATGTGATAAACTTTAGAAATGCAACTAAGTACACCTAGATCTTGGCTTATCTTATAGCTCAACGAGCATCGTCCATACCAAGAATAAGAAAACAAAATATAGCAAGGGAAGATGTAAATGTTTTATCAAAAAAGTGAATACCTCTAAGATGCCTAAAACTTAGGACCGAATATTAGATCTTGAAGAGATAGAACAAGAAAGAAGGACAACCTATGTTTTAGATACTTGTATAAGAAGACATTGTACTATCAAGGTGGAGCTAAAATCTAGTTATGAGGAGAAGGAAAAGATAAAGTGTAAAAATCATCTGAAAAAAACTTTCTTTGCCAAAGAATGAAGTTTCTAAAGAACTTGAGGTAAACCACAAGGGTCCCGTGCATCAATGTTGTCTGACCGAATCCATGTGGGTATTTAAGGAGTTAAGAACACATGACTTTATAAAGTAACATGGATTTGTGGAGCGATATATGTGTGTGTGTGGGGGGGTCATAGTGAATGGATCCACTTATGAAGTAATATAATTAATCTTGATGTGGGGATGGAAGGCTAGAAAGATTTGGATAAATAGGACCTCACACCTTACATGTGTGGTTGATGGGAAAGAATGGGCAATAGTAGCTTATAACACTGCTTATGGTGGAGTGGTATGGCCCATCATCATCTCATGCATGAATTAAAGCGATGATAGATATTCTTCTCCACACTTAAGAGGCAGTGTATTCTTCATTGTCATGCAAAAATTCGTATCAAGAACAAGTTTGGTTCATCTGATAATGGGCTAGAAGTTCCTCCTCGCCCACCCCATGTGCATATAGCAATTAAGTGGACAAAAGGTGGTGAGAGAGAGAGAGAGAGAGAGAACGCTTGCCTCTTGCCCCATGTGCATGTGCAACGGAGAGAACTCTCTTTTTACTCCACCATTCGTTTTGAGAGTAAAACCATAGATAAGCACTTTTTATAGGCCTTTAAGTGAGAAATGGGTGTGTATGTGGGATAATATGCACTTTTGTTCTATCTCATGGTCTTGTGAGCTGAGCATTGCCAGATTCCATGATCCTCCATGTAGCCTCCGTGAAGGAGATAAGATAGACGAAGAAATGGAAGGAATTAGTGTTGGAGGAAGCTCCAAAGAGGTTTCCAAGTGCAAAATAGAGGATTCAAAGTCAAATCCAAAGGGAAAATATTGAGTGAAAGGGAAGCAAGAGCAAGGAAGTGAGGTAGGAGGAGGGGCTCCAACAAATTTTCCAAGCTTAAGACCCACTCAACATCATGATTATCCCCAGATTTGTACCCAAAATACATGTATAATATAACCTTTAAAAAAATTCTTATATTTTTTAGGCATTGTTTTGACCTCTGAATGAGCTCAAGGGCCTATTTTTTAAGATACGCTAGACACTTCAACCGGATACAATCCTTCAAAATCTACAAGAGTGAATGTGCTCTCATTTGTTAGGGTTAGCATGTAGGGGCTTGGAGCTTGTTGCAGCTATTGCGATCTTCTCATTTCTTGAGCAATACAAGGAGCTTTTTGTTGCGAGTGTGCCTCGTATCTACTTGTGATTATGTGCATAAGAAGGTGACCATTGTGATACCAAGTCTTTTGAGTGAATCTCACCCATGCTTCTTAGTAATTTTGGATCTAGGCCGGCCTTCTCAAACTTGTTCCACAAATTTTGCATGATCTCTATATGTATTTCTCAAAGACTATCATTGGCCGTCTACTCATGGACCTCATGAATTGTTGGATCATGTTCCTTGATTGGAGTCCTTGCTATGGATGTGTTGTCGCCTTCTTCTTTTGAATGTACTTGCGGCATTCCAATCACATACATCTACTCTAGAATATCATCCATTGGAGATCTAGATGTGGTGCATCTTGCTCTTCGGGAATGTGTAATACCATTGAAGCCTATAATCTATCACGTTTTTCTCTTTGGTCAACTAATTGAGCTTTGAGCTCCTCGTTTTCTTGCCACATAGTGGCTTCTAAACTTGTGCTTGTTCTCTACTAGTGATGTATAGTGGTGCATCATCCTCTAATAGTGCTCTTCTTAATTGATTGCAATCGGCTCTAGATGACTTGGTTCTAAGAAAATTGACTCTTCTTTCTTTAGAGGCCAGTATCTTCTTGAGATCTTTGATTGCCTTGGAAAGTATCTCTTGATTGACTTTGAAAGTTTTAACTACATGTTTCAAAGATGAGAGTTCAAGCTGAAGGTCTTTAATTTGATAACTCAGCATAATTTTCTCTTTTTTTTCATCTTGAAACTAAGCTTTATGGTTATTCAATGTTTGACTAGTCTTCATTAAGCCTATGAGTCATTCTTGACACTCAAGTTCTACATCTTGTGGTTCTTTTTGTTTTTCCTCTGAATCCATAACATGCATAATTATTTTTTCTACTTGTTCCTATATCTCTAGTTCTTTTTACTTGTGTTCTCCTTCATGTTGAGCTATAGTTATGATGGCTGCATTAGTCTTGTGGTCAGTTTTGTGATTTGGTTGTGTATCTTCATGTGCTTGTGCTACTATATGTATTTGATCTTTTGTTTTTTATCCTATGTGCTTGACTGCTAATTGTCTTGCTCCTTCTAGTCCAATAGGGGATTGATCCAATGATGAAACATGTACTTGAAGCTTATCTAATGGAAATAGTGATGATAATAAACTAACATATTGAATATATGAGATGGGATGGATGTTGATACTATAAGGATGGAAACAAAAATAATGAGGATTCAATGTGAGGTTTGAAGAAGAATGAAGATGGAATGGAGGTACAAGGCAAGGTTGATGAAAAATGATAACATGGTCCTAATGCAATCGAAGTTGTGCATGTGTATGTGGCATGGTCAATGTGGTGATGAGTGTGTGCTTGATGGTGTATTAGCGTGTGTTTTGGTTGTGTGTGACAAAATCATAAAAGTCAAGGTGGGGTTAATGGGTGATGGTGATGGTGATTGGTGTGTGGGATAAGGTGATGATGCAACAATGAAAGATGAGTGATCTATCTTACTCTTTAACTTCTATGTATTCTAAGTCATGAGCCTCATTAGCTCTCATGGCTTGTGATCTAGTTTTTCTTACGTATCTTAAAAATCCTTTAGGAGTAGTTGATTGCAATCATATCAATATCCTCCTCTTCTTGTGTTCTAGGTTTCCTTGATGGGAGATACTATTGAGAATCCCCTTCTCTTTTCTCACATTTTGTGACTCGCTCTAGGGTTTTCACATTGGTAGCATGCATCTCTACTACTACCATCTCAACCTCTTCATATGAGATCTATACAACATGATGAAATATTTTGTTATGCATCTTTATTGTTGGTGCAAATCACAAGCCTACACATTTGGCTTGTAGCTCATACACACATGAAGGTTCATGGAAACAATTGCTAGTGGAGAGTTACCACTTTTCCCTTGTAAAAATCATTCCTTTTGACTTGAGAATATTTGTAACCACCTACCTAAAAGTCATGGATTTGATTAGTTAGAAAGTGACAACTACATTGAGAGAATATCTCCTAGAATGAAGGTTCACTTTTAGAGAGAGCCAAAATTTGAATTCAAATTCAAGTTTGAATGGAACACATATAAACTCTCATGAAAAAGTTGCGATGTGAGTGATCATTTCCCGAGCTCTCCATTGTCATTTTGTATGTGTGTAAGGCCTAAATTGTAGCCTACACCATTCTTCATCATATGGCTATGATTACCAAGCCTATGACATTGTACAACATTGTTCGTTAATACATTACACTTACATTGTTCATTTGTAACATCTCTGTTATAGTCATTTTCTACTATCAACTTGGGCTACTCATATCTCACTGATTTTTTGACCAAATTCAATGATCTATAGCTTGTTGGAGTCAGCTCCAAGTTATCTACATGCTGAAAAAGTTTGAAGCAAATATATTCAACCAATTGGAAGAAATCTGTGTCAAAGTACTTATTGGTCAATTCCTGTAGATGTCCTAAAAAATCGAGGGTAATGATTAATTTGCTAAATTGATTTCTCTATGCATAGTTGATCGTTTCAAGTGATTCCACTTGGAATCATTAGCCTAATAATCTTATTAGATACCTCTAAAAGGAATTTTTCCAATTCCTACCGTATTGGTTGTACTAAGCATTACAAGTAGCAGGTGTATGATCCAAAATAGAAGGTTTTCCTGGATTCTTCTATTTAGAAGTAGTATGTTTTGATCAAAACTTTACATACACCATTTCCAAAGTACATAGGCGCTTTTGTGGGTCCACATATCAACTCTGACGCTACAAGGGGCTGGTACAAAGCAGGATTTGGTAGTACCTACTCATGACTTGGAGTGTCCATCCATCTTTCCCAACAGTGGTATCAGAGTAAATCTTAGGTAAAATGGGAGATGGTTTTCCTTCTTTCATTGATAAATTGGACAGGAACAACTATCAAGCACGGTCTCTAAGGATGAAGACATACCTACAAGGAAGGAGCCTCTATGGATACATCTCAGGAGATGAGGAGATGCCCATATTCAGAAGCAAAGGACAACCTACAAGGGAAGAGCATGAAAGACTCAACACATGGTGTGCCAAGGATGCACTAGCAAGGTCTTACTTACTCAACTCAATCTTTGATTTTCTTCTTCCACATATTAGGAACTGTAAGACATCCCAAGAGACTTGGGAAACATTGTCTTCTTATTTCTCTTCCAACGCAAAGGCCAGAAAAAATTGGTTGTGGATTGAACTCACAACTCAAAGGAAGCAACCTAAGCGAGCTATCTCAGAGTATGTGACCAAAGTTAAAGATGTAGCAGACCAGTTGGCAAGCATAGGAGAAGAAATTGAAGAAGAGCAGATTGTAAGGCAAGTGGTCAATGGCATTAAAGCTGATGACAAATATGAAAGCTTCACAACTGCCATGGACTTATACATGGACATGCAGATTCCAGACCTTGCCACACTCATGGGGCAACTATTCACCCATGAAGCCAAGCTCAACAAGAATGGAGACTCATCAAGAGGTAATAGCTCTTCTACCCTATTCACTGATAATAATAAGTCTAAAGAGAAAGGCAAGAACAAGAAGGTAGAAGATGAAGGAACTACCTCCCAAGCCAACTATGCAGGGAGAGGTAGATCATCAAGAGGAAGGGGCAAAGGAGGTAAACAAGGTAGGGGGAGACCCTATAACTCTTCAGCATGCAATATTTGTGGTTTATCAAATCATACTATAGATGAGTGTTTCAGGAACTTCAAGAATCAGAGAGGTAGAGGTTATCAAAGAGGTGGATACACACAATCAAGAGGTAGATTCAATCACCACCAAGGATATAACAACAACTACAATGGCAACTACCAAGGAGGATACAAATCCAGAAAGGATTACAACAATTACACAGAGGAGCAAGAAGATTCTCTTTTGATTATGAACATGATATCAAAACCAAGTATAAATGATGACCATCTCTTCTACATTGACTCAGGATGCCCAAATCAGGTGGCAGGCAATGTAGCTCTTCTCTCTGACCTTGAGGAACCAAAGGGTAAGCATCAGGTACAAATAGGTAATGACACCAAGCACTGAGTTATTAAAATTGGAATTGTTAAGACCTCTGATGGGAACAAAAATTTGTTAAGTAGGGTTCTATATGTACCAACTATTACCAAGAATTTGATGAGTGTTGGACACATTGTGGAAAAAGGTTTGCAGGTTAGATTCAACCAATATGGAGCATTTGTGGAGCATCCCAAGCATGGGTTCAAGAGAATTGCAAAAGGAGAAAAGACAGGTAGACTTTTCACCTTTGAACTTGAAGATACAAGGAACATTGCACTTTATAGTTATAAAGATCAAACATTATCAGAGCTTGAAATTTGGCACAAAAGGTTAGGGCATGTAGGTGAAAGGACTTTGAAACAAATATGCAGAGATCAATGTGTGCTTGGGATACCTAATGTATCCAAGCAACACATGATTTATAAGTGTGGTGCTTGTTAGTTTGGAAAGTCTCACAGGTACAGATGTATGGGGACCAAGAAAGGATCCCTCAATCTCTGGATCAAGGTATTATATATCCTTCATTGATGACTATAGTAGGCTGATTGTATTGTACTTTATGAAGCACAAAGATGAAGTATTCAGTTGCTTAAAAAAGTACCTCGCACTTGTTGAGAATCAAACAAGGAGAAATCTAAAAAGGCTAAGGTCAGATGGAGGAGGTGAGTACTTCTCAAATGATTTTGATGCATTCTTGCAAGACAGAAATTAAGAGAGAAATTACCACAAGGTATACTCTTGAGCAAAATGGGTTAGCAGAAAGAAGAAATCGATTGATTGTTGAAACATCTACGTCAATGTTAAATGAGAAAAAATTACCTAACTATTTGTGGACAGAGAGTGTATCTACTGCCACTTATTTGGTAAACAGTTTGCCATCCAAATCTCTTGATGGGATGACCCCTTATGAAGCATGGCATGGCAGAAAACCTTCACTTGATCATTGCAGGATCTTTGGATGTGTAGCATATGTGCATATCCCTTCTCAGATAAGAGGTAAGCTAGACCCTAAGGCAGAGAAGTGCATCTTCATTGGATATGATCTAAATCAGAAAGGTTACAGGTTCTACAATCCTTCAAACAAGGGATTCATGGTCAATAGAGATGTTGTCTTTGATGAAAATGACTCTTGGTTTGATAGTGAATGCAGGAAGGTAAAGCTACCTTATGACTTGGAAGAGGAGTTTCCAAGCCTCACCAAGGAGGAGCCTACTCAGAATGAGGAAACCAATTCAGATGATGAAGACATCATTAACCTTGAAGAGTTCAAGGCACGGAAGTCCAAAGGTAAACTCAAGATGAAGAAATTGGAAGATATACATGAATCATCAAATCAAGTAATCAGAAGATCATAGAGGGAGAGCAAGAAGCTAATTAGATATGGGTATGACACCTCTCTTGTTACTAAGCATTATGTTTATATTGCAAAAGATTTATTAGTTGAAGAACGAGCATCATTTGAAGAAGCTAAGGCCAAGGCAGAATGGAAGGAAGCTATGGATGAGGAGATTGAAGCCCTCAAGGAGAGTGACACTTGGGAACTAGTACCAAAGAAGGAGTCTATGAAGGTAATTGGTTCTAGATGGATCTATAAGATAAAAAGAAGTTCCGATGGGTCAATAAGCAGGTACAAAGCTAGACTTCTGCCAAGGGTTTTGCACAAACCCAAGGCACTGACTATGAGGAAACCTTCTCACTTGTGGCCAAAATGCCAACCATCAGGGTATTGGTAAGTGTGGCTGCATCAAAGAATTGGAACATGTATCAGTTGGATGTAAAAAATGCATTCATAAATGGCTAGATTTTAGAGGAGGTGTACATGTCACAACCTTCTGGTTATGAGGATCCAAACAAGGTAACATATGTATGCAAATTGAATAAAGTTCTTTATGGATTGAAGCAGACACCTAGGGCATGGAATCATAGGTTGACCACATATCTTCAGGACCAAGGTTTTGTCATGAGTAAAGCAGATACTTCTCTATTCATCAAGAGAAGTAATTCAGAGGTAATATACCTATGTGTATATGTTGATGATATCATACTTACAGGTGATGATGCTAATGGCATCAAACAGATCAAGAATCACATGATGAAGGAGTTCAAGATTAGTGATCTTGGATTACTAAATATTTTCTTAGACTTGAGTTAGTCTATACTAACTCTGGAATTTACATTACTCAGAGAAAGTATATACATGATATATTGAAGAAGTTTCACTTGCAGGAAGCCAAAGTTGTAAGTACTCCAATGGAGGTAAACCTAAAATTAAGTGCTCATGAAGGTGATGTACTTGATGACATTACAGGATATCAAAGCATAGTGGGAAGCTTGAATTATGCTACCTTGACAAGGATAGACATTGACTATGGAGTAAGTGTGCTAAGTCAGTTTATGCACAAGCCTAGGGCACCTCACATGGAGGCTACCAAAAGGATCTTGAAGTACCTTAAGGGTACTCAACATCATGGTTTGTATTTCCCTTATACATCAGACTTGGACATTAAAATTTATTCAGATGCAGATTGGGTAGGATGCAAAGATGATAAGAGGAGCACCTCAAGATATCTTTCATTTGCAGGTGATAAGCCAATATCATGGTCTTCAAAGAAGCAACCTACTATTGCTCTATCTTCTACAGAGGCAGAGTATAAAGGATTGGCCAATGCTACACAAGAGGCCATATGGATCAGATTGTTGTACACAAAATTGGGCTTGCATACTACATCTCCAATTATCTTTGGAGATAATACAAATTCAAATTTGAATGGAACACTTATATAAACTCTCATGAAAAAGTCACAGTGTAAGTGATCATTTCCTAAGCTCTCCATTGTCATTCTGTATGTGTGTAAGGCCTACATTGTAGCCTACACCACTCTTCATCATATGTCTATGATTACCAAGCCTATGACATTGTACAACATTGTTCATTAATACATTACACTTACATTGTTCATCTATAACATCTCTGTTATAGTCATTTTCTACTGTCAACTTGTGCTACTCATATCTCACTCATTTCTTCACCAAATTCAATGATCTATAGCTTGTTGGAATCAGCTCCAAGTTATCTACATGCTGACAAGGTTTGAAATGAATCTATTCAGCCAGTTGGAAGAAATCTGCATCGAAGTACTTACTGATCAATTCCTGCAGATGTCCTAAAAAATCAAGGGTAAAGATTAATTTGCTAAATTGATTTCTCTGTGCATAGTTGATCATTTCAAGTGATTCCACTTGGAATCATTAGCTTAGTAAGCTAATTAGATACCTCTAAAAGGAAATTTTCCAATTCCTACTGTAGTGGTTGTACTGAGCATTACAAGCAGCAGGTGTATGATCCAAAATAGAAGGTTTTCCTCGATTCTTCCATTTAGAAGTAGTCTGTTTGGATCAAATCTTTACATACACCATTTCCAAAGTACATAGGCACTTTTATGGTGTCATTGGAAAGCTAGGAAGGTCCACATATCAACTCTAAAGCTACAAGGGGCTAGTACAAATCAGGATTTGGTAGTACCTACTCATCACTTGGAGTGTCCATCCGTCTTTCCCAACAGTTTTTTTTTTTCACTGAAGCTACAAGGGGCTGGTACAAAGCAGGATTTGGAAGTACCTACTCATCACTTGGAGTGTCCATCCATCTTTCCCAACGTTTATAGCCAGAATAAACTCTCAAGTGATTCTCTAGAGATGGTGGACTAAAAGCCATGCATATTATTGATATATTTAGGTAGTGATGTGTGTGAACACACTAGGACCATTGAGGCACTTTTTTCTCTCTTTTTTTCCTCTGGCTTGTATATACACCTATAACCCTAACGGGTCACTTATCTTTGTATATTCTCTTGGTAATACATTCAATATTGTGTGTTGTGCTCCAAGCTTCATCTTCTTCCTTGTGTTGTTTGCATGCTTCCACAGACCTCAAACTCCAATAATTGGTACCATAGCAAGTCATCGCTTCATCTAGGGCATCATCAACACCCCTTTGGTAATAGTCTCAGAATCGCATGAAAATTGATGGGCATACTCAAAGTGATTAGGAGATCAAAACATCTTCGCTATGTGGTGTCAAAATTACGATCTCAGCTTGTTTCCGCCTCTAAATGCATTATTACAATGCTTGTGCAAGCAATTTCATCTTTTTATGCCAAAGATACATACAAGTTTCCATTCGCCAATATAAGCGTCTTGAAGTCTGCTACAAGTTTAGCAAAACTCGATAGGATAGTTTTGATCAACTTTTTGAGATATAGTCATTTTTTTGCATTAGGGTATTTAGCCAGTGGCCATGGCTGGAAGCATGATGTATTCCTTATGTTGGTTGTTGAGGATAAGTTGGAATATTATGCAGGGTGTTGAAAAACATCCTATTACACATGCAAACACAGTTGCTAAATGTGATGCAGATGGTGTTTAAGATGGTGATATTCTTCATGTTCTTGTTTGTGCCGTGGTTCCTGCTACACCTACTGTATAACAAATTCATTTAAGAAAGACGCACTGATTTTGATGAGACCTTTGCTCCTACATGCCGACTAGCATCTGTGCACTTGTAGTGTTGATATATTTAGGTAGTGATGTGTGTGAACACTCTAGGACCGGAGAGGCACTTTTTTCCCTCTTTAGGAGTTTTTTTTCCCTCGGCTTGTATATATGCCTATTGCCCTAACGAGCTCCTTATCTTTGTACATTCTAGTGGTAACACATTCAGCATTGTGTGTTGTGCTCCAAGCTTCTTCTTCTTCCTTGTGTTGTCTGCATGCTTTCGCAAACATCTAACTCCAACTATTGGTATCGCATGAAGTGGCTGCTTCATCTAGGGCATTGTCTACACCTCTCCAGTGGCCGTCTCAAAATCGCATGAAATTTGGCAAGCATACTCAAAATCGCACAAAATCATGCTTTGAGCTCGTTTCGACCTTTGAATGCACTATCACAGTGCTTGTGCAAGTTGTTTTGTCTTTTTGTGCCAAAGGTATATACCAATTTTGGTTTGCCAGTATAGGCGTCTCGAAGTCTATTATAGGTTTAGCATAATTCATCTCGGTAGTTATGTTCAAATTTTTGAGATACAGTCAATTTTCTGCATCAAGGTATTTTAGTCACCAGCCATGGTTGAACGCAGTGATGTATTCCATATGTTGGTTGTTGAGGATAAGTTGGATGGTACCAACTATCCATTATGGACTTATATGATGCATCATGTATTGTTCGCAAAAGGACTATGGAATATTGTGCACGGTGTTGAAAGACATCCTATTACACTTGTGAATACAAGTACTGCAAATACAGGTGCTAGAGCTAATGGAGATTGTGTTGAAGATGATGATACTCCACAAATTCCTGTTCATGCTTTTGTTTTTGTTGCACCTACTATAGAGCAAATTCGTTGGGATGGCAGAGATGCTCAGGCACATGCATTGATAGCTTTGTCTGTCAAACATGCCATTATTCCTCACATTCACTCTTGCAGAACAGTTAAGGATGTTTGGGATACACTTACCACATTGTACCAGCCTAGGAATGAGGCTCGTGTTGCTTACCTCCGAAAACAATTGGAGAGTGAGCACATGAATGAAGGCGATTCTATGGATAGTTTTCTCACAAAGATCAAGGATTTAAAAGAACAATTGATTTCTGTTGATGAGGTTATACCAGATAGATCACTTGTGCAGACCGTTTTGAATGGTCTTCCTGACTCATATCAGAGTTTTGCTTCTACTCTTCGTTTGATGATGAAAGGCAGTCCAAATGCCTTGTCATTTAAGGAGTTAGTCTCTGTTCTATTGCAAGAAGACCCGTCTAGGCAAAACAGGTCTATTATGCATGTTACAGATCAAGCTTTCCTAGCTAATCAGAAGGGCAAAGGTAAATGGAGCTCTTCTATTAGTAAGCAGAAATCTGCAAATGTTGCACATTCAAAGAAGGAAGACAAAGTGAGAAGAAATCAGAAAAGCAGAAATTGTTTTGCAAATACTATAAAGCAAATGATCATGACATCAAGAGTTGTCCAAAACTGGCTGCTAAAGAGGCAAAGAAGAAAGAGGCCGGAATGGTTGTTGCAAAGGCCTCTACACCGAAAACAGAGTCTGTTAATCTTGTGCAGGAAGAAGAATGGGCATTTACTACTGTTTGCAATTTTGACCCATCTCCTCATGAGCAGTACATGTCTGCAGTAGACTCCGATGTTTGGTACTTTGATAGTGGGGCAACCAAACATATTATCTCCCAGCACAGTTTCTTCTCTTCACTCGAGCTTTCCACTACAGGGAATACTGTTACATGCACCAACAACTCCTCCTATCCTGTTATGGGAGTTGATAAGATCATTCTGACTCCTGCTGATGGTAGTCCTTTCACTTTGTCAGATGCTTTTTTTATGCCAAGGATCAAGAAAAATTTGTTATCAGTTTCTGCATTAGCCAAGATTGGCTTGGTTGTGAAATTTGTTGATGATAGATGTACAACTCATGATCTATCAAATGGCGACGTCATTATTGCTTCTGGCCTTTTATGTCGTGGGTTGTATAAGCTCATAGACTATGAAAGATCTGTAAATGATTTGGCATGTATAGTACATGATTCTCAGGCTATGTCAAATGCAAAGCTTTGGCATGCACGCTTTGGTCATCTGAATTTTGCTAGTTTGCTATGCCTGCAAAAATCTGAAATGGTGTCCTCTTTGCCCAAACTTGAGGCACCCGATAAACATGTATGTGAAGGCTGTATTTTGGGCAAAATGCAGCATTCTTTCTTTCCAAAAGATGGTTCAGTTCGGGCTACTTAGAAATTGCAGCTTGTACATAGTGATGTCTGTGGTCCTATGCAGACACCTTCTGGAAACTATCTTTACTTCGTGACTTTCATCGATGATTTTTCCAGGCATGCATGGGTATATCCATTGAAGGCAAAGTCTGAAGTGTTTATGTCCTTCAAATAGTTTCTGGTTTTGGCTAAAAATCTGTCAGCATGTAAAATGGGCATTGTCCGTTTTGATTGAGGGGGGAAATATATGTCTTCTGACTTTAATGCATTTGTGGTTGAATGTGGGGTAAAACATTCGTGTATAGTGTCATATACACCTCAATAGAATAAAGTTTTTGAACGAAAGAACATTTCCTTCATGGAGATGGCGAGGTGTATGGTCAAGAGTCGGGCTTTACCACATAGTTTCTGGCTTGAGGCTGTTATATGTGGAGCATATGTACTAAACAGGTGTCCCACTAAAGCGCTACAGTCTATCACTCCATATGAGGCTTGGCATGGTCCCAAGCCATCTATTGCTCATCTGTGTGTTTTTGGTTGATTGGCATATGCATTAGTGCCTAAACAACATCGTAGAAAATTGGATGATAAAGGAGTAAAATGTATTTTTGTTGGGTAGAGTTTTGAAAGTAAAGGCTATCGTCCATATCAACCACAGACTAAACGCATTTTGGTTAGCCGTGATGTTGTTTTTGTGGAAGATGTTATTCAGCCATTGCTTTCATGTACTCGAGAGACATCTCTTAGCTCCAAAGACATGAATGATACTTTGCTACCTCTTTTTATAGGTGGCGAGTCTAGTGCTCGTCCTAATGAGGCAACTTCTCAGCCTTTGTAGGTTTCATGTGATGATGCAAATCATTCCATTTTTTATGCAGATTTACATGATGCACTTGTTGGAGAGCCGATTGTTGATATATTTAGGTAGTGATGTGTGTGAACACACTATGACCGCCATGGCACTTTTTTGGTTGATTGGCATATGCATTAGTGCCTAAACAACATCGTAGAAAATTGGATGATAAAGGAGTAAAATGTATTTTTTTTTGGTAGAGTTCTGAAAGTAAAGGCTATCATCTATAGACTAAACACATTTTGGTTAGCCGTGATGTTGTTTTTGTGGAAGATGTTATTCAGCCATTGCTTTCATGTACTAGGGAGACATCTGTTAGCTCCAAAGACATGAATGATACTTTGCTACCTCTTTTTACAGGTGGAGAGTCTAGTGCTCGTCCTAATGAGGCAACTTCTCAGCCTTTGTAGGTTTCATGTGATGATGCAGATCATTCCATTTTTTATGCAGATTTACATGATGCACTTGTTGATGAGAGAGCTTATTGTTGATATATGTAGTCCTATGCCCACTAGGTCATTAGGTGGTTCTCTTTACTTTGTCACTTTCATAGATGATGCTACTAAAAAAATCTGGGTATATCCTATCAAATCGAAGGATGAGGTACTCCCTACTTTTAGAAAATGGTTTGCTTCTATTGAGATTGAAGAAGGAACTAAGCTCAAGGCATTATGTTTAGATAATTGAGGTGAGTATACCTCACACAAATTGATCCTTTTCTGTTAGTCTAGAGGAATTCATATAGATTTTACATCTCCTTATACCTTATTTCAAAATGGTGTAGGTGAGAGGATGAAAAGAACTATTCAAGATAGAGTAATTTATAGGTTGCATCATGCAAATCTTTCACAAGGCTTTTGGGTAGAAGGAGTATTGATTGGTGTTCATGTGATTAGCCTTTCACCTAGTGCTGCCAAGGTCCAAAAGTGGCACAATATTTAAGGATAGGGAAGCCACCATATTATGATAATCTTCGAGTTTTTGGGTGTGAAGTGTATGTTCATATACTAAAGAATCTTAGATAAAATTTAGACCATGTGTCAAAGAAATGCATTTTTCTTGGATATGGTAGAGAAGGTAAATTTGGATATCGCTTATGGGATCCTAAAACATGGTTAGTGATTAAAAGTAATGATGTCATTTTCATTGAGTCTAGGATGCATAAACAACCCATTAAGGAGCTTGATGTGAGAATAGTGGTGTTTGAACATTCTAGTCATCCAATTAGCATGCATAAGAATGCTACACATAGGGATGTTCAAGAGAATGTCCAATTACATCATTTTGCAAATGATCCTATTCAACTACCATTGAGACATTTTGCGTGTGTCTCGCATCCACCTGATAGGTACATTCAAGGTTTGGATTTTGTTATGCTAACAAATGGTGGATAGCCTTCTTGCTACAAAGATGCTATGCAGACAAAGGATCATGTCAAGTGGGAGCATGCCAAGAAGAGTGAATTGGATTCTATTCACAAGAATGGTACTTGGGATTTGGTACCTTTGCCAAAGTGCAGGAAAGATTTACCATGTAAATGGGTATATAAGCCGAAATTGACATCAGATAGTGCTTCTCCAAATTCTAAAGCATGATTGGTTGCAAAGGGGGTTTAAGCAACAACATGGTGTTGATTTTGAGGAAATCTTCTCTCTAGTAGTCAAGACAAATACACTACACATTTTTCTTGGATTCATTGCAATGGAGGACTTAGAGCTAGTCCAAATGGATGTGAAAATTGCTTTCTTGCATGGAGATCCTACATATGATATCTATATGGAACAATCAGAGGCATCTGTAGTTTGTGGAAAAGAAAGTATAGTGTGTAAGCTAAAGAAGACCTTATATGGACTTAAATAGTCCCCTAGAAAATGGTATCAAAATTTTGATGCTTTTATGAAGTTTCAAGGATATTCTTAAAGCAATGAGTGTCATTATCTCTACATAAAGTGATGCTCAAATGTCAACTTGATATGCTTGATACTTTAGGTCAATATTGTATTGATTGTTGGAAATTCCTTTGATGCCTTGCCATTGCTCAAAAAGAAGTTGAGTGAGACATTTGATATGAAGGATTTGGGGGATGGCAAACATATTCTTCGCATGCACATTACTTGTGATAGGAGTAAGATGCATATATTTTCTCAAAGTGAGTACATATTCAAAGTCCTTCACAAGTTCAATATGCAAGGTGGCAAGACATTGAGTACAGCTTTACCTACATATGTGAAATTGAGCAAGGATGATTGCCCCAAATCAAATGAGAAAAAGGAATTCATGACCAAAATTCTTTATTAGTCTGCTCTTAGTAGTCTCATGTATGCTATGGTAGCTATGAGACTAGACATTGCATTTGCAATGGGATTTGTGAGTAGATATATTTCTAATAGTGGTGGTCAAGATGATTTTGAGATATTTGAGTGGTAATAAGGACAAGTTTCTATGCTTGTGTAGAGGAACGTCATCCATTATTGGTTACACTGATTTCTCTTACATTGGTTGTGTAGACAATCAGAAGTCCACATCAAGGTACATTTTTCACTTTGTTGGAGGTGCTATCTCTTGGAGATATTGTCTTCAAGAATGTAGATATGTTTCCACTATAGAAGTAGAGTATGTTGCAACTAGTGAGGCATCTAAGGAAGCATTTTGGATTTCTTATCTTGCTTGTGATATGGGTCTACCTTAGCATGTACCTTGTTTAATGTTCAATGATAGTCACACTATCATTGCTTTGGCTAAGGATTTGGTCTATCATGCAAAGACCAAGCACATTGAGGTAAATTTTCATATCATTAAAGACTTCTTAGCCATTGAGCACTTGGAGTTCAAGGAATATGAAAGCACACAAAAACACGAGGAAGAAGAAGAAGCTTGGAGCACAAAACTATGCATATTACTAAGTGAATGTACAAGATAAGTAGCCCATTAGGGTTATATGCATATAGAAGCCAAAGGGAAGAAAGCCTTCTAAAGAGGGAAAAAAAGTGCTCTAACATCCTAAGTGTGTTGATACACATCACTACCAAAATATATCAATTGCTTCTAAGACCAAATAGCATCACTAGATATTCATAATGTACAAGTCAAGTCCATAAGGTTGTATTATATAGATCTATATTTCTTTCCCTAATGTAATGGTAGACACTTTTCAAATCTCTTTTATTTAATACAATTGTTCCATAGAGCATCTTAGAGATTATTTTTTCTCTTTACTAACAACATTGACATTGTAAAAGGGTCAAAAGATGGCTATAATCAACCCCTTCTACATGTACTAATCCATAACCTTAATGACATTATTTTCTTCTTGTAGGATCATGTGGAACGATGGTTGAGAAGCTAGACTCTCCCCTAGGACTAACTCTATCATATGGTCAATGTTCCTACCAGGAGGTAAGCTAGAAGGTAACTCACGTAGAAATTTGTTATGGATTTCTGCTCTCACCGTCAATGAAAGTACTTAAGCAACCCACCTAAAACTCCCTTAATTGTTAAAATTCATCACTATACACGAGGAGCAAAAGAAATATAAAAAATAAATAAACTTTTCTTCTATCTTGAACAACTTTTTTATGTTCACTAATCTAATCTCTTATAGATGTGGCTCTTCATTGATCAACAATTGCATCCCCTTGGATCGAACTAGTACACATGAATCACAAAGATAATGATTGGTTGTTTTCGAGCATGTAGCTATTTACTGAGTACTATGTCAAAAGGGGCCAATCATTCCATTTCAAAGTCCAATATATCCTTATAGGGATATATCTAAATAGTTAGATCAACTACTTACTACTCCCATGTCTCAACTCCCTCCCCATCAACTACCTCTGCCATGGATGTGTACTTGATTGCATAATATCTAGACATAGTCATTTGACAAGTCAAGAGTTGATGAAAATTATGATTGGACCTAGTTTCAAAGAGTACCTTGATAGGATACCTTGTCATGAATCTTTCATGATAATGAGTTCCAATTCTAAGAACCGATATGATTTTTGTGCCACTAGCAAAAGCACAATATCTAGCACATTAGATATCTTTTTAGTGACTACCATAGCCACTATGGGAGGTGGTGTTTCACATGAGGAATCTCCAAAATCCTCATCCACGTCTAGATCACTCCTAGTTTGAGTAGGATTCATTACCATGCATGCATTCATTTTATTTTTCTTAGGGAATCCTTTGAATATGTGTTGCTCTAAGCACCCATAACATAATACTTCCGTCATGTCCTTCCCTTTCTATTGAGGTGTAATAATGGAATTATTATAAGCACACTTAGATACAAAAAAGATTTTTATATTTGATTTGGAGATGATCTTGATCAGTGAACCTGCTTATCCTCTCTTTGAGGTTATGCACTTCCCAACATAGTGATTATAGATTTAGAGAATTTACTCGTCTTGGTCTAGGAGGATCTTTGTTCCTAGGAGAGTGTGTCCCTATGACATCCTCATAGACCATGGCCATCTTAATGGCCTGTGCAAATGAACCACACCTCTCTTTCCTAACTAAGGATTTAATTGTTTCTCATAAGCCCAACATAAACTTGTCTACTTGTAAAAACTCTAAAATAGAGTCTAGTACTTTCAAAAGCACCTCCTTATACTTATCCATGCAATCTTGAACTTTTTGGTTCTTATGGCCAATGAATAACCAAGTAGTTAAGGTTGTAGAATTCTCAACAAGAGATACAAAGTTTTTATAAAATAGAACTTTGAACTATTCCCATGTAGTAGGTTCATTTTTATCTTGTTTTATTTTATGACACCACTTATGGGCTACATCCATGAGGTTATAGGCGGCTTGCTAGATCTTACAATCGTCTCCATGATGTTGAATAACTAAAAGCACTATCCCACTTGTTGAGACGCTGTTCTACAATGTCAATATTACATATATTGGATGAGGCATGCTATGATGATAATTTAAGATGTTTTATCTTCCAACTGACCTCTCTCATTGGAATCCACTCATTAGGAACGTTAAAAACTTATTGCTCCTCTAAAGCTCCTTGATTTGTTTCTTGTGTTTTGATATTAGACATAGGACCCTCCTTAAAGCTTTTCACATGCTCTAGTACCCTATAAGGTGATTTTTAAATTTAAGATCCTAGTGTTCATAGCGTCCATGGACATCAGTGACCGAACTAGCATGTGAGTGTCTTCCTTATGTGGTGAAGAAGGTAATGAAGCCATATACATGCCTTAAATCCATTCATGCATGCTACGTGCGGTAATGAAAACAAGACGTAACTTTGAATGCATCAAATTGCTTCAAAGTGATTGGAGAGGTGCTAAATGTTGATAATTAGACTCAAATGCACAATATTCCAATACTCCTTGAGAGACTCTATAGTGGTACTGATAAGTCAAATATCCCTCTTCAAGTCTCTACAAGAAGTTCTTAAAATGAAGCAAACAAGGGTTTCATCCACTTATTTCAAAGCTCTCAAAGTGAGGAATCTTAAACGATTGAAAAATGGTGAATTTGGACTTATAAATTTCAAGATATGGCTTTAGAAGTGCATGCAGGTGAGTCCCAAATAGTTTTCCAAGGGAGAGAGGAGGGTATGCGTAGAATTTACTTGACCAAGAAGGGGATATAGGCTTAGTTTTCACATAGAGATATGGGGAAGGCTGAGGGACATGCAATTCTCTCCTCCCAAATATGAAGAAAAAGGTGCAAAAATTTGACTACACAACTGATCTTATCTACCCATATGCTCACCAAGAAGGAAAGAGAGAAATCTATCTCTCCTCTTTGTCCACACTCTTTAAGCACATGGATGCTCTGTCTTGATCTCTAATTGGATGTCCACATGTTTGGACAACCCTTGAGCTTACATCTAGTGCCATATATGGAAGAACAAGCTTCATTGGAGGCGTCAAGGTCTCCTGAGGGGCTCTTAGGCAATCCTTTAAAGCTCCTCTATCTTCTAGCTTCACGTGAGGTCGACAACTATGACTACCTCATTTATTTCCACCATCATGTGAAGAATCCATAATAGAATGGGCTCACAAAATTCTTTTTTCTCTCAAGATCTCTCTCTCTCTCTCTCTCTTTGTCTATGACATCAAGTGTGACACTCTCTCTCTCTAAGTTCTCTGCAAGGACCAACTAGGTTGTCGTGGGTATGTCTCTCCCCCATCCTATTTATCCTCTTGTACCCAAAATAAATATCCCCTAAATGCTCTAGTGTAAACATGCGGTTATCGTGCAACACTCATGATATCGTAGAATAACCAACTAGGGATTGTGGCTACTAGCCCTTATCCCATACACATAGAATAATGGTGTCTTTAGGCCGACGTATAACAAATGTATTATTTGATCCAAGAACACTAATCTAGTAATGAACTTAGTGACGGAGAGATATGGATGGCACGTGATACCTTACGACTAGAAGTACGAGAATACAGGTACTTTTATTGTATATGTGTAAAGTGTTCTTATTTGATGTGTCACGTGTGATTTTAATGGACTGATGCCCCTTTGATTTTCCAGTCAAGTAACTCAATCACACTTTTTAATGTAAATAATTAAATTCAGCTATGCACCCCAAAATCGCGTGGATACTCTCGGCCAACATTTGTTTCATGTGCTCCAAAATTTTCTTTGGGTGACCAAAAAAGAGTTTTCCTAGGGTTGTCGGGTTGAAATACATGTGCCCATCCTAAGAGTGTTCAATAGGGTGGAGAGGAGGAGGAACATCTTTATGTCAATTGTTTTATATCCTCCAAAACAAAAGGAACTACGAAGACTAAACTTTATCCATCTCACTAAAAAGATGATATGAAAGCTTTGTTTTCTTTTGAATCAATAGAAGCTTATAGTGAGCAATTTAGAGATGCTTGTTCAAATGGGTTAAGTTAGTGGAAAGAAAGAGGAGTGTCTCTAAGTCAATTACATTGGAGATCTTCATAGAATAACTATAAAGGTGGTAACTTCTTACCTCTCCCCGACATGCTATGCAAGCTTTATTTTCTTTTGACTAAAAAAGAACTTGAATGCATTAAGCTATTGAGAGGGTGGAAAGAGGCGGGAATGCCTCTATGTGGGTTTGCTTTGAGGTTTTCAACAAGATAACTATGAAGGTGGTAGCTTTTTTTGTGTCACCAAAACATGCTATGGAAGTCTCTATGTGAGTTTGCTTTGAGATTTTCAACAAGATAACAAAGGTGGTAGCTTTCCTTGTGCCACCAAAACATGCTATGGAAGCTTTGATAAGCTAAACATAACTTTGCTAGAAGTTAATTACGGAAATTTAGTTTTCGATAGAAAATTCAATCATTACGCAGTTCTGAATGATCTCTTAATTCAACGAGCTGCCATAACCATCCTGCTCCCTTTACTTCCACTGGTCCGAGAAGGCTCCAGGATGAGCTCGATACCATTATCCCGTGTGCAGAATATGGCAGGAAATTTAGCTTCTATATCCTCGCTGAGCCTCAATAGCTTACGGATTTCTCGTTTGCAATCTTCATCCTCCTTGAATACGTCCCAAGTTCTTTCTCTGCGAGCTCCTCTCAGGGCTGTCAGTACACCAGGTACAGCTTCGAAATACAAGAGTGTGAAGATAGTAGACCTGGAGGGACCCGAAGAACCTGTTGTACAACGTATCATCAGGGAAAGAAAGGCAGCTAACGCGAAGGGCCCTCCCAAGTTCTCCAAAGCTGCTCGCCGTTTCTACAATGAGAAGTTTAGGGAACCTCAAAGACTGGGGAAGGTTCTGGCTGCAGCTGGAGGTGGGTTCCTTATACATCTATATTTATATATGTATCTGGTGTAAAGAGGGAGAGAGAGAGAGAGAGAGAGAGAGAGAGAGAGAGAGAGAGAGAGAGAGAGAGAGAGAGAGAGAGAGAGAGAGAGAGAGAGAGAGAGAGAGAGAGAGAGAGAGAGAGAGAGAGAGAGAGAGAGAGAGAGAGAGAGAGAGAGAGAGAGAGAGAGAGAGAGAGAGAGAGAGAGAGAGAGAGAGAGAGAGAGAGAGAGGGGGAGGGGGAGGGGGAGGGGGGAGGGGGAGGGGGAGGGGGAGGGGGAGGGGGAGGGGGAGGGGGAGGGGGAGAGAAAGAGAGAGAGAGAGAGAGAGAGAGAGAGAGAGAGAGAGAGAGAGAGAGAGAGAGAGAGAGAGAGAGAGAGAGAGAGAGAGAGAGAGAGAGAGAGAGAGAGAGAGAGAGAGAGAGAGAGAGAGAGAGAGAGAGAGAGAGAGAGAGAGAGAGAGAGAGAGAGAGAGAGAGAGAGAGAGAGAGAGAGAGAGAGAGAGAGGATCTTTGTAAGACCAAAATCGGTCGACAAGACAAAATCTACATCTACTTGTGTGTACCCAATTATCACAATAAGACGAGAGTGAATAATTTGTGAGATAATAATATGCAATATCGGATGTAATAGTGGCCAAAAGGGCCTGGTATTTAGAATGACGGAGGATGGAGACTTCATTCTATGACAAGAGTTTCAACATGAATGATGGAAGAGAGCCTATCTCCACTTTGGGCAATCGTTTGGGTAGAATGCAAAGAAGGATTCTTCATTGAAAATGCTTTGTATTATGCATTCATCTTTGAGTTATGTGAGCCCAAATTCACATGGTCAATTTCTTGATAGTTGCCCCATGGCATTCGAAACTCTCAACCTAAGCACTTTGGCTCATCACTGTGACATGCCTTTTTGCTACCCCTAGTGTGACTTTTGGTTTTGTAGAGAGATCCATTGCTGACTCTCATCAACTTTGCAAAAGGTGGGCAAGCAAGGGTATCTCCATTCCTTTGTATCTCCTTTATGTCATCTCATTAAAGCTCAAGTAAGAATTCAACCACATAATTGTTTCTTATAACATTTTGAATTTTGACATGGATGTATTCAAAAGCCAAGAACGAACTTGGTTAAAAGTTTCTAAGAATTTTTGATGCAAAGTAAAAGTTTTTGAATAAAATAAAAAAGTTAATTACATATTTAACACACATAAATTTCTTTGAAAATTGGGATTCTAAGTTTCGAACACAATACACATTGCACAATTTCCATTATCATATACCTATGCAATGTTCATATACCTATTCTAAGTTTCGAACACAATACACATTGCACAATTTCCATGATCGTATACCTTCATTGAAAATGTGTTGTATTATGCATTCATCTTTGAGTTATGTGAGCCCAAATTCACATGGTCAATTTTCTTGATAGTTGCCTCGTGGCGCTCGAAACTCTCAACCTAAGCACTTTGGCTCATCACTGAGACATGCCTTTTTGTTACCCCCTAGTGTGACTTTTGGTTTTGTAGAAAGATCCGTTGCTGATTCTCATCAACTTTGCAAAAGGTGGGCAAGCAAGGGTATCTCGGTTCCTTTGTATCTCCTTCATGTCATCTCATTAAAGCTCAAGTAAGAATTCAACCACATAATTGTTTCCTATAACATTTTGAATTTTGACATGGATGTATTCAAAAGCCAAGAACGAACTTGGTTAAAATTCTATAAGAATTTTTGATGCAAAGGAAAAGTTTTTGAGTAAAATAAAAAAGTTAATTACATATTTAACACACATAAATTGCTTTGAAAATTGGGTTTCTAAGTTTCGAACACAATACACATTGCACAATTTCCATTATCATATACCTATGCAGTGTTCCATCATCAAATAATCAAAATAGCGATGAATCGTAATGTATCATTAGTAAAGTTCATTACTATTAAGGCTATTGTCAACATCTCCTATATAATCACTACCACCATCAACATCATCATTGTGATTATCCACCTCATTAGCATCATTCTCATGTGTGAAACCTCTCTACAAGAGCTACACAATATATCTATATTGTGCATAAGTTATGTGATGGGCAGGTGCAAGACGAGAAAACAGAGAGAGCTCAACATGAGAGATGTTGACACAAGGAGAGAGAGAGAAGTAGGACGTGAGTTTTGGGATCCTTTTGCTATATTAGAAGAGGCAAAAATTAGAGGTTTTATTACAAGTGACCTTTATGGTCACTTGGAAGGTTCATATTGGCCAAGTGACTTAAACATAGTGAATGAAAATTAATGCCTATAAGTAGGCAAATGATGGTCGAAAGATAAAAAAGAAAAGAATAAGTGCGGAAAGCTCTCAAAGAGAATCATACCATAAAAGGATGCAAAAGTATATGATGCACATATAGAAATTTCTTGGCATTTTCACCCAAAAGAATCATACATTAAGGAAAATACAAAGCAATTTGGAGCTTAGTTCAATTTTCTACGGAAGCCCTGATTTGTAACAATTGGAGCACCTAAAGTTTGCCCAAATAAGGTGCGAAATGCGAAAATAAATTCTAGCAAATGTTTTTACCATAGGAGCAGTGTTGCATACGCAATCTGTTGCGAACATTCACAACTTTCGCAACGCAACTCCACGTTGCGTGCATGTTCGCAATGCATTACCAATTCAGCACACAGAAGAGAAAACCTTCCCAAGTGGCCAAAAATGGTCCATGAGGAAGGGTCTTTTAAGTTTTAATCATTGTAACTTATGAACAAAAAAATTGATGAGCTGAATCTTCATGCAAGAAAGACCAATGCCTCAATGAGGGGGGAAAAAAAGAGAGGGAGACAAAGAGAGTATACAATGTCCCACTTATCATATGATCATTCCGAGTTCCAACATCATGTACCATATAACATCATGCATATGCATATATATGTATGTGCTTATGTATATATGTACTATAGGTGTAATCTATGTATGTATATTCCTATTTTTGTATGTTTATCCAAAGATATGTTTATTTACTTATGTATGTAATATGTATGTATGTATGTATGTATGTATGTACTATGTATGTACGTATATATGTATGTATGTGTGTGTATGCATGCATGCATGTATGTATGTATCTATCTCTCTCTCTCTCTCTATATGTATATATATATATATATATATATATATATATGTGTGTGTGTGTGTGTGTGTGTGTATGTATATATATATATGTGTGTGTGTGTATGTATGATGTTATTCCTATAATTTATTACTCTATGTTTATTCAAAGACATCTTTATATACTATGTATGTATCTAATATATATGTTTGTATCTGTAGTATGTACCTACTATGTATATCATATGTATCATATGTATGCATGTATGTATGTATGCATCTATGTGCTATGTATATATGTAATATGTGTATCCTATGTGCACATGTATGTAATAATGTATGTATTACGTATGTATGTAGTATATATTTACTACTATGTATCTAATGTATATGTATGCATGATGTTATTCCTATAATTTATTACTCTATGTTTATTCAAAGACATCTTTATATACTATGTATGTATCTAATATATATGTTTGTATGTGTAGTATGTACCTACTATGTATATCATATGTATGCATCTATGTGCTATGTATATATGTAATATGTATATACTATGTGCACATGTATGTAATAATGTATGTATTACGTATGTATGTAGTATATATTTACTACTATGTACGTAATAGAATATAATCTATGCATGTATGTATGTATATGTACTTAGTACTATGTATATATGTGTGTACATGGCAAGATACATCAACAACCTATATACTTGATAGAATTTTCAAAAAAATCTAAAATAAAAATTGATTTGTACACAACTTTATCACAACTTGGGGTTCGAAATTTGAACCCGTTGCTAAGGTGTTAGCAACCCGTTGCCTATGATGTTGCCATCCCGTTGCTAACCACTATGCATAAGTTTAAGGCATAAATTGTTGCTTGAAATGAGAGTATTTTCTTGCAAGAAAGACTTACGAATTGGAATTTTAGCTTTAGTCTGATCGAAAAGAATTTGGGAGTGGACCCGAGATGAAAAGGAAGAGTTCTCTGCGATGAAGCTTTTTAAAACTTGAAATTTTTGCTTCATCCTCGTTGAAAGCTGAGAAAAACTTCCGTTTGGAGCACTTCTCTCACAAAGAAAACCTTCAATGCTCTAATACCATTTGAAAGAGCATAAGGAGAGCTCAAGAAGCTATGCCCATGTTCTCCAGAGACGAAAGAAGTGAGTGTGGGCTCATGAGAGAAAATTAGAGAGAACGAGATGGAGGAAGAAAAACATTGAAAGGAAGTTTTATGAAGTCTTCTTGTTATAAGATGAGAGGACTGAAGTTCTATTAAAATGTGTCTTTTATGTTATCTAAGCATGTTCACATATGTCCATTGACCAAATGGGCGAAAATCAATGAAAATACTTGTAATGGTCTCACATGTGGGCCAAAAACTACAAGAAAGATATATATGGATGGATCTTGTTGAGGGATATCATATGGAAGTATAAATGTACAAAAGAAGAGTCCTTGGGGGACTTATCCCCAACAAGATAAAGCCTTTGCTTCATTTTAGAAGTTTCATGCACTTGTGATCACCTAAGAAGGTAAAAAACTGAAATGCTTACATATAGAAAATGGGGATGAGTTTACAAGTGCTGAATTCAATGGTTATTAAGTTATATGGCATTAAAAAGGAGCTTAGAGCCCATACAACCCCTATTCTAATACATGAACTTGGAGCTTATCTATACTTGGAGGAGATCATCTTCACTTTATGGAGATTATGAAGTTATAAAGAGTGGAAGCAGATTGGTGCATATTGGTGCATCTATATGCAAACTTTTTTTTTTGGACGTTGGGAGTTATAGGCATATATATTATTCTTATAACTTTGGGTCATTGGCCATGTATAAACATGCCCAAATGACCTAAAAGTCACTTATCAATAGAACTTGGTCCCAAAGTCACATAACTTGAATGGGACGGCTTCAACTTCTCTTCTCCATCTTCTTCCCCAAATTTTTGCACAAGTTTCTCTCTCCACTTTCTCTCTCCTCACTGAGAAGCTCACTAGATCCCACATGTATGTGGTCACATGAAGTGGAGAGCACTAAGCATTCCAATGTTTCACAGGTTATCAAAAGTTGCTTGAACTTCTTATCTTCATGCTCTAGTTTTTTGAGTGACTGGATTGTGTGATCCATAGCTTATACATTTTGCAATGCATGGTTCCATGGAATTGTTAACTTTTATCAAGTGTGCAGGTGGTTTCACAATGTTGACAATGTGGACAATATTTGATAGTCTTCTAAAATTTCTGTGTAATAACCCTGCTTGAGTATTGTGGCAAACTCATCATTGAGCAAGAGTGCCCTAAAGGCAAAACTAGACAATACAATGGAGCATACCGTTATAGGCAAACCTTGTCTTTGTATATTCGAGCAAAGCAAGAGTAAATGTCTTGCCAAACTAATTCCTCATGTAAGTGGTTGATGGAGCTTACAAAGGAGTTGCCGCATTAATAAGAGGCAAAATTCACTCCAAAGATCTGACTTGTTTGAGTATGATTACAAGAAAATGAGTCACGTAAAAACAAGTAGTGAGTTTAGAATATAAACTTTCAATGACTGAGCTTGTTGCTCTGGTTGTCACTTGTGGTATCTCTATCTGCAATTATAGTGGGAATATTTGAAAGACTCATGATCACCATTACATATTTCCTAATGTTAGATGCATTGTCGGTTGACATAAGGTATATCTCACCTCAAGAGTAGGTGATTGTTCCATGAATGGATCATGGACAGGTGTTACTTCATCCATTGTCAACACTTCATTTCACTTCCAACAGAACTTAATGATCTTACATTGTGTGACTTCAACACATCGTTTTTCTTCATCAAGTAACATGAATTCCTTTGAAGAGGCAGGTACATAATGTAGTCCATCTATTTCCTTCACCAGATTTGAGAAGTGCAACGGTCTATGAATAAAACAAGGTAAAAGGATATTATTAAATAGTCATGATAATTTAGCTTTGTTTTTCATAAGAGGAACTATTTATACTTAGTTCTGTGTATGTTTTTACTGAATTTTGATGTGAATACTGCATAGATATTAGAAGTGTAGTTACATATTAAGCCAGCCTGAAATATCAGAAATGGAGCAAGCATAATCAATGTACGTAATTCATGAGCGATTTTATCTTTTATCAATACAAAAATGATGAGAGCTTTTCACTTTCTAGAGCAGCTTATATATTTGTTTTGGGTTTTGAAAAGATGGAATATATATGATTTTATGTGCAGTGGCCTCAAGGCGTGGATCTGATGCGTTAATTTTTGAGGGCAGAGTGACTGTGAATGGTGAAATTTGCAAGGTTCCTCAGGTGCACCCTTTCTCCCTTTCTTCTCTTTACTGTCATTTTCTTTTTCTTTCTCCTTGGATTTTTTCAGTCATAGGGGAAAGTATTTTGTGCATCTTGCCATGCTCAAATTGTTAAATCTTCGATGTGCTTAAACAATTATGTAAAAAGAGAGAACATCTAAATTGTTTGTACCACTATATTGATGTAGATCAAACCTTACACACACACAGGTACACACACACACACATATACACACATGCATGCATACATACATACATACATACATACACACATACACACATACACACATACACATACACACACACACACATACATACATACATACATACATACATACATACATACATACATACATACATACATACATACATACATACATACATACATACATACATACAATGCACACGTGCATGCACGCGCACACACGTGCATGCACGCGCACACACGTGCATGCACGCGCACACACGTGCATGCACGCGCACACACGTGCACACGTGCATGCACGCGCACACGACGTGCACGCGAGCATGCACACGCACACGAGCATGCACGCGCACACACACACGTGTGTCCCACATGCATGCATGCACATACATGAAGGTCGAATTCCATTTTGGGGTTAACTTTTTAGTAATGTTATCCATCAAGATTACAAAGCTCAAAAATTGCTTCCTAACCATTGATAATCTGACATTTTTATTAAAGCAAACATCTTTTGACTTTTTGTCAAACTTAGTGAAAGTAATTGCTTAAGTTGAAGGTATCTTTAGGCTATAAGAAGGTCTAATGTGAGCTGCTTGAGATTATCAGATATTGTATGGCACCAGATGAGGTAGAATTTGTTGACACTTGTTTATCATGTTGGCCAGTTCGTTTTCCATGTAATTGATTACTGATCAATTCGACTGACCTGGTTCTGGGGCATCTGCCAAACCAATTCGCTATTTCAATTTTTCATAATTGCTGTGGTTCTCTTTTACTATCTGATTCAATTCGCTAATCTACTGCTGAACTACTTTCAATTCTGCTGATTCAATTCATCTACTTATCGAAGTCAAGATCTGGCCGCCAATTTCCTAATGCTGAAGTCCACATCAGATAATTATTAGTGGATATCTGTTGTGGTTAACATTGTAATCTTCTGAAGCTTTAGAGTGCTCCTACAGATGATTAATAACAATTATATTGCCTACTTAGCCAACTAGCAAGGTTCAGCTGGTCAATTTGCCTACTATGCACATACATACGCACATGCATCGCGCATGCACACACACACACACACATGCATGCACGCATGCGTACACACATACGCACGTGCGTATACACACATGCATGCGTACACACACATGCATGCATACACACACACATGCGCACACACACATGCATGCATACACACACACACGCATGCGTACACACACATGTGCACGCACATACATGCTTGCATGCATGTGCTTGCGTGTGCACACATGCACAATATGCACATGCACACACACTCATGCACGCACGCATGCATGCATTCATATGTACATACATACATGCATCCATGCATAGTTGCCTCCTGATGCATCCGGTACATTTTTAGCTAACCTTTGGCTAACTTCCTTGGCTAACCTGTTAGCAATGCGGTCCGGATGTGGTTCTTTTTTTGCCAAGGTGTAGTCTTATTTGCTTCCAATTCGGGTCTTCTAGCACATATCAAGTGTTTGTAGAGTGCACTGTCTTGGGATACACAGAGGAGGGACACCAATACACATGATTTACATGCATACATAGAGGATACACAGGTGACAGCCTTGCAAGATACGCAGATGGCAATCGGTCCACATAGGTGGCAATTGGTCTGCTTTAGAGGGGTCTCGGGAGCTTAGAGGAGAGACTTGAATCCTCAATTTCCAAGTTTTTTTACATCAGCATGCAGAGATAGTATGCACACCCGAAATTGCTGTAGCCTATATGATGGATGCATCATGAGTCATGGCACATGCATATACCATGTGGCATGATAGCGTGGTGGGCATTAGGCAATTATGCAATGTGACGTATGTCATATATGTTAATAGTAGAGGCATGTCACATGTGTACAATGTACATAATACAATATTCATTTTAACATTATGCATAAATTATAATGCATATAACTATCATTATGTTTATTAGGGAGAGACATTATGCATATATGATGCATCGTGCCATTATGAATAATGATTCATCCATGGCTGCATGACACATGTTTTGTTTATGGATGAATCATTTTCTAATGTTTTTATGAGTATATATATATTCTCTCTTTCAATTTATGTTAAGAAAAAAGGTCCCATCTGTTGGAGCAAGCAATCTCCAAATCCACCGTTCTTAGCACTTCCCATTTTTCCATAAAAAGTTCATAAATATTTTCCCATGTGACCCTAGTCTTAAGAATATCTTTTCATAGGAATCTACCCTTAGAGGTTTACATATAATATTTTTGTGATCCATCGCATACAAAAGAGAAAGTAAAAAAGCAGTTATGTACGTCGTAGGCAATTTGCATAAACTCCTCCTTAAATCAAGGAATGCATTTCTGGATGCGCATGACAAACGTAGAACTCCTTGAATCAAGGAAATCGAATCCATACACCTTTTTTGGAAATTAGCATACATGCGGTGAGCTGCCGCTTAACCTCACTTGTATATATACATGAGTAGCTAATGAAAAATCTGGGGCGACGTTGCTAGACATTGATGTATATTTGTGTCGACCCCCTGCTTCTCCATCTCTTCTCTATAGCATTAGCATGGAGTGGATCTAATATCTCTCTGCGTTACATTCTGCAACTCATCCTATTCGATGGAGAGTGTGCTCATTTATTCAATAATAAGCTTGCACATATATACGTATACATGATCATAAGTTTGTTGTGTTCAGCATCAATATTCACCTATTAGATCACAAACCTGCGCATATACACATGATTAAACATCTGTCGCATTCAGTGTTAATGATCTACTGTATGATCGTAAGCTGGTACAAATGTACACTGTGAATATTCTTTGCGTTCAGGATCCATGATGATTGCTCTATGTAATACAGAAATACAATAGCATAAACGTTCATGCAAGAGTTGTTATATATGCTGATCTATTGAGCATTCACTTCAGTCATCTGTAATATGTTTCGCAATAGAAGAATGACAATATGGAAATATTCTATTTCTATTGTATGCTCATAAGGAAGTGCACGTACTCTTACAGTTTTGTTCTTGCAATCATATGCACAAGTATATTATCTATGTGCGCAACAGTACTATGGCGATCACATATAAAAGTATATTATCTATGTGTGCATTTTTAGTATAAAGATGCAAAACGTTTTCTTTACATTTCGTGCACTTGCAAGGAGAATGTATATGATGATCCGATATGCACTCCTTGATGGAATATCTCAGTTATAAGTCAATGCATTTGTTTTTCCCATTTACTGCCATCTTCACATTATGTTGACAGGTTATTATACTTACGGGGCAACCTCATCAAGATACATATTGCTTCATTTCCTCTCATATCATCAGTAACCTCAAAGTATCTAACATCTCAACGTTGCTGGCAGTACCATCAAATATCAGTTGCGGGTTGTCATGCTGATCACTCGACGCGCAGATGAAGTGACTTACAAATCTACCACAGATCTGTTCTGCACAAGTCGCTGGTTGTCATGCTGATCACTCAATGTGCAGATGAAGTGACTTACAAATCTACCACAGATCTGTTTTGCAGAATACTTGAAGACAAGTCGTTTGTCTAATTCATCAAGCTTACTATGAGAACGTGTTTACAACAAGTTCCCTACAAAGGCATTCATGTACAAATCATGTTACACGATTGGTTCACATGTTGTTATGTTCATGACTATATTGTCAAGAATATTCTTTTGTGTTTATAAGCATATCACATTTCAATTCCCTTAATGATCCATTTCTAGCAGGACCATGCTTTTGCCCATATGTGATTCTTGGAGTCACTCTTCACTTCATACTCCACCATACGTTTCTGCATATTTAGTTTCACTATCTAACAGTGGTATCAGAGCCATCTAGAGCCATCAAGAGTCAATCCAAGCTTCTCATAGTATTGACAAATACTCTTCAACACTTCCTACTTTGTAATTTTCAATGAAGCAGGTATATCAACACTATTGAAGTAAGATATCCAATTCGCTCTATGGAGTGATGAGTTTGGAGATACGGTTTCAGCTACATCAACGACTTATGTGTTACACAAGTTCTATATGGACTCTACTCAAGGTGGACAAAACAATGCTACAAGTGGATGCATCTCGATGCTCTCTATTAAAGATATTCATGTGCAAGCTTATGCTTCTTTTTACTTCAAGAAGTCAACTCTCTTTGGTATGCTCATGATTTGAATATTATCATGCCTATGTTCATGTACAACTTATTGCAAGTAGTTGTATCACTTGATTCTATGACTACCCAAGTAATCTTGTAAAGGGGTTATGTTTATATAACATGGTTTAGCCTGAAGGGCTACCCTAGGCCTCAAACAATTACTTCATTGCACACTACAATTTTTATGTTTGAGGCACAAGAAGCTTATATTCATAAGGCATTATACTTATCACATTAGCTACACAACTCACCCATCTTGTCAATCAAGGGGAGTGTGAAGCAATTAATTTTGTTCCATGATATTTGGGTCAAAGATGATACAGGGCACTTCATTGCAAAGTCAACCATGCAAGAAGTTGAAGACGCTTCAAGCTATTCCTGCGAATCAAGTACGTATATAGGAGCATCAAGGAGATTGAAGATTATCTTCTTCAATGGAATCCACAAAGTGGCGTTCCAATCATGTAACCAAACTTATGTTGGATTTTTATGTAACCATTATGTTTGAAAGAATTTCATCATTGAATCTCTTGTAGCAAGCAATTGAGAAGTAGCATGTATGAAATGTTCAATTCAACATTCAAGGAAGAGCATCTATTAGTCCATGGTCATGAGGAAATGTCTTGAAGAACCGGCAATCAAAGGAAGCTAGCATCAACAAGCTATGAGGAAAGCATAGGATGAAGAAGGGAAGCTCAAAGACTCGACAATAGAAGATCATTATCAAAGAAGACAAAGAAGGCTCTGAAATCAAGGCTCGAAGCAAGTTTCGTCATCAACTACAAATGACTTCAAACGAAGATATCAAGAAGGTCTACACAACCTACAAAGCCAAAAGATCAAATTGATGGTAAAATCAAAGCTCCGATTCATAATCTCCTAATGATTGAGGATCAATTAGTTTCATTTCAAGAAGGCATCCTTCCATCAAAGTACTCATTTGATATTGTTCATCAACTTGGTATCTCTCTTGTTAGAATTTCATCTCTCATGATCCTTGTGCACTTAAAACCATGGTTAGGATCAATGCTCTTATAGTTCTATCTTAAGGAATACCCATTCTTTAGCATCAACCTAGTCTAAGCCTTCTCATAGAATGTATATTTCAATGATCATCCCCATTGTAAATTGATTATGTACCACATACATTTGTATCAAAAGAATATCTTAAACGATATCTCTTATAGCCCTAGTCCATCTCATATTAGCTTGTCAAAGCTATGTCTCTCATGTTTGAGACTTGTACACACAAATATCAATTGTATTTGCAGCCAAGTGCTACTCAAGCACTTTTTCATTATCAAAGAAGCTTGAAAGTAGAATTCAAAGTGTCCAAGCCAAAGACCAAAGAAGTCACTCTTCAAAGGCGTACATGTCGAATGGAAAGGATTACATTGCGAAGCCAACTTCTTCACAACGATTGGAAGAAGTAAAAGAAACCGTTGACTAAAAGAGGACTTTCACAAAGCAAGAAGAAGAAGGACGTGCATCCAATGCACTCCATCAAAGAAGAAGACTTCCTCATAGTAGGAAGAAGAAGGATGTTCATCCAATCAAAGAAGAACACTTCCTCATAATAGGAAGATGAAGAAAGTGCATTCAACGCACTCATACAAAGGTAAAAAGGATATCAACTTGAAGTCTTATAAGCACTTTATATGTGCTCTCATAAGTCACTATGACTTATATTCATCTACAAAAACAAAACTTTGGATATACTCTCATTAAGAGTCATATTAACAGACTTGACACGGGCTGCATATTATTACAAAAACACATTTTCTTTGTAAAGCATAGTCAAGGTAGTCATGGTGGATCAAATCTCCCTTTATGATCAACCAAAAGGACCAACATATATAGTCATGCACAATACAAGTGGTATGAGCACTTGATGAATAGTTATGACATAATTGTTCTACACACATAGAAGGTGAAATCACAAATGAAGAATAATCAAGAAGCCGGATCTTGATTAGCTTCATTTCCTTATGGAAGCTATTAAACAAGTCACCTTATGAAGAGCCATTCTTCTCTTCTTCCTTCTTGATGCGGCAATCTTGGATTTTATGGCCTTTCTTCTTGCATTGGAAACACTCCCTTGAACTTCTTTTTGTCATTCTTCTTTTTCTCTCTATCTTTTGAAGAGGCTGCTTTGCCTCCTTTGGAAGGAGCTACTCTTGCCATTTGATCTCGTAGATTCTTTATGCGAGTATAAACACCTCTGTAGTGTCCCTATCAGCAAACCTTTTTGTTGTTAGCTGATTCTCCAATTTTTGAATTCGTGTTTGATTATGAGTTTCATATTGATTTCTCAATATGTTCCATGCTTCACATGCCTTTGTAGTATGCTGAATGAGAGTCAGAACACTATCAGTAGTACTTGTAACTAGAGCACGGAGTGCATATGCATTTCTACGTTTCCAAGCACGTAGAAGATCATCATGAGGAGGAATCATTCGGCGAGGATTATTTGGATTCAGGTGTTTCTTGGGGCTCATGATCAGTCCCAAGAACAGTCTCCAGAAGCTCATATGAATCAAGGATAGAACTGATTTGAAACTTCCAGAGGGTGTAGTTCATACCATCAAGTTTACCTTCCGCGAAGGCTGTGGTCGTATCCGCAACGTTGGGATGATCGACATCATTGTTGCTCCTGTCTGTGCTCCACCTACTTCTATTGATGAACCACTTTGATTCCCGGTTTTAGACGATGATGCACCGCTTCACATCTTCTCTCTTTTGTTGTTCAAACCTTTGCAACCTTTCTGTTTTTTGCTTCTGCACCACTCAGAGCCTCCTGAGCTCTGATACCATATAAGAAAATAGAAGCACAACGGAATAGACAAGTAGAGAGAGTTGAGAGAAAAACGAAGACAAAGACAGACGCAAACTGAGAGATAGAGAACTCAAATTCTCAGATTGCCAAGCGTAATGGAGTTACAACGATGGTGCTGTCCACTCGTGTGCTCCCGATGTGGAGCTTAGATGGCGATCTAGATAGGCTCTAGATGAAGGGTTTACTAGCGAGCAACGCTATATAAAGCTAAACCTAGGCCATGCTTGTATAGCTTTTACATGGGGAGTCGGTATAGATAAACATAGTCGGGAGATACAAATTAGCCGGCAAAATATATAATCCCACAATTTCTCCACGACTAGAAGTCCTACCGTCTCGGCCATACGGGCTGAGGGGATAGGCCCCCCGAACCTCTCTGCACTCCCCCCATTAAGCTTCTATGGGGAAACCGTGCAGTGCCACAAGGCCTTTATTTTTGCCTTGAATGGCAACCCAATGGCCTTGATGTTTATGCCCTACCTAGCCTAATGGTTAGGCTCACAAAGATCATCTATTACCATCAACAGTCACACATAGACCTCATCTAACTTGGAAGTTAGGGTTCCACAAATGTCGGGGCTCTCACAATGGCTTCTCCTCATAATGGGGGCCTTACTTTTAGTCAAATTGACATCAATCCCCAATCCCCTCCTCCCCCCTTCCAAAAACAAAAGTTTGTTTGTATGCATGTATGTTTGTATATTATTTTATACTATTGATGAATGTACGGAATGAACTGAACCTGAGGTACTGTATGGTAATATATATGTTCATTTCCCCCTTCACTTATTGTTCTTGTCTCATCTTTCATGTGTACATGTATTGTTTTCTTAGTAGTTGTTTTTGATGTCAGATACATAACACGTTTGAACTTGTGAAGGAAAAGATACTTGGCTATATGTTTTTTCGATTGGGATATATTTGAAGAACACTGTCTTTGATATGCTATTTTCAAGTATTCTGTCATTACCTCACAGTCCATTGCAACTCCAGTGATCCTGGTTCTGATAGAAACACTCTCTATGAAGCGGGCATTTCGCTGATGGATTTGGTCTTCATTTGTCAGAACCATTGTCTTGTAGATGGGCATCAACACTTCTGCTGTGAAAGTCCAGTTTGTCAGCACTTGTGTGTCAGAGGCTTTAACCTTTCCTATGCTCTGCTTGTTTCCTAGTGAAGAATGGTCACCAGTTTCTGTACATGATAATGCAGTATTGCAGTACAGATTATCCTATTGAGTAATTTCTGCAGTTTTAAGCTTATTCACAAGAATTTCAATCTTTGATGGCCAATTCAGACGAAGGTTGACCCGCTGAAAGACATCATTTATGTGGATGGACAATCTCTACCAAAGAAGTTAGCTCCAAAGCTCTATTTTGTTTTGAACAAACCCAAAGGGTAAGCTTAATGGAATACTTTGATTAGATATCTGATGATTATTGATATCTCTTTGCATACTATCCTGCTTTTGTATTTTGGTGTACTGATATTATTACCCATTATATCTGCTCATTGATTTGCTTTTCTGTAGGTATATTTGCACAAGTAGTGAGGAGTCCGAGAAGTCCGTGCTCACCTTGTTTGATTCTTACATGAAGATTTGGGTCAGGCTTGGATTTTGACCAAGATTTGATGAATAGTAGAGGATTTGGATTTTATCATTTAACTTCAATGTAGCTGTGTAAATGACGATGAGTGTCGTGTTGTGCTGAAATGCTAATAAAAAATTCCTATTTAACAGGTGCAGAGAAATCCAGGGATACCAAAACCAAGGCTATTCACTGTTGGACGATTGGATGTTGCAACTACAGGATTGCTTTTTGTTACAAATGATGGTATGAGGAAAATAGTTATACATGTATCATGGTTTTTCTCTACTGCACAATGTCTAGTACTTCACAGAACCTCGAAGGATGCTCAGCAAAGAACTGTTTTGGTTCTGCAGGAGAATTCGCTCATCATGTATCTCATCCCTCATCTGGCCTTACTAAAGAGTAAGCTGGTCATTTATTACATACATTTCAATGCCTCGGGGGACAACATCCATCTCCCACCTACTTAGGGAAGGTCAAATGGACTGGAAAGTGGGCAGGAATGTCAAAGAGGGAGACTTAGAATGCACCCATGAAAGCTCCCTTCAGAATGTGCTCATCATGTATCCCATACCTTTTCTGGACTTAGCAAGGATTAACCCAGCAATTTTCTATATGTTGCAGCCTGCACATGCATTCATCAAAAGCTAAGTTGGTGAGGGGATGCAGAGGTGGATTAAGGATCATATTTTTACTCAATCTGTTGAAAATATGTGATGCAGATACATTGCAACAGTTCAAGGTAAAATAACCAAGAGACAACTGCGTACGATAATGGATGGTACTGAAGTAGAGGGAGTTCAGTGTGTTCCTATGTCCGTTGAGGTTTTGGATGGGGAACCAGGAGATTCTAAGACAAAAGTGAAGATTGTGGTATGTCAAAATAGAGTAATTGAAAGGCAGATGTATTGATGCTGTATATCTGAGGCCATGTCTATTCTAGGTGCGTGAGGGTCGAAATCATGAGGTGCGGCACATTGTTGAAAATGCGGACTTGGAGGTATGCAAAATAATGACCCATCTGTAACTATATGCAGTATTGGAGTTAAATTGTCTCTGTTTGGTTTCTTCTCTCCATCCTTCCCATCATCCATTCGCTTCAAATCTAGCGAAATCAAGCAACTATCAATGTGTCGAAGCTGATGAATGGTGGAGATTTGAGTGGTTTTTAACTTAGTGAGAATAAGAAGAATAGAGTTTTGGGAGATAGGAATCGAGAAGTGAAGATTACTTAGACTTTGAGTTTGATTAAGCAAGCAAGCAAGCAACCAAGCAACCAAGAAGACTATTTGGATTTTCTGATTAGAAAGTGCCATTTGTGGATGTGTTCAAGAAGTGATAAGTTTGGATTATTTGTGGCTGAAGGGGGAAGGGGAATGGAGATCTCAAGATGGAGGGTGGAAAGCTATGCGCTAGATAGAAATACAGTCATGTAGGTCGATAGAGGCTATATATATCTTATGTAATCATAGGAGTATAATTCATGAGGGGGTTATCCTATATAAATGTTGCATATTAGATAGCCATTCAGTTTGTAATGGCTTTACAAATTACATGACATGTCTTGGTTCTCTTGAGGGTCAAAACTTAATTGGCGATGTGTAAAGGCAATAAATCTTTGGGTTAGTAATAAGTCTCATGCTTTTTGTCTGTTTCTCATCTAGGGCAAATCCCAGTGCCCAAACCCACCTACACAATTAGTATTCATTGATAATTTATTGCAAGGAAGTTTTTCTTACAATGGCATCCACTTTCATTTGTAAGCTAGTGGCTACACTATGTTAGTTTTGTATACAAGTTGTCCCAAAAGGAAGCCAACATCCGTGAGTATCATATGATCTTGTGGGCACTATCACCTTCAAAATGACAAAGTATCAAGCAACATTGTTGAGATTGTGGGAAATTAGGCTATCTAAGAGGGGTCCTAGGGGTCATTATGTGGGAATGAATTCATAAGGATCCTTAACTTAACATTCTGGAATGAAGCTTTTTGGGGTTTTTACAAGAAGCGTAGTACCAGAGTGCAATTCAAGAGGTGCGTAAGGAAAGATTTGGTCCAGTTGTCTAATACTTTGTGAAACTATTTTCAAAGAAATTAAGTCATAAAAACATAGGTTTGCACCAAGTTTAGCATCCATCAAGCAATTTCTTAATGAAAGTGCAGCTCTTCATGTTAGAAATTATGTGTTATGGGGGCAACTTCACTAGGGGACCCCACCTTCAGGTTAAATATAAGTAAAATCAGATGGTCAAATCTTGGTCAAATCCGCCAAAATGGTAAAAAAAATGTGCGGTTTTTGAAAATTGTGGAACCTAGTTTTTTAGTTTTTTTACGCTTTGTAGAGCTTGTAAAAGCATGTTAAGATATAGTCTATATGAAGACAACTCCTAAAGCTCATATCTTATCACTTTGAGCATACTTAGAGCTTGGAAAGGTGGTCTTCCAACTTGAAGGAGGTAGAGTTGTGTTCATCATCCTCAAGGTGTGCAACAGCTTGGAGCTAATCTATTTGGAGGAGATCATCTTCAGCTATGGAGACTTTGGAGTTATAAGAAGTTTGTATCTCATGCATATCATCTTTGCTACCTTGTAACTTCATGTATTTCATTCTCGAATGTATGGAATATATATGGAGCATGGCTCCTTTTCTCTTTCTCGTCTTGTCTATTCTTGATCTTCTCTCTATTTTCTCTGTCTCTATATTAATTGTGGGCTTAAAAACTAACAATTAGTATCAAAGCAGGATAAAGTAGAGTACATAGGGGATCGGGCTGGATGTAAAAGAGTTAAAATCTTCATGGGAGATGCAGTTCAAGCTTAGTTTTATATTCATCAAGGAGATGCAGAGGAACATGTAATATGCAGATGCTTACTATAGAATTGAATAGAAGCCCACTTGAGGAGGTGCCGTCACATTGGATTATTGAAGCTAATAATGCAGCAATCACATCGAATTCGGCATATTGCAGCTGATATAGCAACGAACAAATAGTTTATATGTGCTGGTTATGTTGGATTTCTAGATGGTGTAGATGAATTTGCAGAAGATGTAGATGAATTCGCAAATTTGAGAGCGATGCTTCCGTATGTACCTATGAAGTGATGTGCAACCTACTAGTGCCCCTTGGAGTTTGTCACTTAACCATGTATGTGGAAGCTGGCATTTGCAACTTGGTGGTCATGGAGCCAGGAGGAAGACTTATGTGAGCAAGGAGGGGTATCATCTCTACATCAAAACCTTATGGTGGACATTTTACACCTTCTTGTATATGTGTGTATTTTTCTTTGATAGGTGTAGATGAGAGCATATAATTTGACTTGAGAAGCTTGGTCAACCTTGATAGTTGAGGGAGTATGCTTTTGAGTCTACATACTATCTCCATTACTTATCATTTAATATTTGTCTCTATTCTTCCAAGTAGTACTTGGGTTGAGAAGAGTGGGGGATGTGTGAGTTTTTCCAACTGATGTGTGTTATGGGGCTGCTCTTCATGTCTAGGGTGGTTGTGTGTGCTAGTTCACTCTCCCTCTATCGTTGCAACTTTGCATTATTCGATAGAAGTACCATTGATGTACCACTGACAACGCACTACCAACTATACTCTTGTACTCTTGAATAGAACCTCACTGCTCCTAAGGTCCATCCATCATGGACAACGAATTTCGGCACATCCAGTGGGATTGCAAATCTTCTCCGCCGCGCGTAATCTACCTCCCTTCGTCCTCTTCTCTGCGGTCCCTTCGACATCCTCCACTCCGATTCCTCGTGTCTCTACATCGTCATCGATCTCACCATCACCACCGTCCACGACATCACCATCCTCCTTTGCTTTGCCCTCATCTAAAGCCCCTTCGTCCTCATCGCTTCCCTTTGAGGGCCCCTTCCGCGCACCTCCTTTCATGGCAAGACCTTGATTCCATCATCTGAAGTATTTTGGCTCTTTCATCTATGGCTTCTATGCTATCTTAGGATCAATGTTCTTTTTGCTTTATTTTGATGTATCCCCTATGGAGATGATTGTTCCATTTTGTATCACCCTCTTGGGCACTTTTGCAGGGAAGTTGACATTATGTATTCGGAGATTTGTAGCCTATTTTGTATTAGGCATTGCCTCCCATGATGTAGACATAGTTTTTTTTTGTATCAACTTGACTTGGACATGCGTTTTGGTGGTGCCACTACGGACTTAGTGGCAGTCTACTACAAGCTGTTGCTTGTCTTCTTCTTTTACTGGCCCTCTTCTACACAGGATTTGTTTGGGTCTTCGTCTTCTCCTATGCTGGTTGTCTTTCTCAGAAGGCTTCACTCCAAGGCATAGTTGGTTTGGAACTCGTTCCAAACAACTTTTATTCTCTCTTCTCTTAGTCCCCTATTGATGCTGCTCTCCATGGTAATCTCCCCTCTCTCTCTCACCCTCTCCTTCCATGCTCTCAGGGATAGAGAGCCCTTTAGTGACGGGCACCTTTAGAGCCCCCACTTGCGTCTATCCTTGGGTTTAATGATTAATTGTACTCTAGTACTTCAAGATACTGAACTTTGTACTCTTGGGTACTTTATATTAGAAAAGGGTGCTTGATGGGTACTTATGTACTTGGATATGCACATGGGAGCACCATAATTGGATGCAAGATGTAAAAAGAAACTCTCCCCCTCTTCCCCCCCCCCCCCCCCCCCCCCCCCAACAAAAAAAAAAAGGAAAAGGTGTATTGCCCCTTCTCTCTATCTCTTTCTTGATGCTTAAGTGTATGTGCTTCTCCCTCTCGTCAAGTAGCAGTAGATCCCATTGTTACTTCCTCTTGCTAAGTGGCATGTCATGAACCTTTCACATCCCTCCTTCCGTATTACTATGTGGCATCTCTATAGACATTTCTCCTCCTCGTGCACCTCACGATTTCCCAAACACATATCCCATACAATCTCTATGCACTTATGTGTATTACTCTTAACCTCTTCTCTTCATGGATGCGAACATCTCTCCAGAGTCTGCTCTCCTCCTTTTTCATGTGAATAGAATCTTGAGATGGTTCTGCCCAAGGTATCATGATGAAATGGAAAAGTATTCCCATCATGGTTGGGAGACAGTGGCTCCAATGAGCTGGTCTCTCCTCCTCTTTTTAAGGAGAAAGTTGGACAATGCAAACATCAGCAGATTAGAACATACACAATCTACCATTAGAGAGACTAACAACATTTCAACATTTTGTACGGTGCATCTCCCTTGTGGACTTTGGCGAGAGAGGGCAACGGGTCACCCCGTGAGGTGTGTGGTTAGGAGTTGGTGCTTCGTGTGGGTCGGTGCCCACAGTGTGGTTCTCCTAGAAAGTCCTAGTACATCCTTCTCTACCCTTGGGTTGTAGTCTCGCACGAATGAACAATTGATTCTCTTCTCTCCTTTTGTACTTTAGTCTCATTGTCTTGCTTTGCCTCATGTGCTTTTGTTCGTTTCTTTTCTTGTGTACTATTAGTGTGAGGTTTAGTTGAATTTCCATCTCCCTCTCTCGTTGCAGAAGCATCATTGACGTACTCTTGTACTCTTGAAGAGAACCTCATTACCCCTAAGGTCCACCCATAGTTGTTACTGACGGGATTCTGACTTCTGACTTCTGACGTTTAGCCGACGTCTGACAGGTACGGTAAAACGTTTCTAACTGTGGAGATTTTTTTCAAATAAAAACTCGTGTATATGTGTGTGATATATGTGTGTGTGTATGTGTGTGTGTGTGTGTATATATATATATATATATATATATATATATATATATATATATATATATATATATATATATATATATATATATATATATATATATATATATATATATATATATATTTGTGTGTGTGTGTGTATATATATATATATATATATATATATATATATATATATATATATATATATATATATATATGTATGTATGTATGTATGTATGTATGTATGTATGTATGTATGTATGTATGTATGTATGTATGTATGTATGTATGTATGTATGTATGTATGTATGTATGTATGTATTTATGTATGTATGTATGTATGTATGTATGTATGTATGTATGTATGTGTGTGTGTGTGTGTGTACACATTACATATTTTAGTATTAGAAAGTTAATTCAATATATTATCTCCTTGATGTGTATGCACGTATGCATGCATGTATGCACGTATGCATGCATGTATGCACGTATGCATGCATGTGTGCACGTCAAAGTCACCAGGGGATGGGGATGGGTCCCATTGCCCAAGAAGAGAGGTGTCCCCGAGACAGGGACGGAGCCTGGAGTGTCCCAGGGATGCATCCCTGGGAGTCGCGAGGACACTAAAAAAAGGTTGATTTTCTCAAAACTATCAAATTAAAGTCATGTACGATGA
>CM035425.1:33824101-33949101 GCA_020310875.1 Ceratopteris richardii
ATGCAAGGGCAGTACAAGCTTTTTTAGTCGCCTGTTTAAGATCATGAGTATTCTTTTGAAACATTAAATTTGGATCTACTTACATTTGTGGGTGTGAATGGTAATTGATTTTGAGGTTGCATTCATGGAAAAGCAAATTAAATTCGAATGAGACGTTATGCCATAATTTTTTGGCAATCACTTTGGTGGCATATTATCTTATAATGATATTAGTTTAGCCACAACTGCATGCACAAAGCACATAAGTATGTGATAAGGGAGCCAACCACATATAGAGTCACATCCATACACTCAACATAACATATGCTCAGAGATGAGTGAACCAATGAAGGCAGATTCTGTAACACATCACTTGCACACGAGCACACATGCGCACATTTCTTTTGCTATGAACACATAATTCATTTGTTTTCCCCTTGATGTTTTGTATGCACCCTTCATACATAGAGGATGTGGCTTATCTAAGTTCCTACAACAAAGTTCAAGGACTTATGAAAGTAATCACAATTCTTTTATGTGCAGAGTTAATTTTAGTGTGTTTATTGAGATTCCAGGAACGGTATATTCCAATGCAGCATTATTCAAATCTGCACAGTTCTTCCATACATATATTCTCAGTAGTGCTTTGTGGTTGGTTGAGTCTATCCCTATTCCTTTATCTTTTGCACAAGAATTAGGCCTGATTTTATGTACAAATTTGACATCAGATGTGCAAAATAGACCGCGTCATACATAATTATCTGTGCCATATAAAAAAGAAAGTTCATATTGCCCCCATTTCTGATTTAGCTGATGCTTGCTCTCTCTCTCTCTCTCTCACACACACACACACACACACACACACACACACACACACACACACACACACACACACACACACACACACACACACACACACACACACACACACAGAGGCACACGTGCGCGTGCGCGCGCGCACACACACACACACACACACACACACACACACACACACACACACACACACACACACACACACACACACACACACACACACACACACACACACACACACACACACACACACACACACACACGCACGCGCGCACGCGCGCACACACACACACACACGTACATGTTTTGTCATGTTTAGAGAGATGGCTTGTCATAATGTTACCCAGGATGTTTTAAGGAAGACAGTACCACAAGATATATTCACAGTGGGGTTTGCCATGCACCCATGCCAGTGGAGGCTCGCATTCAGACACTGGAGTTCATCCTCGGAACACGAGCTAAACCCAGATAGATTGTCTCATAGAGCTTTGAGGCACCTAGAGTTTTGTCAGAGTCAGGGAATAGAAGCTCTTGGTACAGTCAGATACTGTCAGCTGGCTTGGCTCGTGAGCATGGTTTAGATATTGAACATCTACCACCACTCCAGTACATTGCAGATAAGTCCATGAGTCAATTATCTCATAGTGAGCAGATCAAGTAGATGAGACACTAAGTATCACACATTTACAATGGAGAGAGATTGATCAGACCTCCACAGCCTCTTCCTTCAAGGATGCAGTACTATTGAAAGCATTTCATACAACTATCAGAGCTCGGGTTCATAGAGTGTCCCCGTTATCTGAATTATATTTATAACATGCACTTAGCCATCGGCCAACTTAGAGTCTCCTGACATCAGCCCAACTTTGAGAGAAGGAGGACCATTTGGTCTTTTAGAGATGGAAGAATATGTAGATCGTGCTCATCAGAGGTATGTGAAGCGCATTGCAATTGCAGATGTCCTCCATATATGGATATCAAAGACAGATATAGGGATATACTTTGTACACTGAGCACTCATGACATAAGAAACTTTGCAGATAATTGTCTGAGCTTCAAAGGCACGGTGATGCGATGCTTAGTAGGCCCCAGTCACATGGAACTTAAAACACTTTTTCCAGGGTCAGTGAGAGATGTTTTGGATCTTTCCATAGAGGTTGGACTAAATTTTGGGTGGAAGAGACAGAGAGCATGCATAGAATCCTGATCCCCTGGATTCGAAGCCCTTAGCACACCCCCCAGTGTCCAGTCAGGGTGCTGACCATGATGGACACTGAGGAGATTTGTTGATGCACGATGCTTAAAATATTTGTGAGAGAGGTCTCTCCATGCCTTATATTCTTCCCTCTTCCCCGACACACACGCACACGCGCACACGCACTCGTGCACACACACACGCGCACACGCACACGCGCACACACACACGTACACGCACACACACATGCACACACACATGCACATGCACACGCACACGCACACGCACGTACACGCACATGCACATGTGCACACACACACATGTGACACACACACACACACACACGCACACACACACACACAACATTAGCTCTTCATTGTGTCATCGAAGCAGAATCTTTGTGCCTTGTGTCACCTTCTCGAAATTATATACTAGTGTTATTGTATGACTTTATGGATTAGCCCTCAATCATGTGATTCCATTTCATACCATCATAGCTCCCTCAGCCTGTAGTTCTATGCTTCCATCTCCCTTTCACTTTTAAGTGTATTTGGTTATTTGGACATTATATCAGATACATCATGTCATAATGTTTAGGTCTCATAGGTGACCAGATCATTTTGTGTTTTGATTTTGTTAATATACCTCTTGAGTCTTAATGTATATCTGTTTCAATTCTTATCATGGACAGATAATGTTAGATTCAAGAAATGACAGGCAAGAGATGGTTGAGCCGCACCCTAAGAGGGAGGATTAGGAAGTAATCGTCAACCATAGCTTTTGGAGCAAGTGATTAACCCATCGTGCTCCTAACTGGTAGGTCATGAGTTCAATTGTCGTTGGATACAACAATTGGTATCAGAGCCTAGGACAAGGTGGGTAGATGTAGATTCCACAAGGCTCATTTGCACCCAATGGCCCTTAGAAAAGGCGCGTGAGCGCTCTGTGTCTGAAATGGTACAAAAGGTACCACACATCGCTTTGAGAACGTAGCTCAATAAAGATTAGAGTGAATATTCCCATCCATAGCTCGGATTCAGACATTAATAAAATAAAATTAATGAGAAAAATAAGAAAAAGAAAGAACCGGACCGATTACTATGCTTTTTGAAGTGATAGAAACCTCTTCCTTGGCTTTTTTAGAAGTTTGCATAATAGAATCTCTCTATTAAAGCTCATACATATTGTAGGGCATTAATGATGTGAGTAAGAATGTAATAGATCTTTGTCCAAGCTATGCATAATAAAGTCTAAAAACTAATATCTCTTGTCTAGATAGACATCAAAGTTGAAAATGTATTTTTTGCTTTTTCTACATTTCTATTTCAAATTTAAAGATTTTCCATCTCTTAAAAGTAAACATTTTTTTTAGGTTAATTTATTTTTGGTGTATTTTCATCATTGGAAACATTGTTTGTAATAACTTGTACCATGTTCTATGCCCCAATCTCTTCTATGGCGAGCTTAATATGCTTATATCTTGTGATCTTTTTTACCTGCGTTCCCACAATCCACAACTTTGAGGAAAAGAGTAGTAAACCAAGAAGAAACCATGATGTTGATGTCGAATGTTACTCCAACCATTTAGACAAGATAAAACGTTCATATGTTTGCAAACTCAATCTGATGAATTTCAATCCTTTTTTCCTTCTCCACTAGCATAGGTCCACACAATCTATCATTCTAAATACCATGTCATCTCCTCACATGGACCAACTTGAGCAATTGCTTGAATCATTCTCTTCTGCATCATTCCATACTACATTCAAAGAGAGGTTGTCCTCGAGAATGCAACACTATTTCATCTCATCAATGCTTTGTCATCGCTTTTGAAAGCCAATCGTTAAAAAGAAGAGTGAAGTGATGCTTGCTTCTATGAAGCAAACTTGATATGTCATTCACTCTTTTCTCATGGAGAGGCATTTCTACTTCCCCGAGAAACATGTGTAAGTTGACCTATAGTAGTCTCTACCTCTTCTATTATATTCATGGAATAGAATGAAGACTATGCTCTCTTTATTGAGGGGTGTAACTACTTTTTGTGCAAGATTATGCTTTTTTTATCAAGTTTATGCAACATACACATGCACCTTCCAACATGTACCAATCCCCATGCCTCCAAAACCTAAGATATGATGTTTGAGACTCGTCATCAGAGTCACAATATTTGCACACCCATTTTCGTGTGCTAGAACTAACATTGGGTAGTGTTGTCCAATGCATAATTCATCCAAAGGGAAGATATGGGTTGAGGCATGGCAATAAAACTTTGAACTATGAATGCGAGTTTGGCTAGTATGGGTAATCGTAGTAGTGAGTACCTACTACCTAGAGACCATCTCAATTCTCTAATCAGTACTTAAGTACTACAACTTAAAGCGTTCTCTCTCTCTCTCTCTGTAATATATCATGTGTATGAAAAAGCAAGAAGTATAGCGGCTCTTCTCGCTAGTGACAAGCCCGCACACTCTGCGAGAGCGGTGATCGATCATCGAACACACCTATTGGGGATCCATAGATTTGGCATGACTATGCCGAGAGATTATATGACGTACCTAGACAGCCTCCCATCCCCCAGCCACGCGAACCCCTTCCTACTAACTCTTCGTTCTTATGGAAGATATGATCCGGAGGGCCATTGACTGACTATGGCATGGGTGTTTGATCGACCACATAGGACTGCAGAGTGAGCACCCCAGAGATCATGGCCTCCAGAGATCTGCGTCAGTTAGGGCAATTCTTACTAGAGATACACAGCCACATAGATGCCCTGCGCTAGCCCACCATAGCAGTTCTGACCGGAGGGAGACCGATACACAGACCACCACACACATACACACAAAACCCCCCCCCCCCCCCCCCCCCCCCCCACAACAACAACAACAACAACAACAACAAAAAAAAAAAAAAAAAAAAAAAAACCCCAACACCCCACAAAAGAAAAGAAACACCTGTCACACAGAGAGGAGTCACTTTCAGCAGGCTGAGACCTCTTGTGCTAGAACATGACCCTGCGCCACTAACTATTGGGCACAAAGATTTCATAGAAATCAGATTGCGGATATCCAGGCCCTTTACCATCGAGCCATTGAGGAGAGACGGGCCCAGATGATGGCCAATCCCGCTGCAGTCACCGTGCAGCCCTGACTCCACCTCGACCTATGCACCACATACTACACCCACGCATGAGCATTGGGTGGAGATAGTCAGTCACTTAGATGCATTCTCATATTTGTACTACCCTCTTGCATACAGGCTACCATAGGGATAGCACTCTATATACCCCCCCTCTCATGGATTCTCCACACACACAATATGGGGACTCTGATTTAACTTGTATCAGCATCAGTTTTTATTTTCAGCATGCTTTGTCTTTCTGATGGACCTGAGACACAACCTGTGTATATTGATTCTGTCTCATAGGTCGAGTTTGGCCTTCTAATAGATGTTAAAAGCCTCTTTCTTTATTTCTTTCTTTCTCTCTCTCTTTCTGTCTGTGCAGGTCAGCTGGGCATCATGATCGATTGGGAGTTGACTGGCAGATAGCTAATCAGCTGAGTCAACTGGACAGATGGATAGTCGACCAGCAGATGGCTAGTTGACTAAGGAGACTGGTAAACTAAGTATTTTGGCAGACGACTGAGTATTTGGCAGACTACACATCAAGTCAACTGAAGACTTGGGCAGCATATCGGTTGGACGACTAGAGAGCATATCTTAGTCGACTGAGGATATCTGGATTGAGGTACTCTAGTCGACTGGTGTACTTTAATCGACTGGGGGTCGAATCTCTGGTCGTGGGCCAATCCAAAAGTGTTACGAGTAGGACACATAAAAAAGGGTAAAAGGTGGACCCGGCCTAAGGGTTACCCTTGTCTCAGTGTGCATGTGTCAATATCAGAGACAGGGGAGCCTCTCCTGCCATGTGGCCAGGCCCTTTGTGGTTTGCAGGTCACTGTCAGTGGTCCCTTTTTCTCTCCTCCATGGATTGCTCTGTGCATGCAGAGCCACTCACCTGGCCTTCAAGCATCTATATAAGCAGGGGCTTGGCACTCTTTCAGAAAACAATTGAGTACATAGAGTACACATGCTGCTGGGTTGGTTATTTGCCTACTTCATCCTGGTGTATGTGTTCCTGAGACTGTGCTAGTCCATATGAGTGTTGGGCTATACTTGTATGTAGTTTGTCACTGCCATTGGAGTCAAGAGTCATTTGCATGTGTGTGTTGTATGTGTCCTTGTATTGTAGCAATATTTTGTGTAGCAAGTGTTCGTCATTACCTGCTGTACTCTAGTTGTATTCCTTCGTCGTGGGATAGCCTTTGTAGAGTGTGGGGCTAGTCCTGTTGTACACTAGACCCCTCCTGTAAGAGTCTGCGGCATGCTTTTGTGAGAAGACCCTGCTGTAGACTCTGCTATATACCCACTGCTGGAATGTTTCTTTTTGCTTAAGTTGTCTATTGGATTCTTGGAGTTGGTCTATTGTGTGCTGGGTTGGACATCTCTGTTGTGTTTTTCTAGTTTTTTCCATTATGATCAGTAGCTTAAGGTTGGATAGGTTGAGGGAGAATCATTTGTGCTGCTGAGCAGTTGAGGTGTAGCGCTACTGGTGTAAGTGACTCAAGAAGTAGCCTCAATGACAGTGGACAAGTAGAACATCACTTGACAGACCTTAGCCTTGTGTTTGCAAATCGATACCCGGTGGTACAATCTCGTCTCACTACAGTATTGTGTGGATCTTTGGCCTATTGGGACAAGTCCAAGGGCTGAAATTGAGACTCCAGCTTAGTACCATTTTGTTGGTATTGGCTTTGAATCGGCTGATCGCATTGTTTCTTCTTTTAGTTGTCTTCCTTCTAAGTTCTTATGAACCCCTCTTGTGTATTTTAGATAGTAACATTTTTCTTGAGCTGAGTAATTCAAATGCAAATTTTGGTTATTTGAGTGTTCCTTGCACATACATGTTATGGAGTATGCTTCTCCAAGGAGAGCCAGTTCCTAAAGTAGCCACCCGGTGAGAAAAGCTACGAGTCCATAGATGATGACTCCACTAGTGACATTGGGGAGTCATCTTAGTTTATAGACTACGTTCACATTAAACATATTGTGATTATGATCACTTGGAGTCTCGATATGATTTGTGTATGATATTGATGTATCATGTGACATGGATACATGATTTGTGTTTGATGTATGATGTATTATGACTCATGTATCATTGACTCTATTTATCTTGACCCTTGACCCTTGACCCTTGGTCATGACTTTCATGTATATACTATGCTCTTCTATGTAACGAAATTCCAATAAAAACTTTCTTGTATATGATACAATTTGAATTCATAATTCCTATGTTCATTGTTAATTTTCATGTCCTATCTATTTGATTTGTTATGTATATGGATTTTTGATGAGTCATGATATGTACCATATTAGTCTACAAGGTAGTAGACAAACATATTGTGTTTTCAGCAATAAATATGTATTGTGCATAGCTTAATCAGAAGATCAAATAAAAAATCAGTAAATAAAGGCCTTAATTTTTATTTCCAGTCTTTTTAATGTCTATGATTTAGAGGATCAGATCCTGATTTAAATCTACAATCCAAATCTCATCTTTGAAGTATGCATGGGAGGTGGATTTGCTGCTTTATGAACTTCCACAAAGCTCTTGACTTAGTATCTGTAATTATATTGATGCACCATTTACAGACAATGTTGGCATCCAAAATACTCACGTGGGTGACGATGGCTTCGTATGGATCAGTGATGGGACATTTGTGCACTTCAAGGGGGATCTACCTTGGTTCACTCCACTGTAGGTCAAAGCCAGGTTGCTTTTGGTTGTGTTATGTTGAAGATGTTTCTAACTACTTTGGTACGTTTGGCAGAAGAGCGCTACTCATATGGCCATGAATCCCATTGCTGTTATATGCTGATGATATTGTGCTAATTTCTGATTCTCTGATTAGTTGGCCATAAGATTTAGATACCATACATGAGCTTGCACGACTCTCTTCTTCCCCTCCCTTCTGCCCTCACCCACCACAAAAAATGTGCACACATGCACGTGCGTGCACAGACGCACATGCACGCACAACGTGGAAAGTAACATTCATTGTGTCAAACATCGGTGTCGAACTCCACACATCCTTCAGTTTTGTTGCCTATTTTTTCAATTTGTAGAAGCAGTTAGCACCCTTGAGCAGAATCTGAGTTGCAGTGCTTGTTTTCTGAGTTTTGTAATTCATGATGAACATCGTGAATTAAAAGTAAACAAGTAGGGTTCATAGCAATCCTTTGAACATACTCAATTCTGCAGTTGAGACAGCTGATGTACTAGAAAAGTGAGAGAGAGAGTTGAGGATGATTTTTCTTAAGACGGCAATCGAAGATAGTGGAAGGTCCATTTATGTTTCAAAAACCTCTTTGATATCACAAGGCATACAAATCGTGTGCTTTTGTTTCTGGGGACTTGATAAAATAATCCACAGCTCAAGACGTTTCCTAACGAAGCAAAATCTTGCAGGTGCTTTTAAATTGAATAGTTGAACATCTGTTTTTTGGCTTGGATTTTCAGGTTAGGAAAACATCTGCTTTTGACGGAAGCAAATTTGAGAAATGCTCAGCTTATGGGCCACCAGGAAAATGGAGTGGAATAAGAATATCAATGTCCGCAGCTACCTTACTGTCTTCAATTGAGATTGTGAGTCTGACATCTCAGTAATTTCACAACTACTTTATATATCAAAGGTTCTCTAAAACTCTTCACAGAGCCACTACTTTCTTGCCCCAGGATCCAAATGCAGTTATTTTTTGATGCAATAAAGGCCAAAAATGCTTAACTGATTTCCAGTACAAGACGCATCTTTGCCAGTAAGAAAAGTGAAAAGTTGTCTCTCTCCTTCTACTGGTGTGGTTGCCAGTCCAGTGTGCCTGATCCAGAAACTGTTGCATTTTCCTATCTGGTCAGTACGACTGCTGCTTTGAGGGATTTGATGCTCTGCACAAGCACGAGACATTGTTAAAACGAGGATGTCGTGTGGGAATCCATCCTGGTATCATGGTCTGGCCTTTAACCTTTGTAGCAGCAAGTTATCAGCTACTGAAATCTCGACGATTATGAAGCATCCGTCTTTTTACATGTATACTCATATGCACAGAAGTGTGCAGGAGGCAAGCATAAGACATACAATGTAACATAGTCCAAGGGTTGAACTTCTCGTTTTTCTTTTTCGGTATTGCCAACCCAGTCCACAATCATTTCAATTACATTCATCTTTTAATTTCAGCACTTCATATTTTTTTCCTTGAGATATCGGGATACGGATATTTGCATGATTAAATCCCAGGATTCGAGCTCCACACCTCTCTCTCTCTCTCTCTCTCTCTCTCTCTCACACACACACACACACACACACACACACACACACACACACACACACGCACACACGCACACGCGCACACGCGCACACGCGCACACGCGCACACGCGCACACGCGCACACGCACACACACACACAATTGGGGATGCCACTTAGAGAAAGGGTCTCCACATTCCTAAAAATATGCTTGGCTCATGAAGCATCTTTGTTAACCCAAGCTTTGATTAAGCATTTGGCAACTATTTTGATGGTGAGGGTCTCGAGGTCAAGAATGCTTAAACTACCAACGTCCCTTGGGCAAGAGAAAATCTTCCACTTAATTCTGGGCATACCCCTTCTATTTGGGTCTCCAATTGAGAGAATATTTTTGTGGTCTTCCCAACCTTATAAGATCCTTGTCACTAGGCTTCCAACAATCTGCGAAGTGGATGTTGGGAAATAAGGAACATGTTTGTAACCATTGCCTTTCCAGCCAAATTGAATTGCATATCCTTCCAATAGTTGAGCTTGTTGTCCAACTTGTTCAGAATCCAATCCCACCTTTGACTCAAAGAGACATCAAATCCCATAGGGATAAAAAGGAGCCAAAAACTCTGATTTCATGGAGGTTGTGTACGATCATGGTCTAGGTGAAGTTGCGGTGGCAAGCCAAGGTTGGCTGTATAAGCTGTTCTAGAGTGATTTATCTTGGAAACCAGAGATTTTGTAGAACGAATCGAGGCATTGTTAGAAGATGTTAACACACAGGATCATTTTGGAGAAAGACATTTGTATTATCGACAAAAATTATAAGGATCATCTAGTCTTGGTTACGAGGAAATGCAAGACTCCAAATCCAGTCCAACCGAAAAGGGTGAGAAATTAGATGGCAGACCCCATTGACAATAATGGCCAAAAGTAATAAGGAAAGAGGACAACCTTGTCTGATAGGTCGTCTCAATTGAATAGTCGGTGATAGCTTGTCGTTTGTGTTAATAGGAGTCGAGGCATTGCCTATCAGCATGGAAAACATCTTAATGAATGTGGGTCCAAAACTTATATCCTTGAGGGATTGCAAGATGAAGTCCTACTCTAGTCTGTTATATGCTTTGTCAAAGTCAATCTTGATGAAGATAGTGTTTTGTGATGACTCCTTCACATATTTAATATCTTCCCAAACATCAACGATGGCCTCAAGAAAAGACTTACCTTTGATGTACCTCTTTTTATCTTCACTAATAAAAAAATGAAGGTGGTTAGTAATTTTATCGACAAGGATGTTGAAAAATCTTTTATCCCTATGAAGCATCCTAATCGGGCGTTAATTCTCTATTATGTTGCCACCATTTGAGATTCTACAGACAAAGCAAACTAGTAAAAGTAAGATGACCAAAGCATGGATACCAAAGCTTCACATCTAAGATAGCTTGAGAATCATGAATTGCACATGTTGAATCATTCACAGATTTTGCATAATTCGTAAGCGTATATAATCCACAACATGAAATATCAAAAGCAATGGTAACATCAACGCTCGAAAGATCATGAGCTTTGCATATGTTGTCAAGAAATTCAACAACCAAGCCAATCTTGGATAGGGTTGAAATTGATAATAAGTTTCTTTTAATCCTTGGTATATATCAGGAAGTGAAGTAATATGTTTGGCTACATCACTATCAAAGTACTAAACATCTGCATCTACTATAAATATATACTACTTGTGGGAAGAAGGATCGTAGGTGTAATTAGTAAATGCCTATTCTTCATTTTAAATAAGATTAGCATACTCCGTTTTAGGTGTAGAGATCTCTGCAATAACCATTCCTGCCACTTTCTTCTTTGCCTCCCTTGTAGCCAATTTAGGAAAACTCTTTATGACATGAGGTGCTTTACAATACTTGCAATTTATTTTTTGCTTTTCTATTTTTTTTATCATCTTTGTCTTACTTTTTTTTTTGTATAGCATTAGTAGATTTTTGCTTAGTAGTAGGCAAGTTCCATTTATCTTTGCTCTTTTGATTGGCTAAGAAAGTTTGATTTGAAACCCACATAATTGACATGTTCTGTCTAGAGCGATCTTATTGTAACAAAATAGAGACTAACTCCTCAAAGGTTAAGGCAATTGGATTTCCTTTTATTATCGACCGAAGAGTGGAAGCAAAACTCTCATAAGAATCTAGAAGATCATTGAGTAGAGTTTGGATAAACGAACTATTTGACAAGATTTATCAGCACAAATCAACTGCTCCTTTAAAGCTTTGATCTTGTCAAATAATTGTCCATTGAATCTCCTTCATTCATATGCTTTGTCTCCAATTGTTTTTTGGAGGTAAGAAATATGAGCCTTATTTCTTGCCTGTGATAATGTGTAAGAGTATCCAAAGTATCTTTTGCTTTCTTATACTAGCACATGTGAGGGATAATGTAGCGTTTTCTCAATCACAATCTATCCTCAATCACAAGCTTAGATCCCTCAACGATAATGAAAGAGAGAAAAACAGAACTTGCACTAGATAAGGGAAAGTTTGGCGTAGAAGAGTAGACAAGATATAACTCAGAGAAAGAGAAATTCTGATATTATAGATGGGAATTAATCCATACAATAGCTTTGGAAAATGGCATCTTGAAGAAGCCTCTACCTCTTGACTGCCTGCATAAAAATACATCATTGCTTTCAACCATGGCTAGTGACTAAATACCTTGATGTAGAAAAGTGGTTGTATCTAAAAAAGTTGAAGACTTCGAGGAGCTTGTAGTGGAGAACCAAAACATGTATTTATGTTTGGCACAAGGACAAAAGTGTGTGCACAATCATTGCAATAGTGCATTCAAATATAAATGACTTGTTAGGGCTATAGATGTATATACAAACTAGTGGGAAAAAACCTCCTAACAAGGAAAGAAAGTGCCCTGATAGTCCTAGTAAGTTCAGAGAAATCACTACTTTAATATATTAATAATTGTGACATTTGTTAGTAGAAAACAAGTATCTGGTCCACATGGCAAGTTATTCATAGAGGCGTTTATACCAATTTCAAGCATGTTATCATGCATTGGCAAATTTTGGCATTGATAGTAGGTTAGATCTATAATACGGTACTTTTCCACAATCTTTTAGTACACACACACACACACACACACACACATATATATATAGGTAGATGTATGTATGCATGCATGAATGTGGGTAGGTGTTCATGTATACATGCATGTATGTGTGTGTGTGTATATATATATATATATATATATATATATATATATATATATATATATATATATATATATATATATATATATATATATATATATATATATATATATATATATATATATATATATATATATATGCATGCATGTATGTATATGTATGCTTGTGTTTGTGTGTGTGTGTATGTATGTATGTATGTATGTATGTATGTATGTATGTATGTATGTAGGTGTGTATACATGTACATATATATATGTGTGTGTGCATGTATGTCTGTATGTATATGTACATATATATGAATGTATGTGTATATGTATGTATGCATGTTCAAGTTTGTATATACATGCATGTATGCTTGCATGAAATCATGCATCTATATATGCATGCATATATATGTGGATACTTAGTAAACAAATGCTCGTAGATTCAAGATGTCTTGGATGATGAATGGTTCTTTTATTGGTGCCTCATCTAAAGATGTTTCTCTTGCTCTTATTCAAGGCCTTTACTATTCTACCTTGGTCATAAGAAATGAGATTGGGTTGTTCACAAGAACAATATATTTATTTTAAATTTGATAACAGAAAGAAGTTGAAGAATAAAAAAGCCAATATAAGTTATAATTGGTTGAAACTTGAATGAGATGGAGAAATTGTTTAGATATGAAAAAAATATTATTGTTTCTTACAAGATGCCACTCACAAATGGAGGAATTAGATCTTTTCAAGCTTGAACATATTGATTGAAAACATGTGTCATGTGATTTCTTGGACAAGTTTAATGCATAAAATGGGTTCATTATTATCATGCTAATGTTTAATGAGTTAGACATTGAACAAATTTTTTATCTCAATCATCTTATGAGATTTTTTGGCAAGCTTATCATTTGAGGCATGCTTATTTTGTAACGAGAATATTTTTATCCTTCATCAAGCCTCATGATAATTGTGACAAACTAGATTTTATTGAATATCCATTTGATGAGGATGAACCCTTCATTGTCTTCAAAATATGGACATTAGGAACTCCTTTTAGTTTGATTCCGCACAAGAGCGAGCTTTTGTCACTTGACATATGTCAAAAGTAGTTGGATAGCGAAACAAAAATTATTTACGGAACCTTGCAATAAGATATATATTACTGCATGGCATGTAATAAAAGATGAGGCATTGATCACCCCAATGTTGGGGGCTTGTACCAAGAGCTTTCGACTGTGAAAAATTTAAGGCGGTTTTCAAGTTTGAAGCAAAGCTTGACATGACATATCAAATGACACATTAACATTTTTTCCTTGAAATAAAGCGATCCAAATGCGAATATGTAAAACGTGGTTTGGAGTTGAACATACACAAAATTTTGGTGGCACGAAATATAGTATTTCCCCCATGGTCTCCTTATATTAGAAATGCGAACCAATATTTTGCCTCTCTAATCATTATACAAAGGTAGTAATCCGAATCTCAAATGATTTTCATGATTGGATGCTTTTGTATATCGAGTGATCAACATATTTTCAATAACTTGAAAACAAAAATCTATTTATGGAAGACTTTTTGCAAATCATACTAAAAATATGTATGAGCTCCCATTTCACTTCGAAGCACCTTCTGAGATCACTCACACCAACTTGTTGAGATGGCTCTTAAGGACTTTGATAGCCCACTCCATGAACTATGTCCATCCGAGACGATAATCTCTTAGGCACTTAGTTGATAAACAGTGGTGCAATTCGGGAATCATATTGAAGATTTAGAAAGTTAGTCGCTATTTATAACTTGATTGTTATTATTGTATTTAAGAAGCAATTTTATAAATTTAATATAAAAGATTCCCAAACAGGATGTTGTGATCATCTACAAATGACCCCATCCTTCAGCTCTAAGGAACTATAGGGTCACAATAACTTCAATATTGGATTGTTCTTAGGAAAGTCATTTCTAAGGTAGATGAAAGTGGTTCAAATGATTGGGTAGGCAATTTTATTTGCATCGAGCATCAAGGCACAACCACAAAGATAATTCTACAAACTAATGCCTAGAGAGATGTGCCACTTCTCCAATGGTGAGTGGTTCATGATGAAAAGGAAAAGAGCTATGTAAAGGGCATGAGTCCGAGTTAGCCAACTTGGATGCACGAAACATAGGACATTGGTTGTGTGAAGCAAGAAAAGAAGATCATCCACAATAAAGATCAATTGAGGATCCAAATTATATACCCACTTTATCTAAGAGAGGATGAATTTGATCCTTTCATCTAGCCACACATTCTAGGAGCCATTGAGTTAGCCATAAACAAACAAACATGGAAACATCATTGTGATGAAGATGGATTGACTTGGATCTCTTTTTGGTGGATCTAGTTGAGGAAGACTTCATTTGTGAGATATTACTATAGTGTGAAGTGATACCCAAACCATTGACGTTGGATCAACCATTAGTGAGTACCCTAGTCTCTATATGGGTGGGTCCTATGAGAATGAAGAGGATCACATGAATGCTACGGGGACCCTAATTGATCCTTCCAACATGGATGAGCCTACACATGCTATATTTCAAAGCTTGGGCATGTATGGAATTAAAAGGGGTTGATCCAAACATTGTGCACATCAGATACCAATGGCACGAGATACTCAACCATCTAAATAAAATCCATGTACATACAATGCAATCTACTCTTCTAAACTCAAAGAAGAGATTGATAAATTGTTAGCAATTCGTTTCATTTATGAAATCAAACATATAGAATGGGTCTCGCCTATGGTGGTACCAAAGAAGAATGGAAAACTTAGAGTTTTTATTAATATCAAAGAATTTAACACTAGAAATATATAGCATAGCTATCCATTACCAATAATAGATCATTTGCTAGAGTGGGTAGCTTGTCATGAAGTTTATAGCTTCTTAGATGGGTTCTCTAGTTCAATTGTGCCTATTGCTGAAGTAGATAAATGTAAGAGAGTCTTTGCAACTGAGTGGGACATATTTTCTTTTCAAGTAATGCCATTTGGATTAACCAATGCCCCAACCACATTTCAAAGGCTTATGTGCCATATATTCAAGGAATTTCTTTTAAAATTCGTGGAAGTATATCTTGATGACTTATATGCATACTCAGATGAACGAAACAAACACATTCTAGATCGAAGAAAATTGATGGTGGTGGCAGAAGACTGGCCAACACCCAAATCAGCCATAAGGCGTATGAGCCACACACATTCAACAGTCGCTGTGAAAGCTGCCCTATACTCAGCCTCACAACTCGAAGTGGCCACAGTAGGTTGCTTCTTGCTCAACCAAGATATACATGAGCTACCAAGCATGAAGCAAAAGCCACTGCTGGACACACGAGTGTCATAGCAACCAGCCCAATCTGAGTCAGAAAAAGCATGCAATTCTGGCGGTAGTGATCCCCCGTTGGGATAAAACAACCCAAGTAGCCGAGTACCACTCAAGTAGCGAAAGATGCGCTTAACCGCCTTCCAATGCGTGACTCCTGGGCAATGCATAAACCTGCTCATCTGTGAGACAGCAAACTGAATATCTGGCCGAGTAATGCATAAGTAAATCAAGCATCCAACAACCTGCTGATAGAGAACAACATCAAATGCATCTCCAGCATCATGAAGACTCAATCGTAAACCTGTCTCCATAGGAGTGGCAATAGGCTTACAGTCTTCAAGGCCAAAATGCTGCAATAATGTGTCAATATATTTCGTTTGACACAAAGACATTCCACCATCAACTTGCATAAACTGAATGCCCAAATAGTGATGCAAATGCCCCAAATCAGATATCTCAAATGAGGCATGCAAATCAGCCTTGAAATCAGCAATATGCTTCTCAATAGGACCAGTGAGCAGCATGTCGTCTACATAGACAACAATGATCAGAAGCACATCATTAGCACGCTTAACATATAAGGTGCTTTCAGTTGGACTGTTCTCAAAACCATGTGCAATCAGATAGGCATGTATCTTCTCATACCAAGCACGTGGTGCTTGCTTTAAACCATATAACGCCTTCTTTAACCTGCACACCTGGTTTTCATGCCCTTTCTGCACAAAGCCACGGGGCTGAAAAACATACACTTCTTCATGCAAGTCACCATTCAGAAATGTTGTTTTAATGTCCAACTGATGTACATTCCAACCATGATGGGCTGCAAGTGCACAAATGCTCCGAACAGTAGTCATACGGCATGTAGGTGCAAAGGTCTCATCAAAATCAATGCCTCTTTCCTGCGCATAACCCTTTGCAACAAGGCTAGCCTTATACCTGTCAACTGTACCATCAGGTTTACGCTTTAGCTTGTATACCCACTTAGTGCCAATGGCCTTCTTGCCAGGAGGCAAGTCACATAAAGACCATGTACCATTCTTCATTATAGCATCATATTCAGATTGCATAGAAGCCATCCAATTTTTTGAATTTTGTGCTTCATCAAAAGAAACAGGCTCATTCTCATCACAGAGACTAGATGCAGCCATAGCATAGCAATCTGATGCAAAGGAGGCACTATGCGAGCCTGAACGAGTAGGATATGACAAAGGTGCATCTAATTTGCTGTCACGCAAAGTCTGCATCAGCCATTTTGGCATAGTTTTTGCCTGCTCAATATCAGCTCTCTCATCAGCAAGTGCATCATGTAAATCTGCATCAGAAATGGAATGATCTGCATCATCATATGAAACCTGCAAAGGCTGAGAAGTTGCCTCATTAGGACCAGCACTAGACTGTCCACGTGTAAAAAGAGGCATCAAAGTATCATACATGTCTTTGGAGCTAACAGATGTCTCCTTAGTACATGAAAGTAATGGCTGAATAGCATCTTCCACAAAGACAACATCACGGCTAACCAGAATGCGTTTAGTCTGTGGATGATACAGACGATAGCCTTTACTTTCAGAACTGTATCCAACAAAAATACATTTTACTGCCTTATCATCCAATTTTCTGCGATGTTGTTCAGGCACTAATGCATATGCCAAACAAACAAAAACACGCAGATGAGCAACAGATGGCTTGCGGTCATGCCAAGCCTCATATGGAGTGATAGACTGCAACGCTTTAGTGGGACACCTGTTCAATACATATGCTGCACACATGAAAGCCTCAAGCCAGAAACTCTGTGGTAAAGCCTGACTTTTGACCATGCACCTCGCCATCTCCATGAGTGACCTATTCTTTCGTTCAGCAACTCCATTCTGTTGAGGTGTATACGGCACTGTACATTGGTGTTTTATCCCACGTTCAACCAGAAATGCATTAAAATCTGAAGACATATATTCCCCCCCTCGATCAGAACGGAGGGTGCCCATTTTACATGCTGACAGATTTTCAGCCAAAACCAAAAACTGTTTGAAGCACATGAACACTTCGGACTTTGATTTGAGTGGATATACCCATGCATGCCTGGAAAAATCATCAATGAAAGTCACGAAGTAAAGATAATTTCCAAAAGAGGGTGTCTGCGTAGGACCACAGACATCACTATGTACAAGCTGCAATTTCTGCGTAGCCCGAACTGAACCATCTTTTGGAAAGGAAGAATGCTGCATTTTGCCCAAAATACAGCCTTCACAAACATGTTTTCCAGGAGCCTCAAGTTTGGGCAAAGGGGACATCATTTCAGATTTCTGCAAGCGTAGCAAACTAGCAAAATTCAGATGACCAAAGCGTGCATGCCAGAGCTTTGCATCTGTAATAGCCTGAGAATCATGAACTGCACATGCCGAATCATTCACAGATCTTTCATAGTCTATGAGCTTATACAGCCCACAACATAAGATGCCAGAAGCAATAATCACATCACCATTTGAGAGATCATGGACTGTACACCTGTCATCAACGAATTTCACAACCAAGCCAATCTTGGCTAATGCAGAAACTGATAACAGGTTCTTTTTGATCCCTGGCACAAATAAAGCATCTGACAAACTGAAAGAACTACCATCAGCAGTAGTCAGAATGATCTTACCAACTCCCATAACAGGATAAGAGGAGTTATTGGCGCATGTGACAGTATTCCCTGTAGGGGCAGGCTCCAGTGAAGAGAAGAAACTGTGCTGCGAGGTAATATGTTTGGTCGCCCCACTGTCAAAGTATCAAACATCTGAGTCTACTACAGACATGCACTAATCATGAGAAGATGGGTCAAAACTGCAGACAGCAGTAAACGCCCATTCTTCTTCCTGCACAAGATTTGCAGACTTTGTTTTTGGTGTAGAGGCCTCTGCAACAACCATTCCAGCCTCTTTCTTCTTTGCCTCTTTAGCAGCCAATTTTGGACAGTTCTTTATAATATGATCATTTCCTTTACAGTACTTGTAGAACAATTTCTGCTTTTCTGATTTCTTCTCATCTTTATCCTGGTTCTTCGATTGTGCAGCATTTGCAGATTTCTGCTTACTAGTAGAAGAGCTCCATTTTCCTTTGCCCTTTTGACTAGCCAGGAAAGCTTGATCTGCAACACGCATAATGGACCTGTTCTGCCTGGATTGATCTTCCTGCAACAGAACAGAGACTAATTCCTCAAATGACAAGGCATTCGGATTGCCTTTCATCATCAACCGAAGAGTAGAGGCAAAACTCTGATATGAATCACGAAGACCATTCAGAACGGTCTGCACAAGTGAGCTATCTGGTATAACCTCATCAGCAGAAATCAATTGTTCCTTCAGGTCTTTGATCTCTGTAAGAAAACTGTCCATAGAATCACCTTCATTCATGTGCTCACTCTCCAACTGTTTTCGGAGGTAAGCAACACGAGCCTCATTCCTAGCCTGGTACAAAGTGGTAAGTGTATCCCAAGCATCCTTTGCTGTTCTACAAGAGCGAATGTGAGGAATAATGGCACGTTTGACAGACAAAGCTATCAATGCATGTGCCTGGGCATCTCTGCCATCCCAACGAATCTGCTCTGCAGTAGGTGCAACAGAAACAGCAGCACGAACAGGAATCTGTGGAATATCATCTTCAACACCATCTTCATCAGCTCAAGCACCTCCAGCACCTGTATTTATAGTACCTGTAGTCGCAGGTGTAACAAGACGTCTTTCAACACCCTGCACAATGTTCCAAGGTCCTTTTGCAACCAGTACATGTCGCATCATATAAGCCCATAATGGGTAGTTGGTACCATCCAACTTATCCTCATAGCCAACATACAGAATACATCACTGCTTTCAACCATGGCCGGTGACTAAAATACCTTGATGCAGAAAATTGACTGTATCTCAAAAAGTTGAACGGAACTGCCCATACAAGTTCTGCTAGACCTATAGCAGACTTCGAGACTCTTAAACTGGCGAACAGAAATTGGTATATACCTTTGGCACAAAAGGACAAAATAGCCTGCACAAGCACTGCGATAGTGCGTTTGGAGGAGTGTCGATGGCACCCTAGAAGAAGCGACGACCTACTCTGATACCAATTGTTGGAGATAGACGTCTGCGGAAGCACGCGAACAGCACAAGGAAGAAGAAGAAGCTTGGAGCACAAACACACAATACTGAATGTATTACTAGAGAATGCACAAAGATAAGTAGCCCATTAGGGCAATAGGCGTATATACAAGCCGGGGGAAAAAAACCTCCTAAAGAGGGAAAAAAGTGCCCCGACGGTCCTAGAGTGTTCACACACATCACTATCTAAATATATCAACAAATCCTTGGGCACATAGTCTCTAAGAATGGCATATCTACAATTGAAGAGAAAATAAGAGCAAACATGAAAAAAGAAGTCCACTATTTTATGGGACATCGAGGATACTATTAGAAGGTTCAACACATGTATGAAACCATTGTTAAACTAATGTATGTGCTCTTTAAAGAATAGAGTGGATGGAAGAGTGTGGAAACTTCTTTAAAGATCTCAAGAAATGTCCCATATCAACACCCATTTTGAAGGCTCTAGATGGGAACAAGTAGTTCCCATGTCCACATAGATGCTTCTAATTTCACAATTGGTTACATCTTAGCACAACCTATTAATAAAGGCGACATGGAATTCCGTATAGCTTATGCAAGTAGACAACTCATCATTGCTGAGAGAAATTACATGATTATTGAAAGAGCACTAGGCATGATTTACGTAGTTAAGAAGCTTCAACATTATTTACATGTGCATAAATGAAAAATCTTTGTAGACCATCAAGCCTTTCTATACCTTGCAAATAAGCCATGTGCAATGTGCACATTAGTATGATGGTTCCTTTTGCATATGGAATATAATTTTGAAATTGTAGTAAAAAAGGGAAGCACACATATAAGAGCCAATCATTTATTGGGAATCAAATTTACCCTAGTGAAGCAATAAATGATGAATAAGGAGACATCTACCTATTTAAGATCGAAATGGTATCCAAATGGGCTAGCTAGTAGTACATTTTTTAATATTTTGGACAATCCACCCACATGTGAATTTTACTAAAGAAGAGATCATGAATGCTAGAAACGTGCACATCAAGATTGGTTGCTTATATCATAGAGAAAAAAATGGTGTCCTTTCTTGTTGCATGCTAGAAGATGAACATCTAACTTTGGTAGAAGAGGCTCATGTGGATGCTTTCAGTAGGCATCTTCCAAGATCATGAAATTTGCAAAACATGCAAAGAAATGGCATTTGCTAACCACACATGGAACAAAAAATACATGAATATGTTAGTGCTTGTTCCACTTGCCAAGCCATTCCCACAATTGATCATGCTACTTTATGTTATGTATCTGCATGCCCATCATGGAGAAAGAACGTACTAGAATTTTTCAGATATGGTACTTATCCTATAGATATGACTATACCAAAACAAAGGGCTTTACAAGAGGAGATCCAAGACTATGCTCTTATTGGAAAAACTATATACAATCAAGAAACTGATAACTGCTTATGCCTATGTGTACATGAAGATGATCACATGACACTATTAGAAGTGGCTCAGTAGGTGTTTCAGTCAGACATTTCTTTGCAAAATGGATATTTCAAATGGTCTTACTTGTTGGTCTATGGTGGCCCACCTTACACGTGGATGCTCAAACATTCATGAGTAGGTGTGATACTTGCCAAAGAGAAAAGTACCCCTTTAATGGAGATTAAATTCATTTAAGGCGATCATATTGGGATATGCAACTAGGCCATGCATTTTGGGCTTATCAAGTTGCTGGAGATTATGAACAGAATGGTCATTATCTATTTTCTTAGATAAACTCATTGTAGAAGAGATAGATGAGACGAATTCTTAGGAAGAGGAGTAGATACAACTCAGAGGACACCTTCTTGAGGACCTCCCAAGAATCTTCTACTCAAAGGGGTCCTCCTTATGGAAGTATACCTTGTAATATGCCTTTGTAAAGAGACATTCCATAAATGCCAAACTCTTCTTGAGGGTATGGGCAGAAGAGAGAGCACATTCACAAGAATAACACAACTCAAAATAGCATAACCGCATCACACAAAAGATAAAAAATATGCTTCAATTAATGATATATCACACAAATCAAATATCCAAGAACTAGTTAAACTGCTACCACTTGCCCACCCTTGATGTTACTTGCTAAGTCACTCTTACCAGTAGGGCTCCCTTTCTATCAGTAGCACAAAGGAGCTAGCAACTAACTAGTGAATTAGATTCCAAGAGTTTGATGATTTTCAACACACTCATATACCAAAGTATAGCTTCAAACAACACAATACATAAAGAACACATACTAAAACATATAGGGGGAAATCCAACATACTATGCAAAAGCTAGGCCAATATGCTAAAAGCAACATTAGACATCCAAAATATAGTCTCAACACTTTTAGGGACTCCATAGTACATAACACAACTTGGCCAAGTCTAGCCCAAAACTCCAAAAATAAATTGCAAGGTGAGCCCACACACACTCGGTAAGTAACCCAATCACAGAGACACAATAAAGGTGCAAGGGGATAGACTCTTATGATATATCACAAGTGCTCTTCTTGCACACATATATAGAGCAAGAGTACTCTCAATAGTATACACACACAAACATCTTAATAGGTAATCCCAATAAGTGTCCAATGCTACTTATATAGATACCAAAAGACCATATGAGTGGTTGTACGTGATCCCTAATAGTCCTTGGAGGAGGGAAAAAGTGCCCCCGGACATGGGCTACACAACATGGAATGGGTTGGCAAGAGACTTGGCATCAGGTGCACTTGCAGAGGGAAGTTTCCTTGTGGGTGACCACCTCTGACATGGTAACTGCTTTTGGACCTACTCCCCAGTGGTTGGCCTCTGTCATTTGCATCACTTTGGAGGTCACTATGTATGTTGTTCCTCATCTTTATTTTTCTTGTTTTGTGTAACCTTTGATGATTTTTCATGCTTACCACAGAGTAAATGGGGGCTCTCTCAACCTAGTAGGGCATCTGGAGTAGATGCAAAATTGCCCTACCGAGTAGGGCATCTAGAGTAGAAGTTTTGGTTCATCCAATTTAAGAAGGTAAGTGGAGAAGAACTAAGAGTGACTCTACCTAGTAGGGCAAGTGGTGTGGTTAAGGCATGGAGGGTTGAATATCCACTGACTCAATATTCCAAAGAACAATATGAGAGCTACAAGACTTGAGGTGGCCATCACTAGTAGGTGCAAGACTTGGGGCGAACAATTCTGGTGGAGAGTGCAAGAGGAGGCAACCAACCATTTGAGCCATCACTTGGCGTGACCAATCTTCATAGTAGGAAGGTGAGTGGGATATACAACTTAGGGTGACCAAACATAATGTAAGAGGGCTAAGTTGGTTTGAACAGGACAATGGTGAAGCATGAAGGTACAAGCAAAAGTTGAGGAGGTGGAAACTTGGGGTGACCACCATGTGAGTGCAAGAAGGCAACCAATATTGAGTGTAAGAGGGTGAGCACCATAGGTGCAGTGTGTGGGAGTGAGAAATAGGGAGACAACACTATGTGGTGATCATGAACTAGGGTGAACAATGCTATGGAATGTACAATAGGAGGGTCAACCAATCATGTGCATCCTTTGTATATGGTGAGGGTGACCACAAGATGGGTGTGAGGGAGACCATCATCTTAGCACATATTCATGCTAGGGTGACCATAACTTGGGCATGGAACTTGGTAGGGTGACCACGCATGCTTCCAAGTAGGTAAATTGGTGTGGCTAAGGCATGACGGGATGATTATACTCTCATTCAATATTCCAAGGGAAAATATGAGAGATACAAGACTTGAGGTGACCATCACTACTAGGTCTAAGACTTGGGGAGACTAGTTTTTGTGGAGAGTGCAAGAGGAGGCGACTAATCATTTGATCCATCACTTGGGGCAACCAATCTTAATAATAGTACAAAGGGGATTCAAATGATCAAATTAGGATGACCAACATAATGAAAGAGGGCTAAGTTGAGGTGACCACCACAATGGTGAAGCATGAGGAAGGTGTGCCCAATAGTTGAGGAGGTGCCAACTTGGGGCAACCATCATGTGAGTGCAAGAGGGCAACCACCATTGAGTGTAAGACGGCAACCACCATTGAGTGTAAGACGGCAACCACCATAGGTGTGCCATGTTCATCTTTGGCTCCAAATTCAAAATTACTCTAGAAGTGCCTACCCATGTTTTACAACCTTTGGTCTTGCATCCATAAAATTGCCTAATTTGGCATGATTATCTAGTTTTTCTTGAGATAAAAATGTCATTGTGCCCTCTGTTGAGAATTTTCCACTTTGAGGAAGTTTCCCAATTGGAGGTGCCTATCCCCCTACAGGTGTCTGTAGAAAAGTTACATATCTTGCTTGCCTCATAGAAGGAGTCAATGCAGATGGACATGTTGGTCCAACTTGAGCATCTTGGAGTGTTTGCACAAAAAGGGATGGCTAGACTACTTGCCCAACATGAGGTGGTCGATCCAAAGGTGGACAGACATCTTGTCCAATTAGGCTTCCTTGGAGGAGTCACCCAATTGGGCCAACTAGGATGAGACATCCATCTTGGGCCACTGGGTGCACTCAACCAGGTTGGCCCATTTGGTTATGTTCACTTATTTCGTTGCAACTCTCTAGTATGTTTTCTTCCATATTGAACATTTGTAAATTACATTTTTTTCACCACAGTTGAGGGCAGTTGGATACCTTCTCCTAAAAATTTACTCCCCATGTGTAGAGGGTGGATAGGATCCAACTTGGTCCATTTCTTCATTTATGTCACATATTTCCATTGTACAACACTCTAGCCTACCCATCATCCAACTGAATAGGTTATCTTTTTCAAGTGGAAAGGAGGGCATAACCTCAGTATCCATTTTATATACAATTTCTTTCACTTTTTTGCACCCTTCTTCTGAATGTATTTGCAAATAGTCATTGTTCTTGGTAGAGGTCCACAAGATGTTTCTCCCCCAATCTTGCAGTGCCTTTTTTTGCCTTAGCTAGGGTCTTTCGAGGAGCTAAGGAAAGGAGGTTTCGTAGGGTATATTCTAAAAATAAAATGTAAGCCTTGTACTAACATCAGTATTTTTTCAATGACCCCTAAAGGTGTAACATGGTGCTGATCAACCAATCTCACTCTAAATGGTGCACCTTTCATCAAGTCTAGATTTAACTTCTTCATGGGGAAATTGAGCATCAAGTTCATATGGACACTATAACTCCTATCAAAATTTATTTCCCACCACCCACTATAACTCCTATCAAAATTTATTTCTTAATTGAAATGCATAGCCTTGAACTATGGTGCTTTGCTAATGGAGTAGGGGGCAGTCCATTTTGTACCCATCTACACTTGGTGGCAAGCTCAAGTAGGCAAAGTGCATGACTGTTTGTAATTCACTTCCTACCTTGGCATCCATCTCAATAAGTTGATATAGTCTCATCATATGATGAGTTTCCTTCATATTGAATATCTATAACAAATGCTCGTGGTTGAGAGCCAGCTGGTTGGTTTCTTAATGAGTCCCTTCTATGGACTCATTCTTGCTCAATTTGTCCTTCTTCCCTTCTTCTTTCTCTTTGGGTATCTGTTGCTCTTCTATTCATGATGTTGTCACTTTCCTTGCCCTAGTCATCATAGGTGCCATAGAGGATGAAACAGCCAGAGAAGGGGAGCTATACCTTCTTCATTTGAAGAGACTATAATCATTTGAATTAGAGTAGGAAAGTTGCATGAGCATTCCCTCATATAGTGGTATTTTTCATCAAGGCAATGTTGACAAGCTGGTGCACCCTGGAGTATAGAGCACTTACTTTGAATATGCCCATACTAACCACATTGATAACACATGAGAGGTCTTGTGTACTTTGGTCAGTCTGGGCAGTTATGGTCCCCATTGTGTCAATTTGATGTACTAACATACAAAGTGTTCAAAACTTGAGAGTTACCTCTTTTTTGTGTGGCCTTGAGAAATCAACAATTGCAAGCCTCATTAACATCTTTGCCATAAAATTTTCAAGTTCACCTATTCGGAAAATCCAAGTTAGAATGACTATTACTATTTCATATCGTACACCATACTTGCCTAAATATCTCTTGTGCACTCCACAATTTCTACACCTCCTACCAAATCTGCCCCAGTAGCTCATCATGGTGTGATGTGGATCGTGAGATAACCTTCTCTTCATGGTTTCTTTGTTGCACCTTTGTTGGGGGTCTCCCAACTTAGTTCGGTGAGTGGTGAGGATGAGGCGTGGAGTTGTGACTATCCATTGTTTCAATATTCTAAGGCATAATATGAGAGCTCTAAGATTCGATGCAGCCATCACTACTAGGTGCAACACTTGGGGCGACCAAACATTTGGGACATCACTTGGGCTGACCAATCTTAATAGTATAAAGGTGAGTGGGATGACCAACTTAAGGTGGCCAACCATAATTTGAGGGGGCTAAGTTGGGGTGACTACCACATTCGTGAAGCATGAGGAAGGGGCAATCAAGAGTTGATGAGGCCCCAACTTGGGGCAACCACCATGTGAGTGCAAGAGAGCAACCATCATTAATTGTAAGAGGGTGACCATCATAGGGTGGGCCATGTGTGGGTGAGAAATAGGGTGTCAAGTAAACAAGAAACGATGTAGTTGTACCTCTTTTCACTCCTTCATCGATCAATGGCTTGATCCCACAAAAAACTCGAAAGAATCTTGATTCTACCATTGATTTTGCAAACACATTGAAATAGTCACCAATTAGTCAACATAGAATGTGATTGAAACCTAGATAAGTACTACCACAAACAAAGAACTCAGTCAAACACAACTCTCAAGTGGCTAAACAATGTTCGTCACCCAAGTCTCTTATGACATCACAAACTTTACACAAAAAAAATATGGGTGCCCAAGAAACTCGTAGCACTCTCTAAGGATTCTTCTCATAATCACAAGAGGAAACATGCCTCTCACAAATCTCCACTTCGAGAATCCAAATTACATCATCATCAACCACACCAAAGAGTGACATAGATTTTGATACCCAAGACTCATGGAGCCACAAAGAATCAATACAACCAAGTATGGGTTCCAACATTTATCCTTCATGCCCAATCTACAACCCAAGCACAACCAAACATTGCTCAAGAATGACAGGAAGGAGGGAAGGAGGAGTAGAGGAGGAAGTCTAGGGACCCAAGGTCACATACATAAAAGCAGGCTCACATATCTAAGAAGAAGCAACCAAAAACTAGATCCGAGGCTCATTTAAAAGTGATTATCCAAGAAGACTCAACACATCAAAAGAAGAAAACCACACGTTCTATATTGATTCCAAAAAGATGTCGCGTACCACTTCTTGCTCCCATAGTCACTTCTTCACTAGTCTCTAACCAAAGGGAACCACTCACTATCAAGGAGCGTGCACAACAATTTGAATCATTACTTTCTAGGCTTTTATGATCAAAGTGCACCTCATGCTCTTGTAACTCATGCATATGTTTTGAGAGATCACACATCCATTATATATATTTACATAGATGTTCTTTTCTTTTCTATATTCAAAACTAACACTAGCCATCTCAAATTTCATGATTGGATGAAACAAGAACTGAGGTATACAAAGTTGAGTTATCAAGGTGCAAGTACCTCTTCATGCAATAACCATGTGCTTCATGCATGAACCTATCACTCACACTTAGAATATCAATTGCGTTTCAAGTATGCATCTGGTATAGGGCCACATTACATGACCTCGCATAAGATATGGTTGTTCTAATCCTATGCACAAGAGGGAAACCTTATAAGTGAGGATATAACACATGCACACTCTATTTTTCTACTCACATTTCCTTTGACGAAACCATCATGCATATATTCACATAATTTACAAGGGAGTGTCATCATGCTCTTCTTCAAGGTAGCTATTTTCATTCTAGATGATGATTGTCTTTTTCACAACATACATACCAATTATAAGAAGGTATTTGGGCTGCCTGTTTGCTAGAGACAATCATATCCATCAAACTAAGCATTCAATGCAGTTAAGTGCAATGTGGTTAGAGTAGGCCATGTCACTACAGGGTCTTTAGAGCAGCCAATTTTTGAGGATTTTGAATAGTTGCCTACTATGTTGTTGCAAGACATACATGTGATTCACAACTAAATTGTGGAAATGTACAACAAGAGGATATCAAGTAGGAAAAATTTGTGAGGAATGTTTTGGCTGGCATAATTCCAATCATGGTAATATCATCTTAGTAAAAATTGTAGGGATGTGGAGAATAGGTTTCAGTTGATATAGGCCATTTTGCTTTTGACATTGATGGATCTTCTCTCTTCAAAGAAGCTAGAAGGTATGGATAACTCAAGAGGAGAATTTGAGAAGGCCTATTTGCACGTCTCTCCATTATGGTCAAGGTTTGGAGCCTTGAAGATAGGTCTCTACCTTCCAAACTCGAATATAGAGTAGGGAGGGGGGTGACATGCATCATCATCAACATCTATAATATTTCCCATCTTGTGTACGGTATGCCTCGTTGGACTAGTTCAAAGAAGAAACATTCACTTAGCTTAGACATCATCTTTGTCAGATAACCCTTGAGCATATTATTCAAGACCCACATCTTTCATGTGATCTTGAATAAAATCCATCTAATGGTGCATTAATAGGGCCACTCTACAAGGTATTGTATAAAAAACTAACTATGCTACACTAAGTAATCCCCCATGACTACTTGCAGAATTGGTCTCTAATAATTTTTCTTTTATTTTCAAGTTGTGAAAGTGGCCTTATTTTCCTTTATCCCTCACAACATGCACCACCCTCCAATCCCTATCCATCTTATATTTGTATGTCATATGTCTTTTATTTTCCTTTGTCAAGGGGACACAATTCACTCATGCACACCCTCATTCCATAACATTTTATTTCCTTTTAGCACATCATTTATGTTTCTTTTCGAGGGTACACCGACAAGATATACAAAGATCCAAAAATAGCCTCCAGAAAGCTACAATCTACTTGTTTAGAGGTTTTGTGAGTGTCACTTACCTTACTACAATGCACACATCTAGCACTAGACATTTTCACATCAACACCCATGCTCATCCCAAACTCTCATAAAGACGCTACTGAGGATGACACAAAGCAATGAGGGCGGGAAGTATTGGAGGAATCTCATAAAGAAGCCCAAACGTCTAAAGTCAAAGCAGTAAAAGCTTAATCGAAAGTGCAAAGACTATGGTCAAAGGGGAGCATGAGCATGGAAGTGAAGGAGGAAGGGGTCTACTAAGTTTTTCCAACGTGAATCCCTCCTCCTAGTAGGTTTCTCCCCATTTTTTTCCCAAAATACTTATAAAAATGCCTATTTCTAGCATAAAACCCTAATTTTCTTATAAATTAGGATCATATTCTAGAAGCCAAATAGTATTTCTACTTTATACACATGAATAATCTTTGCATACTTATTTTTACATTTTTTTAACTTCGTTTTGACCTGTAAATAGCCTTTCAACACTATTTTTAACTTAAGCTCAATTCGATGGTGTTGGAACTCAAGGTCAAGCACAAGCATGGAAGCACATCAGAAAGGTGGACACACACAAGAAGGAGCAAGTAGGGAGCTCCAAGAAGTACATGTCAAATTTTTAGAAGAATCCCCTATAAAAATAGTGATTTCCATCACTAAAAACCATTGTAAATACCATTTTCTATTTTTGTAACTCCATTTTGTTCAAGCTGAGGAGTCCTCGAGCTTGAGGAGTATTAGAAGTATCATCCTATCAATTTTCATAATTTTTAGACTTCATTTGAGCCCTCAAATAAGCCCTGGAACCTAATTTTTAACTAGGCCAGACACTAGGTCTGGACAGGGTCAAAACTAGTCAAAAAACTATAAAAAGAGCTAGAGAGCTCATTTTTGAGGTTAGCTTGTTAGAGAATAGAGCTGTGTAAGAGAACTCATTTGCAATTGAAGCTTTCCATTGTTCCTCTCTTTGATCTTACCTTGTGTGCGTGTGTGCATGTTTGTGTGCTTTCACTCATGCACTTGTGCCTTCACTTGCTCGTGGTCTTCATACTGGTCCTTACGTCTCCGCGGATTGACAAGTAAAGGAGGTGGTGCTTACGCTTGATCTACACCAAATTTTGGCACCGTTGCCGGGGAAAGAGCTTAGAGGACGAGCATTGTGATGGTAAGATCGTAGATTTGCGACGTTGGAAGGTAAAAAAACTGCCATTTTTGTTCATTTTCTGATTTTTCTTCTTCATCATCATCATCATCATCTCCACCTTCTTCCGTCTTCATCTTCATAGAATTTTCTTGTTTTTTAGTGCATTTTCACCATTTTCATACCATTTTTCATGCATTATTGTGTGAGAAGGAGTTAGGAGGTGCAAGGGAGAGCAAGCACTGTGTTTTTTTCATGATTTTCTGCACATATGGAGCTCCCCATTGCTCGGCGCTCAAAAATTTGAATTTCCCGCCATAAGACACGATTCTGTGAAGAAAATCGCGATTCTGTGAAAAATTCAAATTTTTTTGAAAAATCACGATTTTCTATTTCCCGCCTAAAACCCTCTGAAGGAAACACGATTCTGAGGTCATTCTCAGAATCGCGATTCTGTGGTTGTGCTCAAAGTCGCGATTCTCACAAATCACGATTTTCAGCCAAAGAACACGATTATGAGAAAACACGATTCTATGGTTGTGCTCAAAATCGCGATTCTCTAAATTTTTGAAAACCACGATTCTTTGAGACAAAATCATGATTCTGTGAAAACACGATTCTCTACTCAAAATCGTGATTCTCAACAACACGATTCTCTGCTTAAAATCGCGATTCTCACAAATCACAATTTTCAGCAAAAACACGATTCTGTGAAAACACGATTCTCTGCTCAGAATCGCGATTTTCAAAAACACGATTCTCTACTCAGAATCGCGATTTTCAAAAACATGATTCTCTGCTTAGAATCGCGATTCTCTTGAAGTTCACAAAATCGCGATTCTCTTGGGATTCACAGCATCGCAATTCTCTTGGGATTCACAGCATCGCAATTCTCTGATTTCATAGCATCGCGATTCTCTAAAAGCACGATTCTCTCATTGTGCTCAAAATCGCGATTCTCACAAATCACGATTTTCAGCCAAAAACACGATTGTGATCAAAACACGATTCTCTGCTCAAAATCGCGATTCTCGCAAATCACAATTCTCTGCTCAAAATCACGATTCTCATAAATCACGATTTTCAGCCAAAAACACGATTTTGTGAAAACACGATTCTCAAGGTACAAAATCGCGATTCTCTGATTTCATAGGATCGCGATTCTCTGACTTCACACAATCACGATTCTCTGACTTCACACAATCGCGATTCTCTGACTTCACGCAATCGCGATTCCCTGATTTCACACACTCGCAATTCTCTGACTTCACAAAATTGCGATTCTCTTGATTTCACAAAATCGCGATTTTTTCCAAAAGGTCCTATTTGCCTGTTTTGACCCCCAGGAGCCTGATTTGACATAACTTTTTCATCCAAAGTCCATTCATATAGGATAATTTGAAGTTGACCTTCAGGTGGGACCTGGAACCCAAGGGGACTCCAAAGGAATTTTGAACCATACCAAGGGGAAATTTTGGACTCTTAGCCAAAGCTTATGAACCTGAGATCTGGTAGACACCTAGGCAAGGATAGACAAAGCATTAGATCTTCTCAGTCCAGTGTCAACCATACAGCTAAGTCTTGGGCACATCAACTAAGTGGTTGTCCTTACGTACTAAACTCTGATACAAGTGACTCATAAATGTCTTTTAGCATGGGGAAACCTGCAGGTGGCTCAGGAACTCCCCATCTACAAACACCAGAAGGTCCCTATAAGACACAATTGGAATATATTCGGACTAACCGATTAGGTGCTCGCATCTATGAGGATGGCCTGAGATGATCAGTGGTCCAACTCAAAAATCCATACCAACCCTTTGGACTTGAACACCCGGTGGTCAAGTTTGAAGAAGGTTCATACATTGATAAGGAAGGAACCATGTATGTGGTCACCAACCTACCAGATAGGACCGATGAGTTTGGAAATATCATTCATGAGAATGAGATAGGAGACCTAGAACAAGGAAATATAGGACAAGGACCCCAGACTCCTAGAGGTAAGTCAGTTTTGACCAGAGTGATCACTCCAGACTGGATCCCTCAAGACAACAAAAGCATAGAACTATTCTTGAATAGAGAAACAAAGGAAGCCTTTTAGAGATTCAAGCCAGATCAACCTAGCCAATTGGGCATAGTCATCATCTACGAGTTCAAGGATCCAGAGATACCAGGCAAAGTTGTCTACCTAGATAACACGTCAGAGAAGATATTCTTGGTAACAGAACATGATAGAAATGCATATATGTGGAAGAGTGAATTGATTTTCCCTCCACCAAGATCCAATGTTTCCCATCGCCTCCAGGGAGTAGGTTCATCTCAAGCTCATGAAGCCCAGAGAGAAAGAACTAGAAAGAGACCTGAGGTAAGTTTTGCACACACCATGGGCAGGAATAGATCAGGATTTGAAAATGAAAGACCTGAAAGAGAGAGACATCAAGCACATAGGCAACAAAGAGATGAAGAGGATTTTCCATTGCCTAGACCCCGAGAGCACACAAGAACCCTTAGACCCACTCAAGTGATCAAGGCAATGAAGAATTATTTTGACGGGACAGGAGATCCTTATGATCATGTGGCCGAGTTCAAACAAGTGTTAAGAGCTGAACAAGTTGAGGATTTGTTCACCTAGTACGAGGCATTTGGTTTGACTCTTAAGGGCACTGCCTTGGCTTGGTTTCAACCATTGAGTAGTCGTAACTATCGTGATATAGGTCAGCTACTATACGAATTTATTGTAGAATTTTCCAAGAGTGGTATCAGGCATAACACATCATCTTTGATCCACAGTTTCAAGCAGACACCGCAAGAAACAGTGCGACTAGCAAGAAGAAGGTTCAGACAGTACTTACAAAGATGCCCTCTTCTAGAGTTGCCCACACCTGCCAAATAAGTGGCCTTGTTCTTAGATGGCTTGCAAAGCACAAAGTTAAGATCATATGTGTACTTGAAAGAGCCTAGATCCATAGAAGAGTGTGTGCGGACATGCATTGACATAGAAGATAACTTGGGTGAGGAGTTAGGATTGTCCAAACTCTATAAGGTTTCTGATAGTTCGACTAGTCATACTTAAAAAATCTCCACAGAAATAGATGAGATAGCTGAGCAAGTTGCCAAGAAGTTGGGAGTCCAAAATAGACAAACACAAAGAATCACCTCATTGAACCGATGCTATACCTATAGAGGGGACCACATGGCTAACGTATGCCCAATGCAAAACCAAAACATTAGAGAAAGGAATGCTCCATATTGCACTATTGAGAGAAAATACACGAACCACATGGCTCAAGATTGTCCCTACAATAGGCAGGCTGTTAGAAAAACTTATCAGCAACCTTACCAACAAGGTAGGTATCAGAACCAATAGCAATAGCCATATTATCGACCCCAACAGCAATATCAGGCACAATATAGGCCACAATCGGTCTTGGGAAACCAACCACCAGCTCTTGCCAACGTGATTCGAGTCAAGTATGCTGTGGGAGAGGAAAATCCAAATAGAGCATTGGTCCCACTAACCCCATTGATACCAGATAATGACTCTCATGCTCATAGTTCAGACTACTCCCATGAAGGTAGTCCACATGCTTATTACACTGACTCGCCTGAGCATAGTGAGATTTACTCGTATCAATATGAGGCACCACCTATGGAGCAAAATTGGGAGCGAGAATACTCCAATGTCATGTACAGAAACCCTAACCCTAGGCCCCAATTGAGACAAATGAGACCACAAGCCCCTAGAGGATCTTGTTTCAGATGTCAAGGTGACCATTTTATTCGTGATTGTCCTCACCCACCATCTCCGAGTCAAGGTCAGGCTATCACAATACAAGCTTTTTGTCCTGAATGTGGCAAAGATCATCTCCCCAGAGATTGTCCAAGAAACCCCTCCAGTGCACCCAAGATTACACCCATTAATGTGGTAGGCTTAGTGTCAGATTCAAGTTCAAGTAGTAGTAATGTGGCTCCTATACAAGCTGTCACTAGAGCACAAGCCTTAAAACAGGATAAACCAGTAGAAAAATCAGAGTCGAGTGAATTAGGAGAGCCTAGTAAGAGGAAAACAAGAACATGGAAGGATACAAGAGAGAAGGCCAATCGCAAGTGGAATAAAAAGTTATCGGAACTAGAAGAAAGCTTGAAAGACGCAAAAACAAAAATAGAAGACATTGCATCTCAAAACCCCACGCATGCCGAAACTCCATCCACTCCACCTCATCCCACCCACCCACCCATTGTAAATAGGCCGCAACCAGGGTCTGTTCTAGTAGATCCAACCCCAGAAGGCTTGGACATGATGTTCAAGGCCTACTAGGCTCGACTTCAAGAAGGGCCTACAGCTGCAAACCTAACAAGAGTTACCCTAGAGCATACTTAGAGATTGAACGGATGAAAATGTGCATGAAAATGGTAGAACAAGCTCAAGCTATACTGGAGACTAGTCAAAAGTTCAATCAGACAAACTCTATCAAACCGGATTTTCATTTCCAGGGCTCACTAGAAAGATTAGAGCAATTGGTAAACAAACCACAAGTTTCTTTACCTCCACAAGCTCAACTAGTTATTGAGAGAAGAAGCTCACCACCAATGGGAGCTCATGTTCCTAATTCCACGGATGCTGGAATACCTCCTTCAATTCAGGAGCACTCTCAAGAGTTCTTGCGAGAAATACAAGAGGAGAAATGGGCCAAGGAGAACAGTAATTTCCCTCCTATTTGTGAGATTGATGACCTTCATGATCAATTTCCCCAAGACAATCCATCTATTTACGGAGATGAAGCAGAACAACAAGAAGACGAAAGATTAGATTTTGAATCTAATACCTTAGAAGAACTGCCTCAATTTCCAGGCCCATGGGAATCTAAATCTTTTCAGATCAGAGCTCCCACAATACTAGTCAGACATGAAGACTCAGTGGTCCCAAGGAACACTGATGTCGTGAAGAACACTAAGGTTCAATGTCATCTCACTGTAGAAGAGCTACTCAAATCAAAACCTGAGCTATGGAATCATGTGAAGGATCAGGTCCCAGAACTTGATTCCAATATGCCAAAAACAGGCTCTAAGCAAAAAGTTCCAGAGATACCTCTCGATAAAATAGGAGACATATGTGAGGGTGAAGAAGGTAATACTTATCTTCCAATCACCTACCAAGGTTACACAACCAAAGCAATCATAGATTCAGGTGCTGGTGTTGCTATTGCGACCTCCTCCTTGTGGAAGCAATGGGGCAAACCCACATTAAGACCAACTAGAATGAAGCTTCAAATGGCCGATGGTCATTTTGAAAGACCTCTAGGATTGCTAGAAGGGATAACTCTAACCACTTGTGGTGTAGAGTTTGAGCACACCTTTGCTATATGTGACTTTGAGAAAAATAATGTTTATGAGATGATCCTAGGAAGACCCTTCTTACGACAATTGCAAATAGTACAGGATTGGGGAACCAACTCCTTGTACTTACAACACTTAGGGGTCACCACCAAGGTCAATCTGAAGGATTACTCCTTCAAAGATGTACCACCTCTACAGTGGAATCCTATCCACAAAGCGAAAGAAGATTCCATCTCTGTGCATTCTGAAAGTTCACCTGATCCATCATGGCTGCATGAAGATACTCATTTGTGGATGTGCAAGGTCGCAGAGGAAGAGGAAAAACGTTTAAAGGCAAGAGAAGAAGGAACTTCGCCAGGAGATAGACCAGTTAGGGACCCAGCCTACACACCGATGATCTTTCCAGATGAGGAATTTGAGCCTCATGGCTGGCCTGAAATCTTAGCCACCATGGACATTGCAATCAACGAGGAACAGTGGACACCTCATTGTGATGAGGAGGGTTATGATATCTCAGTGTTCATGTGTCAACCCTTGCTAGAAGAATGTGACCCTAGTGATGTCATAGAAGAAGAAGAGAATGACGATGATATAGAGTCCATTGTGATGGATAGTTGCTTTAACTCAGAGTAGCATTATCTAGAAGATATAGGAGTGTTCACCCAAAAAGAAGAAGAACCTCTCACAAGTATTAAAACGGTAAACTCAAAGGATGGAAGTGAGAGCAGTCAAAAGAAAAAGAAAAGAAAAGCAATGAAACAAGAAGAGGAGGAATCATTGTTTGAAGTACCTGAAAACTTCAAGAAATATGAAGTTGACGACCGCAAAATTTTGGTACGAATGCCTAAGAGAGAGGCCATCATAGGAGAATCATATGATAATAAAGAAAAGACCAAGAAAATTGTAGTGACCATCGAAGAGAACGAAGAGAAATGCACATATATAGGAGATGACTTAAGTGCAAGAGAAGAAATGGAGCTCGTAGCTCTATTAAGGGAATATAGGGATGTGTTTGCATGACACTATAGAGACTTGAAAGGGGTAGATCCAAGAATTTTATCTCATACTATCCCCATGACCGCTGATGCTAAGCCCACGAAACAAAAACCCTACACATATAATGATACATATGCAGCCAAAATAAAAGAAGAAATTGATAGGCTGATTGAAGCTTGATCCATCTATGAGATTGAGCATATTGAATGGGTGTCCCCCATTGTAGTGGTGCCCAAGAAGAATGGAAAGTTGTGAGTGTGTATTAACCTTAAAAAAGTTAATGCCGCTACAATCAGAGATAGTTATCCACTTCCAATCACGGAACACCTATTGGAGTGAGTTGCAGGCAAGGAAGTTTATAGCTTCTTTGATGGGTTTTCAGGTTATAATCAAGTAGCCATTGCCCCAGAAGATCAACACAAAACAGCTTTTGCCACAAAATGGGGAATCTTTGCATTTCGTGTGATGCCATTTGGGCTCACCAATGCACCTGAAACATTCCAAAGGCTCATGTGTCATGTCTTCAAAGAGTTCTTGCGAAAGAGCTTAGAAGTGTATGTGGATGATTTATGTGCTCATTCCCAAGAAAGAAGATTTCACATCCCTGAGCTCAGACAAATCTTCAACAAGTGTAGAGAATATCGAGTGTGTCTGAACCCAGAAAAGTGTGTGTTCATGGTGCGTCAAGGTAAAATCTTAGGTCATATTGTTTCTAAGAATGGAATCTCAACAGATGAAGATAAGGTGCGAGCCATAGCGGAGCTGCCAAGGCCAAGGAACGTTAAAGAGGTACAAGCCTTTATGGGCCATTGTGGATATTACCGTAGGTTTATCCACATGTACGCAATCATAGCTAGACCCCTTTATGCCCTGTTGTCTAATTTTGAGTGGAACGACGAATGCGAGAATTCTTTCAATGAACTGAAGAAACGTTTATGCACAGCACCAATTCTGACCACTCCTTATTGGAATAAACCATTCCATGTCCATGTGGATGCATCCAATCACGCCATAGGATGTGTGCTAGCACAACCCATAGGTGAAGGAATTTAGATTTGCCCATAGCATATGCTAGTAGACAGCTCACCGTAGCTGCACGAAACTATACCATAACTGAGCGAGAGGGCTTAGGCATGGTATATGCTGTGAAGAAGTTTAGACACTATTTATTGGCCAACAAGTTCAAGTTTTTCACTGATCATCAAACGTTGTTATATTTGGTCAATAAACCTTGCAATACTGGACGCTTAGTAAGGTGGTTCCTCTTACTAATGGAATATGACTTTGAAGTGGTTGTCAGGAAAGGTAGAACCCACCTCCAGGCAGATCACCTTTCTCGCATTACTTCAAGAGAGTCACCTCAAGGAGTGTCTGATGACCTACCCGACGCTTATCTGTTCAATTTGGAAGTTGTTCATAAATGGGCAAATAAGTTGGTACCAGTCCCCACCTTCGGACCCGCAAATAAGAATGTGAAAACCTCACAAGAAGAAATTGTAAAATCACAAAAATATCACATACTGGCAGGAAGCATGTACAAACAAGATACAGAGGGTGTACTCCCTTGTTGTGTCGAGGATGACGAACATACTAGCTGGTTGCAACAAGCCCATGAAGGATTGCTAGGAAATCACTATTCTAAACAACGAACATTGCAGAATCTAAAACGTTTAGGAGTGTATTGGCCTAGCATGGACAAAGAAATTCATGAGTGGATTAAGAATTGCCCTGTGTGCCAGGAAAAACCCCCAGTGGAGCATGCAACCCTTTATCAAGTGTCATTAATTCCAGATTGGAGTGCTCCATTGGTAGAGTTTATGAGATCGGGAAGATTACCCAAAGAGGCTAGTCTAGCAAGAAGACGAAGCATGGAGCAAGAGGCTCAAGGCTATGCCTTAGTAGGAGACAACTTATACTGAAGAGGCAAAGATGGTTACTTAAGACTGTGCGTTCATGAATCAGACTATTTGAAAGTCTTAGAAATTGCACACAGCGGTGTCACAGGTGGACACTTCGGTCCTGATCGAGTAATCAAGACCATTCTATTCTCAGGACTTGGGTGGCCCACTCTTCATATGGATGCTCATACCTATGTGAAGAAATGTGACACATGCCAACGTGCAAAATATCCAGTTAGAAAAGACGAGATGCCTTTTGAGGCCAATGATGGGAGGGTGTGCATTTTCGAAGTGGGGCATAGACTTCATAGGTCCTATTAACCCCCCAGCTAGAAACTCCCATGCAGAGTATATTATTGTAGCCACAGATTACCTTACAAAGTGGGTCGAAGTGAAAGCCACAACAAAGAATGATGCTCAAACTATGGCTTAGTTCTTATTCGAGAATGTGTTCACGAGATATGGGCTACCAATAGAGTTAGTGAGCGATAGAGGCACACACTTCTTGAATGAGGTTATTGAAAATCTTCTCCAAGAATTCTTGGTGATACATAAGAAGTCCCCCCCTTATCACCCACAAGCTAACGGACAAGCTGAGAGCACCAATAAGATCCTCTGTAATGTATTGACAAAATTGGTAAATAATAAACGCTCTGATTGGGACAAACAACTTCATCATGTTGTTTGGGCTTATCGAGTTGCCTACAAAACAGTACTCAACGCCACCCCATTTCAGATGGTCTTCGGGCAGAATGTTGTGCTACCATTGGACTTCCTCACCCCAGCCTTAAAAGTAGCACAAGAGCATGAGTGGAATGGACATGAGTTGTCCTCTAGGATCTTTGATCTAGAACGCTTAGGTGAGACAAGGCTACGCACGGCGGCAGGCATCTATGCTGCAAAGAAAAGACAAAAGGCATACTTTGATGCACACATCAAGGATAAGGGACTGAAAGAGGGCAATCTAGTGTTGGTTTACACACTAAAGCAACATGCCCGTAAGTTGGAAAAAAGAGGATACGGACCCATGATCATTAATAGAATTTCCACTAGTGGTGCAGTTCAGTTGGCCACTCTAGAAGGAGATATCTTGCTAAACTATATTAGTGGATGTAGAGTCAAGTTATACCAAGAACCTCTTACAAAGGATATGCTTATGAGACTCAACACTGCTAAGAAGCAAAAAGAAGAGGAGTTAAGGGTGAGAGAAGAAGCACAGGCAGAGGCCAGAGAGCATATTAGGCGAAATAAGTTAAGGCGACTAGGCCTAGATGTCAACTCAAAAGCCCCAAAATATCACATGGATATGTGCCAAAAATTGGGCATAACTACTTCTCAAGTCATTGACCGACGTTCCTTTGTGACCATAGAGATAGGACAAGGAAAGGGTGCAAGGACTGTGAAAGCATTGATTGACTCAGGTGCAGCAAGTAGTGCAGTTAGACTATCCTACTGCCAAAACTTGAAGTTGAACATCAATCCCATAGAAGCTTATCTCATAGGATTGGGCAGTGTGGAAACCCCTTGTTTGGGCGAGGTGGAACTTCCCATCTACCTTCAAGATGTTCCAATGAAAGTCAAAGTGCTAGTGTGTCAAGATGAGAACCTTACAGAACCACTTGTCTTAGGACAAGATTGGATTTATGACAATGCAGTCAACTTGAACCTAAGAAGTCAACTTCTTCAAGTTTGGGTACATGAACAATGCATTACATTAGAATTAGAGAACTGCATGCTCACATATCATGGCACCACACACTCTCTAAGTTCCTCTAAGACTAATCTTCACGAGCAAGATGTTGTATGTGTCAAAAGCTTTATGATCCAGAAGGACTCAATCATGGAAGCAGAGTTGCAAAGGCATGCACACCCTCCTTCTTTTTTGAAGAGTAAAGCATCCATAGTAGTTCAACCTCAAAAGCAAGCACAACAATTCAAGACAACTGCTATAGCAAATAGAAAGACACCCTTCTACAAGAAAGCAGTTCCGAGCATGAAGCAGATTTGGGTATGCAAAGGAGAGCAACCACCAGCCTTGCCCCCACAAATCCCATCCAGGCAAGCCAACCAGGCTAGAAGACGACTGAAGAAGCTTGGGCAAGCTCAACCATAAGGTATCCGACAAGTTTGGGTGCCTAAGAAATTAGCTGCAGCTCAACAAGGGCAATTAGAGATGTGGGTACCTAAGAAGCTCTTACATCCACAACAACCTATGTTCTCCCACATGCGAAAGGTCTCAACAAAGAAACCACAAAGAGGAAAGGGTAAGAACCGCATACAGAGATTGAAAGAAGATCAAATCACCTCTTCAACCATAGTAGGAAGACGTGTAAAAAGGGTATGGGTTTGGAAGCCAAAAGTACAAGTAGCCTCCACCGAACCAAAGCACCAATCACACTGGATACCCCAGTTCAGAAAGCATCCAAAGAGGAAGATGCCTGAAGTGATCTCTACAGTGCCAAATGTTGTTCTAAAATGGACTCCAATAAGGAGGATTACATCAGTTCGAGACCCAATGGATACCTCCACCAAAGTCGGCATCAACATCCGCAAATAACATCGAAAGCCTTGAAGAGCGACAACCATGTGCTCCTTGCACAACCTTGTCTTTTGCACCATTCAGTTCATGCATTTCCAAAGTATGCATTAATATAGGGCCACATTACATGGCCGTGCATAGACACAATTGTGAGTCCCATGCACGAGAGCACATTGCCACATGTACACCATTTTTTGATACTAAACTTTGTCTTCTTGTTTTGTGACATTGCTTCAAAAAAAAAAAAAGAGAGAGAGAAAGAACTTCTTCCCAGGTTTCGCTCATGGAACATGAATGAGTCATGCTTAGTTGAAGATTGAACCATCGATTACTGGGAATTTATCAGTTTGGATAAAAGTGTCTCTCGGCTAGCAGATGATGTAATTGCTGCCTTATCTGGTAGATGTCAAGAACTTAGCATGAACATGGCATCCACAACTATGGTTTCCCCTTACCAGGGTAGGAGTGAAGAGCTTGAAGGTCCGCAACTTGAGAGATGTTTAACTACCATATGTACAAGAGCATCCAAGGAGATATCTACAAGGGATAGTTTTGGTACCATGCAAATCCTTGTATGTATACTGAAATATAAAGAAATTCAATTCTCAGTATTTGGCAAATGATGCTTTGAAAAGAGGAGACAGGATCAACCATTCAAAAGATCTCATCAGTGGACCATCACCACGGACATTCATCAACAATGTTCCATCCCAAAGGCCAAGTGTACAACACGAAGAGATGAACATCGATCGACCTTCTCCATGGTACGTATCTTTACTTTGGAAACATCATAACCATGATAGTTTAGGAAACCTCTTCGTCGACATACCCTTGAGCACTTAGCTCAAGAACCCCAATTTTTGCACCATATTTCTTCCGATGCATTTTCCAAGTAAGCATGCATAGGGCTACATTACAAGGCCGTGCACAAGGCACATATTTTCCTCAACCCATGCACGAACATACTTACCCATCATCCATTATGGGTTATGAGTACTTGGCATGAATACTATGAACATCAACTTTGGAAGATCTAGAGGACATCGACGGAGACTCACAATGACACAGTCATGCTAGAATCCAACGAAGATGTACATACCAAGGCACTACAACTAGCAAAGGCTCGCAGTGACAGAGGAAGAACCAGACAACCAACCCTGCCACATCTGGAAGCCAGACGACTTTTGTTCATAGAGAAGGGACAATCCCTCTCAAAGCACTCTTGGAACAACCACTACAACAAGGGTCTGTCAGGGACGACAGACTCGAGAGGGGGGGGAGTGTTGGAACTCAAGGTCAAGCACAAGCATGGAAGCACATCAGAAAGGTGGACACACACAAGAAGGAGCAAGTAGGGAGCTCCAAGAAGTACATGTCAAATTTTTAGAAGAATCCCCTACAAAAACAGTGATTTCCATCACTAAAAACCATTGTAAATACCATTTTCTATTTTTGTAACTCCATTTTGTTCAAGCCGAGGAGTCCTTGAGCTTGAGTATTAGAAGTATCATCCTATCAATTTTCATAATTTTTAGACTTCATTTGAGCCCTCAAATAAGCCCTGGAACCTAATTTTTAACTAGGCCGAACACTAGGTCTGGACAGGGCCAAAACTAGTCAAAAAACTATAAAAAGAGCTAGAGAGCTCATTTTTGAGGTTAGCTTGTTAAAGAATAGAGCTTTGTAAGAGAACTCATTTGCAATTGAAGCATTCCATTGTTCCTCTCTTTGATCTTACCTTGTGTGCGTGTGTGTGTGTATGTGTGTGCATGTTTGTGTGCTTTCACTCACGCACTTGTGCCTTCACTTGCTCGTGGTATTCATACCGATTCTCACGTCTCTGTGGATTGACAAGTAAAGGAGGTGGTGCTTACGCTTGAGCTACAGATGGTCTAAACGAGCTCCTCTAAAATCTATAAAAGTGAAAGATCTCTCATTTGTAAGGGTTACCTTGTTGGAGTTGATCTTGTTGAGTGTAGAAATCTTATGAGCTTTGTATCCATTCTTGAGAAATAGAAAGCTTCTTGCAGCACCTATCTCTTGCCTACTCGTGAGTGCTTGTCTCTCTCGTTGTTCATGTGTTTACTTCCATCTTGCAATGTGCGGTCTCCATAGGATTGATTGGTCACTCTAGAGGTTATGGAATATTTTTATTGTGTTTTGTGAGTGGGTCCCCAATGATGTGATACATACATACATACATACATACATACATACATACATACATACATACATACATACTATGCTAATGCTAAGAGAGAATACTTTCAAGGTATATATGATGTGGTATGTGTTGGAGTTAGACGTCTGCGGAAGCACGCGAACAGCACAAGGAAGAAGAAGAAGCTTGGAGCACAACACACAAGACTGAATGTATTACTAGAGAATGTACAAAGATAAGTAGCCCATTAGGGCAATAGGCGTATATACAAGCCGGGGGAAAAAAACCTCCTAAAGAGGGAAAAAAGTGCCCCGGCGGTCCTAGAGTGTTCACACACATCACTACCTAAATATATCAACAAATCCCCCCTGGGAGTGATGCGGTGAACAAGGAGCTGGCACTCATGTATAAGGAAGTGCCGAGCTATGTGGAAATCACTCCACAAAAGGAAGTAAGCCCAAAGCTTTGCGGAAAGCTTCAAACTTCTCCCTAGGCAGAGCCTTCCTGAAAAGGTCTGCAATGTTCTCCTGCGTGGGCACATATGCCAAGCTGATCTCCCCAGCAGAGAACCTCTCCCTGACATAGTGATAATGCACCTCAATGTGCTTAGTGCGAGCATGGAACACAGGGTTCCTCGCAACTGCCAATGCGCTCTGACTGTCAGTGAAGATGGTGGTGGGAGAAGACTGGCCAACACCCAAATCAGCCATAAGGCGTCTGAGCCACACACACTCAACAGTCGCTGTGAAAGCTGCCCTATACTCAGCCTCACAACTGGAAGTGGCCACAGTAGGCTGCTTCTTGCTCAACCAAGATATACATGAGCTACCAAGCATGAAGCAAAAACCACTGGTGGACACACGAGTGTCATAGCAACCAGCCCAATCTGAGTCAGAAAAAGCATGCAAATCTGGCGGTAGTGATCCCCCCTTGGGATAAAACAACCCAAGTAGCCGAGTACCACTCAAGTAGCGAAAGATGCGCTTAACCGCTTTCCAATGCGTGACTCCTGGGCAATGCATAAACCTGCTCATCTGTGAGACAGCAAACTGAATATCTGGCCGAGTAATGCATAAGTAAATCAAGCATCCAACAGCCTGCTGATAGAGAACAGCATCAAATGCATCTCCAGCATCATGAAGACTCAATCGTAAACCTGTCTCCATAGTAGTGGCAATAGCCTTACAGTCTTCAAGGCCAAAACGCTGCAATAATGTGTCAATATATTTCGTTTGACACAAAGCCATTCCACCATCAACTTGCATAAACTGAATGCCCAAATAGTGATGCAAATGCCCCAAATCAGACATCTCAAATGAGGCATGCAAATCAGCCTTGAAATCAGCAATATGCTTCTCAAGAGGACCAGTGAGCAGCATGTCGTCTACATAGACAACAATGATCAAAAGCACATCATTAGCACGCTTAACATATAAGGTGCTTTCAGTTGGACTGTTCTCAAAACCATGTGCAATCAGATAGGCATGTATTTTCTCATACCAAGCACGTGGTGCTTGCTTTAAACCATATAACGCCTTCTTTAACCTGCACACCTGGTTTTCATGCCCTTTCAGCACAAAGCCACGGGGCTGAAAAACATACACTTCTTCATGCAAGTCACCATTCAGAAATGCTGTTTTAATGTCCAACTGATGTACATTCCAACCATGATGGGCTGCAAGTGCACAAATGCTCCGAACAGTAGTCATACGGCATGTAGGTGCAAAGGTCTCATCAAAATCAATGCCTCTTTCCTGCGCATAACCCTTTGCAACAAGCCTAGCCTTATACCTGTCAACTGTACCATCAGGTTTACGCTTCAGCTTGTATACCCACTTAGTGCCAATGGCCTTCTTGCCAAGAGGCAAGTCACATAAAGACCATGTACCATTCTTCATTATAGCATCATATTCAGATTGCATAGCAGCCATCCAATTTTCTGAATTTTGTGCTTCATCAAAAGAAACAGGCTCATTCTCATCACAGAGACTAGATGCAGCCATAGCATAGCAATCTGATGCAAAGGAGGTACTATGAGAGCCTGAACGAGTACGATATGACAAAGGTGCATCTAATTTGCTGTCACGCAAAGTCTGCACCAGCCATTTTGGCATAGTTTTTGCCTGTTCAATATGAGCTCTCTCATCAACAAGTGCATCATGTAAATCTGCATCAGAAATGGAATGATTTGCATCATCATATGAAACCTGCAAAGGCTGAGAAGTTGCCTCATTAGGACCAGCGCTAGCCTGTACACCTGTAAAAAGAGGCATCAAAGTATCATACATGTCTTTGGAGCTAACAGATGTCTCCTTAGTACATGAAAGCAATGGCTGAATAGCATCTTCCACAAAGACAACATCACGGCTAACCAGAATGCGTTTAGTCTGTGGATGATACAGACGATAGCCTTTACTTTCAGAACTGTACCCAACAAAAATACATTTTACTGCCTTATCATCCAATTTTCTGCGATGTTGTTCAGGCACTAATGCATATGCCAAACAACCAAAAACACGCAGATGAGCAACAGATGGCTTGCGGTCATGCCAAGCCTCATATGGAGTGATAGACTGCAACGCTTTCGTGGGATGCCTGTTCAGTACATATGTTGCACACATGACAGCCTCAAGCCAGAAACTATGTGGTAAAGCCTGACTTTTGACCATGCACCTCGCCATCTCCATGAGTGACCTGTTCTTTCGTTCAGCAACTCCATTCTGTTGAGGTGTATACGGCACTGTACACTGGTGTTTTATCCCACGTTCAGCCAGAAATGCATTAAAATCTGAAGACATATATTCCCCCCCTCGATCAGAACGGAGGGTGCCCATTTTACATGCTGACAGATTTTCAGCCAAAACCAAAAACTGTTTGAAGCACATGAACACTTCGGACTTTGCTTTTAGTGGATATACCCATGCATGCCTGGAAAAATCATCAATGAAAGTCACGAAGTAAAGGTAATTTCCAAAAGAGGGTGTCTGCATAGGACCACAGACATCACTATGTACAAGCTGCAATTTCTGCATAGCCCGAACTGAACCATCTTTTGGAAAGGAAGAACGCTACATTTTGCCCAAAATACAGCCTTCACAAACATGTTTTCCAGGTGCCTCAAGTTTGGGCAAAGAGGACACCATTTCAGATTTCTGCAGGCGTAACAAACTAGCAAAATTCAGATGACCAAAGCGTGCATGCCAAAGCTTTGCATCTGACATAGCCTGAGAATCATGAACTGCACATGCCGAATCATTCACAGATTTTTCATATTCTATGAGCTTATACAGCCCACGACATAAAATGCCAGAAGCAATAATCACATCGCCATTTGAGAGATCATGGACTGTACACCTGTCATCAACGAATTTCACAACCAAGCCAATCTTGGCTAATGCAGAAACTGATAATAGGTTCTTTTTGATCCCTGGCACAAATAAAGCATTTGACAAAGTGAAAGAACTACCATCAGCAGTAGTCAGAATGATCTTACCAACTCCCATAACAGGATAAGAGGAGTTATTGGCGCATGTGACAGTATTCCCTGTAGGGGCAGGCTCGAGTGAAGAGAAGAAACTGCGCTGCGAGGTAATATGTTTGGTCGCCCCACTGTCAAAGTACCAAACATCTGAGTCTACTGCAGACATGCACTGATCATGAGAAGATGGGTCAAAACTACAGACGGTAGTAAACGCCCATTCTTCTTCCTGCACAAGATTTGCAGACTCTGTTTTTGGTGTAGAGGCCTCTGCAACAACCATTCCAGCCTCTTTCTTCTTTGCCTCTTTAGCAGCCAGTTTTGGACAGTTCTTTATAATATGATCATTTCCTTTACAGTACTTGCAGAACAATTTCTGCTTTTCTGATTTCTTCTCATCTTTATCCTGGTTCTTCGATTGTGCAGCATTTGCAGATTTTTGCTTACTAGTAGAAGAGCTCCATTTTCCTTTGCCCTTTTGACTAGCCAGGAAAGCTTGATCTGCAACACGCATAATGGACCTGTTCTACCTGGACTGATCTTCTTGCAACAGAACAGAGACTAATTCCTCAAATGACAAGGCATTCGGATTGCCTTTCATCATCAATCGAAGAGTAGAGGCAAAACTTTGATATGAATCAGGAAGGCCATTCAGAACGGTCTCCACAAGTGAGCTATCTGGTATAACCTCATCAGCAGAAATCAATTGTTCCTTCAGGTCTTTGATCTTTGTAAGAAAACTATCCATCGAATCACCTTCATTCATGTGCTCACTCTCCAACTGTTTTCGGAGCTAAGCAACACGAGCCTCATTCCTAGCCTGGTACAAAGTGGTAAGTGTATCCCAAGCATCCTTTGCTGTTCTACAAGAGCGAATGTGAGGAATAATGGCACGTTTGACAGACAAAGCTATCAATGCATGTGCCTGGGCATCTCTGCCATCCCAACGAATGTGCTCTGCAGTAGGTGCAACAGAAACAGCAGCACGAACAGGAATCTGCAGAATATCATCTTCGACACCATCTTCATCAGCTCCAACACCTGTATTTTCAGTACCTGTCGTTACAGGTGTAACAGGACGTCTTTCAACACCCTGCACAATGTTCCACAATCCTTTTGCAACCAGTACATGTCGCATCATATAAGCCCATAATGGGTAGTTGGTACCATCCAACTTATCCTCAACAGCCAACATACGGAATACATCACTGCTTTCAGCCATGGCCGGTGACTAAAATACCTTGATGCAGAAAATTGACTGTATCTCAAAAAGTTGAACAGAACTGCCCAGACGAGTTCTGTTAGACCTGTAACAGACTTTGAGACGCTTAAACTGGCGAACAGAAACTAGTATATACCTTTGGCACAAAAGGACGAAGTAGCCTGCACAAGCACTGCGATAGTGCGTTCGGAGGCCGAAACGAGCTCAGATCGCGATTTCGGCACCACACAGCGAAGCTGTTTTGATCTCGGAAACACCCTGAGTATGCTCACCAAATTTTGTGCGAATCTGAGACTGCAAACGGAGGAGTGTCGACGGCGCCCTAGAAGAAGCAACGACCTGCTCTGATACCAATTGTTGGAGTTAGACGTCTGCGGAAGCACGCGAACAGCACAAGGAAGAAGAAGAAGCTTGGAGCACAACACACAAGACTGAATGTATTACTAGAGAATGTACAAAGATAAGTAGCCCATTAGGGCAATAGGCGTATATACAAGCCGGGGGAAAAAAACCTCCTAAAGAGGGAAAAAAGTGCCCCGGCGGTCCTAGAGTGTTCACACACATCACTACCTAAATATATCAACAGTATGCTATGCTAAGAGAGAATGAATTTACATACATACATATACACACATACATACACACACACACACACACACACACATATATATATATATATATATATATATATATATATATATATATATATATATATATATATATATATATATATATATATATATATATATATATATATATATATATATATATATATATATATATATATATATATATATATATATATATATATATATATATATATATATAACGGTCCAAGAGAGGTTTTTTCCCATGGGGAACCATTTTTGCGCTCTTCAAGAGGACTTTCCTATGGCTCCTAGTGTGGTTCCGGTGATGGTGCCCCTTGCTGATGCCACTACTTTGGCACCCCCTCTAGGGCCCTCGACCTCGATCCTTGTTCCTCCAGTGTCCTCTCCTGGGCCATCCATTGTGATGATGGATTTGCACTTGATGAAGATGAAGTGGTGTTGCAAAATCTTTACACTACACCAGTTAAGTGAACTCCAGAGATATGTAGTGGGCCCTTTTAGCTTCCCAAGGGATGTGTTAGACACCCTATGTACCTTGGGAGATCACTCTCAAAAAGATGAATCAAAATAGACAAGTTTGACTAAGTGTCAACATGAAGAAACTTTCTATTTTGGTCATGTATGCTTGAGTATTTCACTCAGTGCTCATTCTTTGATTTTAATTGACTAGAGAGCTTTTAGATGGATCTAATTAGGAAGCAAAGCAACCTATTGGGAGTTATTTCATAAAACATTATTGACCATACTGAGAGAAATAAGTTTACCAATTCACCTATGTAATCCCCACTTTTCAGGAAGTAGAATCTACAGAGATCTAGGCGACTTCTAATGAATATATCTCACAATTGAGAAATTCAAATGCAATGAAACTTTGGAAATATATACTAGACTTAAAGAGCTAAGTTTACCAAGTCAAATCACTGAAAATGATGGACCATGCTCAGAGAAAACATCTCTACAATCTGACTCAAATAATGTGATGTATGACAATGAATTGTACACTCACATAGACATGATATGGTCACAAATGATCATGAATTCAAATGTATATTGAATGTAAATTACAATGGTCTTACTGGTACATGTGTGTGCCTTGAAATCACACTCTGATATGGCAAGAAGCTCAACTAATGAGTTTACAAAACCCATGGCTAAATCATGTGTATATATAGTGATGATGGGAGCCAAGATTTTGAATTTGAATCCTGCTCACCTAAACCACTTTTCCTAATTCTTAGTGATGGATTCTCAACTAACTCAGTCATGAATTCATAGTTTTCCTTTCCCCTGTCATCAAGTGCATTCAACCACGTTTTATTCCTTCAGTTTTACATCAAGTAAATACTCAAAGAGTTACAAGGGTGAGTTCATAAGTGAACTCTTTAAATCTTTAGTATTTGCTTCAAATATAGCATAAGGTCTTATGACATTTGAAGACTCAAGTGTTTGCTTAGACTTGCCATGAACTTGTTCCAATAGCTCCCCCTCAAGTCAAGCAAGTTTAAGTTCTTCAATCTTCCAAGGTTACCTGCAAACCAATCATACCTTTGAATTTACTGAGTTTTGCTCCATCTAATGCCTTGGTTAAAATGTCTGCACATTGTTGATGACTTGACACATATGATAGCTGCATTTCCTTGCTCACAATCTTCTCTTTTACATAGTGGTAATGTACTTCAATATGTTTAGCCCTTGCATGAAAAATTGAGCTAAGTGAATGGAACTCATTTTGTCACGAAAAATACTTGGAGTTCCAATCTCCAATCGAAGATTTGTAAACAGTATCTTCATCCACATTGCTTCTTGAGTAGTTATAGCAAGACCTCTGTATTCAGCCTTAGTAGAAGAGAGAGCAATTATGGGTTGCTTCTTAGATGACCATGAGACAAGTTTTGACCCTCCAAAGGTAAGATATCCTGAGGTGCTTCTCCAATCTTCCTTGGAACCATCCCAATCTGCATCAGAGAACAATTTTGGACTTAAATTAGATACATAAGGGTAGTGTAACCCTTCATTCATGGTCCCTTTGAGATATCTGAGTATCCTCTTGGTAGCATCCATGTGAGGTTTCTTGGGTGTGTGCGTAAATTGACTTAGCACACTCACAGTATAACATATATCTACTCTTGTCAATGTGGCATAGTTCAAACTACCCACAAGACTTTGATAACCTATGATATCTTCTACGAGTTCACGTTCATGTGAGCTCAATTTATGATTAACCTCCATTGGAGTACCTACAACCCTACAATCTTGCATCTTGAACTTTGTCAAAAAGTCTTTAATGTACTTCCTTTGAATAAGGAATAAACCATGATCTCTGTATACTACTTCCAATCCTAGGAAGTATGTAAGTGAGCCTAAGTCACTTATCTTGAACTCTTCTTTCATCTTCTCCTTGATCTTCTTTATCCCATTTGCATCTTTTCCTATAAACATAATATCATCCACATACACACACAAATAGATGACTTCAAAATTACTCTTCTTGATGAAGAGTGATGGATCTACCTTGCTAGGTTGAAATCCTTTATCCTGCAAGAATGAAACAAGCTTGTGATTCCAAGCCCTTGGGGCTTGTTTGAGTCCATATAGAGCTTTATTAAGTTTACACACATAATCAGGATGAACTTGATTCTCAAAACCAGGTGGTTGTGCCATATATACTTCTTTCGTTATCCATCCATTAAGAAATGTATTTTTTACATCCAATTGAAGTGTCTTCCAATTCTTGGAAGAAGCAATACTAAGTAGGACTCTAATTGCAGGCATCTTTGCCACAGGAGAGAAGGTCTCCTCATAATCGATTCCTTGAGTTTGCACAAAGCCTTTTGCCACAAGACTTGCCTTATACCTATTAATGGAGCCATCTAAGTTCTTCTTCAATTTGTAAATCCATCTTGAACCTACCACTTTCATTGATGAAGACTTGGGAACTAATCCCCAATTGTTATTTTCCTCAAGATCTTCAATTTCTTCTTCCATTGCATGCCTCCATTTTGATTTCTTCTTTGCTTTGGCAAATGTTGAGGGTTCCTCTTGATTTATGTCCTATGCTAGATAGATTGAATGTTTAGTAACTAGAGAAGTATTAAATCCACACCTCTCTGGTTTTATTTTCTACCTTCTTAGGCCATGATGTGATGATTCTGCCTATCCAAGTTCCTACATTTTAGCTTAACCTTTAGACTTCCACATTTTGAGTTTTTCAATCTAAGTTACTTCATCATATTCTGAGGTATCCTGTTCGTCAACTCTAGAGGGGTTATCCTTGACAAGTTTTGGAATCTTCTTCAAGATCACAACGTGACTTGATCTTACTGCATGAGTCTTCATACCAAGAACTATTCTCATCAAACACCACATCTGTACTCACCAAGAATCCTTTGGTTGTTGGGTTGTATAGCCTGTAGCCTTTTTGGTTGTTGTCATATCCAATGAACATACATCTTTCAGCTTTTGGATCCATCTTTCCTCTAACCTGTGAAGGAACATGAGCATAAGCAATACATCCAAAAATCTTACAATGGTCCAAGCTTGGTCTTCTTCCATTCCAAGACTCATATAGTTTCATGCCATCAAGTGACTTTGAAGGTAACGTGTTAATAAAATAAGTGGTTGTGGATACAACCTCAGCCCATAAATAATTAAGTAAGTGTTTTTCATTTAGCATAGACTGTGCAGCTTCAATAATTGTCCTATTCCTTCTCTCTACCACTCCATTTTGCTGAGGAGTGTACCTTGTAGTAATCTCTCTTTTAATTCTCCTCTCTTGAATAAAGGAGTCAAATTCATGTGAGAAGTAATCTCCCCCTCCATCCGACCTTAGCCTTTTTAGTGTTTTACTTGTTTGGTTCTCCACAAGAGCTAAATATCTTTTCAAGCATGAAAAGATTTCATCCTTGTGTTTCATAAAGTATAGTATAGTCCATCTACTACAATCATCAATGAAGGAAACATAATACCTTGATCCAGATATTGAAGCATCCTTGCTAGGTCCCTATACATCTGTATGAACCAAATCCAAGAGATCTCCATACATATATCTTTTCTTCATGAATGGTAACATGTGAGACTTTCCAAATCGACATACGATACACTTATAAATCATGTGTTGCTTTGACATACTAGGGAGTCCAAGTACACTTTGTTCCCTGCAAATTTTCTTTTAATGATCTTTCACCAATATGTGCTAACCTTTGTGCCATACTTCCAATTCTGTGAGTGTCTGACTACCATAATTAAAGAGAGCAATCTTCCTAGTGTCTTGTAATTCAAATGTTAATAATCTACCTATATTTTCAAACTTTTCAATCCTCCTAAATCCTTGACTTGGATCTTCAACGAATGCTCCTCCTTTGGTGAACCTAACTTGTAGGCCTTTCTCCACAATCAGTCCTACACTTATCAAATTCTTTGTGATGGTAGGGACATAGAGTACCTTGCTAAGTAGGTTGATGTTTCCATTAGGTGCTTTTACATTTCCTATCTTCTCCACTAGATGCCTTGTATTATCACCTCTTTTCACTTCATGCTTGTTCCTTAGATCTTCTAAATCTGATAGGAGGGCCACATTTCCTGCCACATGATTTGAGCAACCTAAATCTATGTAGGAAACATGCTCGTCAAATTTACCTTGTGACATTGTCATATTCATGAAAAGTATAGATTCTTCTTGATTTGAGTCTTCTATGTGATTACTGTAATCTCTTCTCCCTTTGTATCCTCCTTGGTAGGTTGAATTTTTGTAGTTTTTGTGGCTGCCATGGAAATTGTTGAACCTTCCTCTTGAGTAGCCATAACCTCCTCTGTTGTAGCCTCTACCTCTTTGGTTCTTGGAATTCCTAATGCAATTCTCAGTTGTATGATTAGTCAATCCACAAATAGAACAAGGATTAGAGTCTTGGGGTCTCCCCCTGCCTTGTCTTTCTCTCTATCTCTACCTCTACCATGTCTTCCTCTACCTGCATAGTTAGCTTGGTGTGTACCTGCTTCATCATCCACTTTCTTTCCTTTCCCTTTGTTGTCTTTGGCTTTATTTTTATCAGTATACAAAGAAGAAGATTGATTACCTTTGGAACCTTCTCCATTCTTCATGATCTTGGCCTCTTCCGTAAGTAGTTGTCCCATGAGTGTGTTGAAATTCGGTACATGCATATCCATGTATAGATCCATTGTTGTTGTAAAGGCTTCCCACTTGTCATCTTCCTTTAGGCCATTGATGACTTGCCTTACAATTTGTTCTTCATCTATCACTTCTCGAATGCTTCCTAGTTGATCAGCAATATCTTTGATCTTTGTGACAAAATCATTCACATTTTACGTGGAAGATTTCTTGAGTGTTGTGAAGTCCAACCATAGTTGGTTCTTTCTGGCCTTTGTGCTTGAAGAGAAGACGGCCTCAAGTGCATTCCACACTTCCTCAGATGTTTTACAACTTCTAATGTGAGGCAACAAAACATCTTAGATAGAGTTGAGGAGATAAGACCTTGCAAATGCATCCTTGGAGCACCATGTGCTCAATCTTTCTTGCTCTTCTTGTGTAGGCTGATCTTTATTCCTGAAACTTGGCATAACCTCATCTCCAGCTATGTAACCATATAGATTCTTGCCTTGAAGATAAGCTTCCATCCTTAATGGCCAGGTTAAGTGGTTACCTCTATCCAATTTGTCAATTAGGAAATCCATCTGCCATGTTGTCCAACCTTGCTCTGATACCACTGTAATGATGAATTTGGACTTGATGAAGATGAAGTGGTGCTGCAAAATCTTTACACTACACCAGCTAAGTGAACTCCAGAGATATGTAGTGGGCCCTTCAATTATAGCCATCAATATATATGTAAAATAAGTGTTGATTTTGTTGTATTCATACATAGCACATACATACATACATACATACATACATACATACATACATACATACATACATACATACATACATACATACATACATGCATACATACATACATACATACATACATACATACATACATACATACATACATACATACATACATACATACATGCATGCATTCATACATACATACATACATATTTACATACATACACACATACATACACACATACATACATACACGACATACATACATACATACATACATACCTGCATGCATGCATGCATACACACATACATATACATATATGCATGCATGCATGCATACATACATACATACATACATGCATGCATGCATGCATACATACATACATACATACATACATACATACATACATACATACTTAACTATGTACTTGCATACATATGTAGATACAAACATACATATTATGGTAAAATGAATACTTGGTGCTCTCATATAGGTGGATATAATAGAATCAAATCCTAAGTCAAATTTGTATAATGGAAGAATTTATATCCTTAATCTCTTTGAGGAAAACTTGAACAATAATTTTATATCACTCTTATACTCCAACATTCTTGTTTTGAATTTGGTCGTTAGACTATTTAGTACATATTGCAATACATTTTCATTGACAAACTACCCATATGTAATAGATTTTAAATTAGAATTATCTAGTCAAATTATCAAACCTTTTTGAGAAGAGTGCTCAAGGTATTTATTCATATTTAGGTTGGCCTTGATAATGGGTAGAAGTGTCTCCAATGCATAAGGCTCTTTTGCTTGAAGACTTCAACCTTTTAGCAATAAATTTAGCAACTACTTTCTTTTCTTTATTTTCTTGAATTCCTCATTCAATTGAAGATGGTTTTATTCAATATTAGACATATTCCCATCATTTTCTTCTTCATCCTTTGTCAAAAGATTCATCTTTCTTTTTTATAATTGTAGTTTTGAAATACTTCCAACAACGTCTTTCTTCGAATTGAAACATTGGTATGAATGCTTATCGCATGGGGAGTTAACATCTTGTGTTATTGTGTTTGTATTGCAATCTCTTCTTGCTTAATACTTTTTATCTATTCTTCAAGCATCTAGTTCTAGCTTCGAATATTACATCTTTGGAGAGTGTAATGGCCATCCCTAAAATTTTCTAGAAATTGATGTTCACATAATCATGAGCTTAATATCAAAGGACTTGATTTTTTGTATTAGTCATAGATACTTATGAACATGACAATGGAGTGGTAAAATTATTCTAAAATATTTTTAATGAATATAACGAAAAAACATATGCATGAGTATAGCATAAGATATGTCCTAATCTAGTTTGGAAATCCTCTACATTACTTCCAATCCTAACTATCTATTAGAATCTTTCTCGTCTTGATGAACTAAAAGATATGCCTAATCAATTGCATGGGTTTGAACAATGTGTAGAAGGGAAGATTTCCTAATGGAAAGAACAAGTTGTTTTTTCTTTCAAGAACTAGCTCTCTATAACAAAGCAAAGGACATAATATTTAAGGGAAGCGAAATCTATCAAATCACCAATTGACTAGTCATTTGAAGCAGCTAGATCAAACTTCTTTTGGTTATCTTGCTTACTGAGGAGGTGATATGGCCTCAAATATCCAACTTGGGGAGATTATGAGATTGTAGTTATAATGTCAAAAAAATAAATGGGATATTTCCCTCAAGAAAAATCATTTCAAAAATGGAATTTTATCATCAAAACTAGAAAAATTTGAAGGATTTAGATGGTATACTGATGTGGTGAAAAATACAATCAATCATATGTCTATTCGTCTCTAGGATGACAGCCTATAGTGAAACACCATATTGGGCTACCTATGGGGTGTTATAGTGATGGAAAGTAGAGATATGCTCGGTATGGGGAGTTACATCATAGAATATAAAGCATATATAGCTAAGGAAAAAGACTCGAGAATATGACTAACTGCAAGATAATATGATCACACAATAAAAAATTATGGTGGGAAGAATTCAAGGTTTGAATAAAAGACAACAGTCTAAGCAAAGGATGAATCTCACATGCAACGTGAATGAACTTTGGATATGGTAAAAATTATGTTGAATGATTATTGTATAATTGATGGGGGAGGAATGAAAATAATTCATAATCAGTAAAATGATTAATAAAAAATAATATATGATAGTGTTGAAGCTTTAAACTATTGACTACATTTGGGATAAAAAATGTTGATTTTGTAAAGATTACACGTGGAAACAAAAAAGCTAGGTGTGTACTCAAAAAATGAAAAGAGTGTGAAACTCAGAGAGTTAGTAGACCACGAAATGGGAAAAGTCACATATGGATTAGAGTGAGGTTGTCAAGATCATAGAGTGAGGTTTCCAAGAGCATAGAGTGTACTTTTTGAGAACATAGAGTGCACTTTCCAAGATTATAGAGTGATTTATCAAGCGTCTAACCAAGTACAAAGTGAAAAGAGGACCTTCTTATATATGTTTGGAGAGACATGTTGGAAATTTAGTAGGCCCATAACTAATACCACAGGTCCATGGTTCCATAGGTCTAGGATTTACAACACAAATTCCAGCAATCTTCCAATATTGACAAAACATGAACATACCACACTTGATCGTACAAATGATGAGACAAAGATAGAGAGAGATTAGACAACATGTGTAAAGTGTTACGTAAGCCACTGCTTACTCACACTATCATATATACAAATGTCAATTTACAATGTGGGAGCAAAACTCTCAACCACTCTATGTGAACAAAAATAGATTGAAGAGTGTTTGTACAAAATTTACAAGAATATTCAGATGTAGGGACAGAAATCTGAATATGTATTAGATGTGTGACCTGATAGGTTGTAGAAGAGTGAATATGAGTGACAGAAAGAGGAAGGATCAGTGTGAAACTGATATTCAACAAACCCTAATCTGAATTTAGGCTATGGAAGACCCTAAATCAGATGTGTGTGTGAAAGATCACATACTTATAGAATTAGCATTGAATACTAACATGTTGCTAACAGAAACCCTCATACTCATATGAAAACACCTTCTCTAGCATCTCATCCGAATGTGCATGTAGCATGCATGTACTGATTCTCCTTTAGATATGCCGAATAGGACTCCTCCTAATATGGATGCCACTGCCTTCATAAGCTTCAAGTAGTACCTCTGTGCATAAAGAGAATATGTACCTGAATAGTTAACATAAGATGCAATCTTATGTTAAGCTCCACCCAATGTCTTTGAAGTACACTGAAATCTTCATGTAGAAGACAATCTTCAAATACATCATGTAGATGGTGGATCCACACCACCAAGCTGTTGATAGGTAAGTCTTCTCCATAAGCAAGAGTGTGAGCACACTCTTCTCCAAGAAGTACTCCATAGCTACTGGCATTGCCAATTGGTGTGTGATGACTTAAAAGTGACCCAAGGCCTTTCTTATATAGCCTTCCAAAGCTCTTGTGAAAAACTCACATAATAAAGCTGATTTTCATTGCCAAAAGCTAGATCGCATGTTTTTAGCTTTATTTTAAGCGAGTTTGCTTTATTTTTAAAGTTACTTTTAGCTAACTTTAAAAATAGCTTCTTGTCCTGCTTTTTCACACTTCTGACTACTTGATGAATGATCTGACAACATTTTTATGATCCTCATGCCGAGAGCTATCATATGAGGTCAAAACGCTAAATCAGCAAAAAATTAGGATTAGGGTTTTATCCCAAATCTGATCTCTGATGACTGAATGTCATATACCATTGGAAAGCTCTCTTCAAGCTCTACAATATAGGTTCATAAAAATTCTACCCATTTTTGTGCCAAAAATGACTAAGTACCAAAATTAGGTTTTTTGCCCTAAATGGATTTTGGACTGATGTGACATTGTTTTCCAGCAATCCCCCCTGCAATGTGATATTGGTACAAACTGAACTGGATATGTAACTTCATTCATCTGCAAATTGTTATAAACTTCAAACTTGTACTCCCGAATTGAAAAAGTCTTCTTCAAAAGTGAATTCGACTTTCTTCAAACTTCAAAAAATTGAACTTACTGAATATGAACCATAATACCTCAGAAAATATGCAAACTAGATATCAAATAGTGTACGCATCAAGCAATCACTGCTTGACAATATATGTAGCATGAACTGACATTGAAGCTGGTATCTCCTATCTTGTCAAACCTATAAACATACACTAGGATCCACATATTTGCATTTACCTTACAAAAGGTTTCTCAACGTACTTCTGTTCTGTCATGTAAATACACTAAACAAAATCAGAAACTAAATCCTGGGACTTCTGACTGACAACTCACAACTTAGTGTATTATGAACAGTAGTTGGTTCGTCTTTGACGATATTGAACTCAACTCAACTCATGAGTCTCATAATTTCATATCTATGATGTCATCTTATATACATCCTTGTTCTATCTCTAAGTCCTTCATACCTTTTTCATACATGTTTCCTTCCTTCAGAGTCTGGCATAAACATATATGTGTGCACCTCTGAAACATACCTCTCTGAAATATCAAATTTCTCTTCAATAGAACTCTCAAACCTTCTCCTAAATAGGAACACCTAACAGGAACTTTCTCCAGACATTCTCTTCTTCCTTCTTCTTTCAAAGTTGGAACATAAAGAGAAACTGACAAAGGAAATATAGGAATACATGATATAGCCTATAGGAATACACTTGTAGGTATGACTCTGCATTCTTTTACATATGGCTGAAAATAAGTCTTCATGTTTCATCACCCCCTGAATGATTTAACACTAGTATCCAGAATTCTTCAAATTATATCAAACTTTATGAAATCTGGAACGTCTTCCTTCTTTCAATAAATCTGTTCTTTAGTGATCAATACCTGTATCTGAAACAAAATTTTAGGATCCATAATCTTCTGCAACATATCAAGTATCTTCTTCTTTTTCTCTACAACACAAATCTGATAGAATCTGAATCTTTGACTTACTTCTTCCAATGCGAAGAACTTTTCAAACAAAGGATAGACAATTGACTCATAAATACTCAAGATCTTCAAGATCATTCAAGATCTATCAAGATCTCTCTAACAAAATACCTGTGTCAATCTGCTTTCATCAAACCTTCATGACTGAATGTTTGATTTGCTATCTGAATGTCTCTAAGTGTCCATGCTTCTCACATGAGGTTGTAAAACTTTTCTTTAACCAAATCCTTCCCAAGAATCTGCAACTCCTACTCGAACATAAGTGGACAAACTCTCACCTTGAGAACTCCAAAAGTTGCAAGTTGATACTTCATCTTTTCATGTTCTACCTAGGTGAAATGTGATAGTATTTTCTTGACTTTCTTTGGCTAACTTCTCAATCAAGTGATAGGATCTAATGGAACACCTTTTTGAATACAAGCATGTATCCAAAAATCTAAACAATCATAGAAAGTAAATTCTTCAAGTGACTCGTACACCACAAAAATCTGAATTTTCCTGAATTTTCTAAATTTTTTGAATTTTTTGAATTTTCTCAAAATGTTGAATTTTTTGTAAAATACTAAGTTTTCTGAAAAATACTGAAATTTCATAATTTTCCTGCAAATTCTAAAATTCCGAATTTTTTGAAAACACTAAAATTCTGAAAATACTTTTTTTTTGAATTTTTGTCTTGAAAAACTCTGAATTTTTTGAGTATACTGAATATACAGAATATGAGGTACCTTTTCCAAACAAAAACCTTAATCCAAGTCTCCAGCATCTGCTACAAATACTCTTTTACCTCAAGAGTTAGGTCAAGAAGAAAAATACTTCTCTACAACTTGTCACATACCAAGTAGCTCTGTATTGACACTCCAAGGATTCTTTGAGGGAACATATAAGCTGCTTGCTCAAAATCTTGAACTTATACATAACTCATACACATACGAGTCAAAACATATAAGCTTCCTTAGGTATCTATTGCTTTTCTCTCAATGCAATTCTTTGTCAAAACCTACTAAGACATGACCAAGTATAATGCAAAACAAGCATTTGCTTCTTCTTTAAACTATCTTCTTCACAAGATGTTCTCGTAGACTTGTCTTTGGGTGTAGAGGATAAAAATAGGAAAAGTATATGGAAAATATAAGAGAAGAAATAAGTCTTACTTTTCCTTTGGAATTGTTGGACTTTCTTCTTCTGCATCTTTCTTCCACTTGATGATGTCAACATCTTCAAAATTCTCTTCCATACCTTTTGTTCTCTTCATCTTGAAGTAGCAAGCACTCTTAACTTCTTCGCATGAATGTTTCTCTTTCTCTAGTGCTAAGAGTAAGAGACAAAACAAACATGGTATACAAATGGAAGTGAATATAGAATCATGTTTTACCATCTCCTCATAACTCTGAATCAAAACTCTACTTCAAATGTGACTGATATGACTGAATTCACCAATCTTTTGGTTGAAGCTGAATTACCTCTCTAGTGTACCTAGATCAGATTCTATACCTAGATAAAAAACTTCCAACCAACTTACAACACAAAGTTGGCTGAAAACAAAACTCATCTCCTCTTCAAATTTGTCTTCTTAGATGAGCTTTCTTGCCATGAAAGAGATCATCAAAACTGTCAAGAAAAACCTCTAGATACTTGTTTTGATGTAGCTAATGCTTTTACTTTCAAAATAATGAGAGTGTATAAAAACACTTTTTTTTTAATAAAAGGAAGTTCGGCTCAAATCTCTTCAAATTGCTCTTCTAAGATATGACCTGCAAATGAAAATCTGATAGTAGAAACTAATACCTGTGATCTGATGTTGATCTGGTTCCTTCATCTTCTCCAAACCACTACTTTTCCTTGAATTTGAAGTAGCCTTCTCCTCATCAAGTCTTGCGCTTCAAGTAAACTTTTGTAAAGTATCTTTACTCTTCCAAAAGTATTCAGCTGCTAACAGATCACCAACTTCATACTCCACATTGATAAATAAACATGTGACTGAATTGTCTAATTCTCAAATCTCTACTCATCTAGATTCAGTGTGTATGTCAAATGTCAAATGTTAGAAGATGCTCTTAAATCATATGTTGTAAACCTGGAAGTCTGGGAACTTGAGAATCTGAGAGCCTGAATGCTCTGATACCAAATGTTGGAAATTTAGTAGGCCCATAACTAATACCACAAGTCCATGGTTCCATGGGTCCAAGATTTACAACACAGATTCCAACAATCTTCCAATATTGACAAAACATGAACATACCACACTTAATCATACAAATGATGAGACAAAGATAGAGAGAGATTAGACAACATGTGTAAAGTGTTATGTAAGCCACTGCTTACTCACACTATCGTATATGCAAATGTCAATTTACAATGTGGGAGCAAAACTCTCAACCACTCTATGTGAACAGAAATAGTTGGAAGCCTGTTTGTACAAAATTTACAAGAATATTCAGATGTAGGGACAGAAATCTGAATATGTATTAGATGTGTGACCTGATAGGTTGTAGAAGAGTGAATATGAGTGACAGAAAGAGGAAGGATCAGTGTGAAACTGATATTTAGCAAACCCTAATCTGAATTTAGGCTATGGAAGACCCTAAATCAGATGTGTGTATGAAAGATCACATACTTACAGAATAAGCATTGAATACTAACATGTTGCGGAGAAAAATCCTCATACTCATATGAAAACACCTTCTCTAACATCTCATCCGAATGTGCATGTAGCATGCATGTATTGATTCTCGTTTAGATATGCCGAATAGGACTCCTCCTAATATGGATGCCACTGCCTCCATAAGCTCCAAGTAGTACCTGTGTGCATAAAGAGAATATGTACCTGAATAGTTAACATAAGATGTAATCTTATGTTAAGCTTCATCCAATGTCTTTGAAGTACACTGAAATCTTCATGTAGAAGACAATCTTCAATTACATCATGTAGATGGCTGATCCACACCACCAAGCTGCTGATAGGGAAGTCTTCTCCATAAGCAAGAGTGTGAGCACACTCTTCTCCAAGAAGCACTCCATAGCTGCTCCTCAACATGCTCCTAGAGTGCAACATGGTTGCCCCATGTGTGCTAGAGCACCACCTCTAATGAGAGACCAAAAACTGGCATTTTCAATTGGTGTGTGATGACTTAAATGTGACCCAAGGCCTTTCTTATATAGTCTTCCAAAGCTCTTGCAAAAAACTCACATAATAAAGCTGATTTTCGTTGCCAAAAGCTGGATCGCATGTTTTTAGCTTTATTTTAAGTGAGTTTGCTTTATTTTTAAAGTTTCTTTTAGCTCGCTTTAAAAATATCTTCATGACCTGCTTTTTCACACTTCTGACTACTTGATGAATGATCTAACAATACTTTTATGATCTTCATGCCGAGAGCTATCATATGAGGTCAAAACTCTAAATCAGCAAAAAATTAGGGTTAGGGTTTTCTCCCAAATTTGATCTCTGATGACTGAATGTCATATACCATTGGAAAGCTCTCTTCAAGCTCTACAATATAGGCCCATAAAAATTTTACCCATTTTTGTGCCAAAAATGACTAAGTACCAAACTTAGGGTTTCTACAATAAATGGATTTTGGACTGATGTGACATTTTTTTCCAACAAGACGCACCTAAAAATGCATCGAATGTAGGATAAATCTCTTGAAAGGGGAATGAGTATAGTAAGGCTCCACATAGGGGTAAAAGATGGCATAAATAATTATGTAGATGGAGAGTAAATTTATCCTTTTGACATCTGAAAACTTGAAAGACAAATGGTTGAAATCGAGAATGTACCTTTGTCTTCAAAACTTGAAATAGTAGATCCATGAAGTGATGAACAAATTTAAATTTTATAGCAAAATGGAAACATCCAAGCATTCAAAAACATGTTCTTGCACAAACAAGATGTGAAGGAGTGCTTAGAAGCACGTCCATCTATGCCTAGGGTTGCCTTGAGGTCATAGAGGGAGTCAAAAACATGCAACCTATGGAAAGCTATCATATGGTAGAGCTTTGGTCAAAGCATCTGTTGCATTATCTCGAGTATGAACCTTCTCAAAAATAATGCACTCAATGGCTAAGCAAACTCTAATGAAGTAATACCTCACCTCAATGTGCATGGTCTTTGCATGATATACCGGATTTCTAACCAAAGCAATGGCACTCTATCATTGAGCAAATGAGGTACATGATGAGGTAGACCCATATCACAAGCAAGACGAGAAAGCCACAATGCCTCCTTACATGCCTCATTTGCCACAACATACTCTGCTTCTATGATGCAAACAGCTGTACATTCTTAAAGACGAGATCTCCAAGAGATAGCACCTCCAACAAAATGAAAAATGTACCTTGATGTAGACTTACGATTGTCTACACAACCAGTAATGTCAAAATCTATGTAACCAATAATGGATGCTATCCCTCTACCTAAGCATAGAAACTTGTCCTTAGTGCCACTCAGATATCTCAAAATCATCTTGACTGCTTCCCAATGTTTCTTGTCAAAATTAGACATATATCTTCTCATAACTCCCACTACCAATGCAATGTTTGGTCTCATAGCTACCACTACATACATGAGACTAACTACAACAGACTGATCATGAATTCATTTTCCTCATCTGATTTGGGGCAATCACCCTTGCTCAATTTCACATACGTGGTTAAAGATGTACTCAATGCCTTTCCACCCTGCATATTGAACCTGTGAAGTACTTTGGATATGTACTCACTTTGAGACAAGTATATGGATATTTTACTCCTATTAGGAGTAATGCGCATGCTAAGAATATGTTTGTCATCCCCCAAATCCTTCATATCAAATGTCTGACTCAACTTCTTCTTGAGAATTGACAAGTCATAAGAGGACTTCCCATCAATCAACATATCATTGACATAAAGTATCAAGCTTCCATCTAAGCATCTCTTTGTGTAGAGATAATGATCCTCATTGCTTTGAGAATAGCCTTGAGACTTCATAAAAGCATCAAACTTTTGGTACCATTGTCTAGGGGACTGTTTAAGTCCATGTCAGCTCTTCTTGAGCTTACAAACTAGAATTTCTTTGCAGGGAACTCCATAATCCTCTGGTTGTTCCATATAGATCTCATCTGTAAGATATCCATGCAAGAAAGTAGTTTTCACATCCATTTGGACTAGCTCTAAGTCCTCTATTGCAATGAATCCAAGCAACATGCACAAGGTATTCATCTTGACAAATAGAGAGAAGATTTCCTTGAAATCAACACCATGTTGTTGCTTAAAACCCTTTGCAACAAGTTGTGCTTTATGCTTTGGAGAAGCACTATCTGATGTGAATTTCAGCTTATATAACCATTTACATGGTAAATCTTTCCTACCCTTTGGCAAATGTACTAAAGCCCAAGTACCATTCTTGTGAATAGAATCCAACTCACTCTTCATGACATGCTCCCACTTGACATGATCGATTGTTTGCATAGCCTCTTTGTAGCAAGAAGGCTCACTAGCATGTGTTATCATAACAAAATGCAAACTTGGAATATATCTATTAGGTGGATGTGAGACACGTGTAGAGTATCTCAATGGTTGCTGAACAAGAACATTTGGAGAGTGATTTGGTCAGACATTCTCTTGAACATCCCTATGTGTAGCATTTTTATGCATGCTAACTGGAGGACTAGTATCCTCAAACACCACTCTGCTCACTTCAACCTCCTTAATGGGTTGTTTATGCATCTACGACTCATTGAAAATGACATCACTGCTATTGATCATCATGTTTCAAGATCCCATAAGTGATATCCAAACTATCCTTCTCAACCATATCGAAGAAAAATGTATTTCTTTGACTTATGGTCCAACTTTTGTCTAAGATTATTGGGTATATGAACATATACTTCACAACCAAGGACTCGAAGATGATCATAATATGGTGGCTTCCCTGTCCATAACTCTTGTGCCACTTTCAGACCTTTAGCAATACTAGGTGAAAGGTTAATCATGTGACATCCTTTCAGCTACACCATTCTATATTGGGGTATAAGGAGTTGTAAGCTCTCTATGAATTCCTCTAGACTGACAAAAAAGGTTGAATTCATGTGAGGTATACTCACTCCCATTATCTGAAAATAAAGCCTTAAGCTTAGTTCCTTTTTCAATCTCAACTGAAGCAAGACATTTTTTGAAAGTAGGGAATGCTTTGATAGGATATATCTAGACTTTTCTAGTAGCATCATCTATGAAAGTGACAAAGTAAAGAGAACCACCTAATGACCTTGTGGGCATAGGACCACACACATCTGTATGAACGAGATCTAAAGGCTGAATTGAAGAGTCAATGTGCATCTTGTGCAAATTCCTAGTTTGCTTTCTATATTGACAATGCTCACAAAATGAAAAATTAGAGAAAGTTAACACAAGTAAGTAGCCAGAATGAGAAAGATTTTTCATTCCATTATGTGAAATATGGCCCAAAAGACCATGCCAAATACAAGCCATAGGCTATTCAATAACACCTAACAAGCGTTCTTTCTCTGATATAAATAAAGGATAAAGTGAGCCAACTTCTCTTCCTTTTGCAATAACCATATTGCCCTTTGATATGTGAAAAGACTGAGCATGGAAGACCACCTTGTAACCAAGTTCATCAAGTTGAGCAACTAACATAAAACTATGTGATAATTGAGGTACAAGGCATACATTACACATAGTAAATTTTGAACCATCAATAAACTGCACAACCACATCTCCAATCCCCACAATGTCACACTAGTAATAGTCACCAGGTCTCATGGTACCAAGAGACTTTGCTGCATAATTAGAGAACCATTCTGTGTGTGGTGTCACATGGAAAGAAGCAACATAATCTACCAACCACGTTTGGGAAACTGAATCAGCCATAAGAGCCTCAGTTGGCACATTGTTATCAAGTGTCAACACATCAGCATCATCAGAAATAACATTAGTTTCTTCAATTTTCATAGTCCAAGAAGATGGTGCAGGTAGCTATTTAACATGCCCATCAACATTCTGTCCTTTACCTTTAGCATTCTTTAAGGCATAACAGTCTTTCTTCATGTGTCTTTTCTGATGACAATAATGGCATTCAATATCCCTCTTCCTTGATTTACTTCTACTCTTATTCTGTAGACCATTCTTTTCCTTGTTCTTGCTCCTCCCATGTTGTTGATTCTTTCCTTGGTAAGAATCCCAAACATTATATGCATCTCCACTCTGAGTGCAAACCATAGTTTCAGTGAATCTCCTCACTCAAGAGTGCTCCACATATGTCATCATAGACCAATTTACCACCAAGTTCACTATTGCTAATAGTTGTGCAAAATGTATCCCATGATGATGGCAAGGTGCATAACAACAAGACTGCTTTCATTTCATTATCCACATCCATTTTTTGAGCCTCTAACTAGGAGAATATAGCATCAAACTCATTTAAATGAGTAGCAACACTGTCAGTGTCCTTCATGTGGTCATATAACTTTCTCATCAGATACACTTTATTTGATGTCGTCTCTTTTTCATATGTATTACATAACTTCTTCCAAAGTGTCTCTACACTTTCAAAGTCTAATACTGTAAAGTAAACATTATTTGCCAAGTGCAATCAAATGGTAGACCTCGCCATTTCATCTAACGCATCCCAATCATCTTCATCCATGTCAGGAAGCTTCTTTGAGATTCCATTTACTAGCTTCCATTGCCTCCTCTAAATCAGCACATCTTTAATCTAATTCTTTCATAGAGAAAAGTTTGTGCCATCAAGTTTTCAGATCTCAAAATGGTCTTTGCCCTACAAGTTATAGCTCCTCCTCAGAACACTGGCACTAGACCTTGATCCTCCAAATGTGCTTGATACCTCTGATGCTATGATGGTAGAGAACTAAATAGAATGATAATGGAGCTAGTAGAGTCCAAACACCACTAAGGCTCAAAGAAGGATGACCAAGTGTTAGATTTTGGGAGAGAATTCAACAGTCTTCCTAGAAAAATAAATTAATGATCAGTAATGACCAACCAAAAGGATTATGTGAGAATAAATGTGCTCACACCAAGTATTTCAATGGCAATGCACCATAGTGCGCTCTCTTTCTCGAGAGCTCCACAATGATATCCTTGAAGTAGAAAACTAGGCTCCAAGTGTCGCACATGGTACTCTGCATAGAGGCTACAGAATACGCAGAAAAACACAGTGTACAAGGAGCATGAACACAGACTTCTTAGGTTCTACAAATGCAGTTGAACTTATAGTCTATGGCTGACCAGCACACTATATGTTTTATTAAAGAACATATACAAAAGTGTCCAATGGCCATTTGGCCTTTCACATGGACACTAATGATAACATGCAAATATGCACTTGAAAAAAACCATGTGAATCTTAAAACTTTGCAAAGAGATGAATTGAGTCATGAAAAAGGTCTTGGAGTGGTCCACGCACATGAAAGTTGAAGCATTGAAGTCAAAACAATCACTAGGGTGGTTTTGATTAGCCAACCTGCACACATAAAAAATATCTTTCTTTGATTGAGAGTTATAATAGCTAGAACTTAGTGCCTTATGTGCCAAAATAAATGGAGGTACTGACACTTATGGATAGGGAAAAGACTACCAAAAAATATCTTAGCACAAAAATACCTTTCAAAAAATGGGAGTACATAATTCCAATGGTAATTTGCAATTGTTTTGGATGTCAAAGATAGAAAGGAAGACTAAAGAAAATTTCTTTTAATGCTACCATAGCATAGCAATTCCTTGAAAAACATAAGTGAAATGGATGTTGCATAAGAACCTTCTTTTTTTGTTGTATGCATTTGAACTCGATGTGAATTTTGTCTTTCAAGGGTCAAAATGTGACCTTATGGGTCCTTGATAAAGCTTTATCTTTTGGATATATTGAAAGACTTCAATTCAATTCAAGAAAAAGCCTCGTATGAGGGAAAAGATATATGAAGTAAAGAATAAGATGCATCAAACTTATGCATGGAAACAAAAGAAAAACATCATCAATGATGTCATAAGCCCATTTTGTAATGGCAAAAAATATTTTAGCACTAGAGAATAAGGAAAACATGGATTGGTGGGCACTTGAGCAATGAATGGGAGGTAGTAGAATCAATATCATTATGTCTCTTTCTCTCTCATGTGCAAAGAAGAGAAGATCCTTCTTGCCCACCTCTTTCTAGTGTTGTAGAGGGAAAAGAAGCACAATTCTTATTAGTGTATTGATAAACAATTTTTCCTTATCTTCTATCTTTTTTTAGCCAATTAAAATTCCTTTCCAAAAGTTGAATATTGCGATTGTATTGTTTGATCTTTTAGAATGGGTACCTACAAGAAGATAAATATCTCTTTTGAGGGATATAGCATTCTCTATCAATTAACTAGAAAATATTTTTTGATATAGGGGATGTTGTTGAAGATAAATGCACAAGCTCATTTTCACATGAGCTATGCTTGGATAAATTTATCAAATATAAAGATAAAGGAAAAGAGAGAAAAGAAAAAAAGGAAAAAAATTCTAGTCAAAGTTCATGATGAGTAAAAGATACAATATCTACCGTGTGGTAAGTGTCATGTAGTGGGCAATCAAATGAAAGTGGTGAGTTAGGAAGGAGGCACAAAATTCTTCACATGCTCATTGGTTATAAAAGTGGAGTGGGAGCATGTTCTAAACAAGTAGAGCAAGAGTCAAGAGCTCCCAATAGTCGGATCTAGTCATTTTGTCATTTTGTCTTCCCATAGACTCCTTCTAGCCGCACGTCATTTTGTACACAGCTCTATTGTGAAGCTCCTATCTCAGTGTATATGTAACCATTTCTTGTGTTTAAACACTCATTGGAAATCTTATCTTGTTTACTTTCTCTATCTCAAATATCTACTTCAAAACTTATATATTCTATGAGATAACAGTGAAAGAGCGAAGTCCAATTTTTCAGCATACTTGTGTAGATAGGTAGTGTATTTTGGTTGGATAATTTTCCCAAACAAAACTTATCCAAATTTCTTGGTTTTTAGCTTGTTGGAAATCTCTTTGCATAAATTTTCTCTATCCCAAATATGTCATTCAAAGGATTTATATTCTATGAGATATCTATCAGAGAGTGAAGTCCAATTTTTCAGTAAACTTGTGTGTGCAGGTGGTCTATTTTGGTGAGTTGAGTTTCCTGATCAAAACTCATCCAAATTATTTAATTTTTAGCCTTTTGGAATGCTATTTGTAATTTCTCTATCTCAAATATCTTGATCAAAGGATATATATTCAGGGAGTTATCAGTCCGAGAGTGAAGTTCAATTCTTCAGCATACTTATGTGGGCAGGTAGTTCATCTTTGTCAGTTGTGCTTCCTAATCAAAACTTGTCCAAATTAAGTTATTTATAGCTTGTTAGAAAGCTCTCTTTTTCTACTTTGATTGACTAAATTCATAGGTCCATTTGAGTTTTGTATTGAGAGCAAAAAGTTATCTAAGGTGCAGTTATTTGTCCAAGTGTTGGACATACAAACACAATCAAGAAAAGTTTGAGTCAATCCATAGTTGAATATACTTTGAAGATTAAGGAGCTAAGTGATGCTTTAGCTTCTATTGGCACAACGGTTGAAGACGAAGATCTTGTGTGTTATACTCTCAATGGATTGAGAGAAGATGAAAGATGGAAGCCTTTTATAACTTCCATTAACTTGAAAGATGCATATCCAAGTTTTGAACAACTAATCCCTCATCTTGTCACAGAAGAGCTTAGCTTTGGTGGCCCCAAAGGAAAGGATAGCCACAACCAAATGTTATATGAAGGTCAAGGTAAAGGAAGGAACTCAAGAGGAAGCTCAAGAGGAAAAGGAAGGGGTCAAAACAACTCCAGCTACAATCAAAACAATTCAGAAGACAACAAGGATGCATCAAATGCCAACACACAAGGAAGAGGTTGAGGTAGAAGTAGAGGAAGAGGCTGAGGCTCCTAAAATTCTCATAAAGGTATAACATGCTATCATTGTGGTAAAGTAGGACACTATGCAAGTGAATATTGAGTGATTATTGGTTGAAGAATGGAAGACCAAATGGAGGCTATCAAAGGATCCAAAGCAACTATGCAAGCATCTCAAGTGAAGGAAGCAAGTACACACTACTTGCAATGAGAGATGAGTATAGAAGCTCTTGTGAAGATGAATAAAAATGGTACATTGATTCAGGTTGTAGTAACCATATCTCATGCCAAGGAAGTTTGTTCACTAATCTACAGGTACCAAGTGGAAAACAATGTGTTGAAACAGGTGATGATACTCAACACATGATTGAACATATTGGAGATATAAGGTTTGGAGATACAAGCAGATCAAAGGTACTATTTAATGCCATTCATGTTCGTACAATTTCAAACAGCTTAATTTCAGTAGGACAAATGGTTGAGAAGGGTTATCATGTCATATTCAATGAGAATGGGTGCTTCATAAAGAATCCAAAGGAAGGCTTCAAGGTCATTGTTTGAGGTAGAAGAGAAGGAAGGATGTTCACTTTGGACGTCCAACATCCACATGGAAAGGTCATGTACATTCAATGTGGGAACAAGAAGATTTCAGAGCTAGACTTATGGCACAAAAGAATAGGACACATCAACATTCCAAAGCTGAAGGTCATGAGCAAACATGAAGTGGTAAGAGGTCTTCCAAAATTTAATAATTGGACTACATGAGTTATGTGAAGCTTGTCAACTGTGTTACAACCCTAGAACAAAGGAAGTAAGAGTCTTGCAAGATGTGGTCTTTGATGAACTAAGACCATGGTATGAAGATAAAGGAAAGGAAAAGATTCTTGAAGAAGCAAGCTATTAAAGAGGACATTAAATCTCTCAAAGATAATCAAACATGGGAGCTAGTGCCAAAGAAAGAAGGTATGAAGATTGTTCCAAACAAATGGGTGTTTAAAGTAAAGAGGAATGTTGATGGTTCAGTAGCTAGATATAAAGCTAGATTATTTGCCAAAGGATTTAAACAAACACAAGGCATAGATTATGATGAAGTTTTCAGCCATGTTGCAAAGATGGGAACAATCAAAACATTAATAGCAATTGGTGCTTCAAGGAGATGGCCATTATATCAACTCGACATCAAAAATGCTTTTCTCAATGGAGAACTACAAGAAGAGGAATACATGATTCAATCAATTGGCTTTGAAGATGAAAACCATCCAGAATTTGTTTACAAGTTGAAAAAAGCACTTTATGGCTTGAAGCAAGCACCAAGAGCATGGGATCAGAGATTGGTAGAATATCTAACTAAATGTGGATACAAACCAAGTAGTACAGATCCTTCATTGTACATGAAGAAGGAAGAAAATAGAGAGGTATATATTTGCATATACGTCGATGACCTCATCATAACAAGAAATGATGTTACAGGGATTAAAGATATCAAAAGGAAGCTTGGTAAAGAGGTTTAAATTTCAGATCTTGGAGAGCTAAAATACTTTTTAGGAATTGAAGTTGTTTATGGAAAAAGTGGCGTCTACTTGATGCAAAGGAAGTATTTGTTGGATGTTCTTTTCACATTTGGAATGAGTGAATGCAAACCACTCACTCAACCCATGGACAAAAATACAAAGATTTGCTCAAATGATGGAGAACTATTGGTAGATGTAACGACATACAGAAGCATTATAGGATCATTAAACTATGCAAACATTACAAGACCTGATTTATCTTATGTTGTTGGTGTACTTTCTCAGTTTATGCAAGCCTCGACAAGTGAACATTTAAATTCAGCCAAGAGAGTGTTGAGATACATAAAGCATACAGTTAATCATGCTTTGTTTTACAATTTTGATGAAGAATTGCAGGTCAAAGGCTTTAGTGATGCTGATTAGATAGGTTCAAAGGAAGATAGGAGATCAACCTCATGTTATGTGTTCATGATAGGAAGCAAACCTATCACATGGAGCTCAAAGAAACAACCTACTGTTGCATTTTCATCCATGGAGGCTGAATATAGAGGATTAGCATTTTCCACATGTGAAGCAATGTGGATTAAAAAGCTTTTGGATTATCTTGAATTGCAAGTTGAAACCATCCCTATATACGGTGATAACATGTCACGTATTTACTTGGCAAGCAACCCTATGTTTCATGCAAGGAGCAAGCACATAGAGGTCCACTAACATAATGTAAGGGAGAAGGTATTGAGCAAAGATGTGGAGATAAAGTTCATCAGAACCAAAGAGCAGGTTGCAGATATGTTTACAAAGTTTTTGTATGCTTCTAAACTCAAAGGTTTCAAGGATGTGATAAATTTGCAGAACATGGTTGACGATAACTCCCAAATGAGCTTGAGGGGGAGTATTGAAGATAAATGTACAAGCTCATTTTCACATGATCTACAATTGGATAAATTTACCAAATATAAATATAAATGAAAAGAAGAGAAAAGAAAAAAAGGAAAAAAATTCTAGTCAAAATTCACGATGAGTAAAAGATACAATATCTCCCTTGTAGTAAGTGGCATGTAGTGGGCAATCAAATGAAAGTGGTGAGTTAAGAAGGAGGCAAAAACTTCTTCACAAGCTCATTGGTTATAAAAGTGGAGTGGGAGCATGTTCTAAACAAGGAGAGAAAGAGGCTAGAGCTCCCAATAGTCGGATATGATCATTTTGTCATTTTGTCTTCCCATAGACTCCTTCTAGCCACATGTCATTTTGTATGTAGCTCTATTGTGAAGCTCATATCTTAGTGTATATGTAACCATTTATTGTGTTTAAAGACACATTAGAAATCTTATCTCGTGAAAATTTTCCATCTCAAATATCTCCTTCAAAACTTATATATTTTATGAGATATCAGTCAAAGAGTGAAGTCTAGTTGTTCAACATACCTATGTAGATAGGTAGTCTATTTTGGTCGGTTAAATTTCCCAACAAAAACGTATCCGAATTGCTTGGATTTTAGCTTGTTGGAAAGCACTTTACATATGTTTTCTCTAACCCAAATATTTCATTCAAAGGATTTATATTTTATGAGATATCTATCAAAAAGTGAAGTCTAGTTTTTCAATATACTTATCTGTACAGGTGGTCTATTTTGGTCAGTTACTTTCTTGACCAAAACTCATCCAAATTACTTGCATTTTAACTTGTTGGAAAGCTATTTGTGTTTATTTCTTTGTCTCAGATATCTTCCTCAAATGATATATATTTAGGGAGTCCGAGAGTGAAGTTCAATTCTTCAGCATACTTGTGTGGACAAGTAGTTCATATTTGTCAGTTGGATTTCCTAATCAAAACTAGTCCAAATTATGTTATTTATAGCTTGTTAGAAAGCTCTCTTTGTCTAATTTGATTGACTAAGGTCACAAATCCATTTGAGTTTTGTATTGAGAGCAACAAGATATCTAAGGTGCAACTATTTGTCCAAGTGTTGGACATACAAGGGTTCACTACACGTTTTCATTACGCATAGGAGAACTCATTCTCCATAGATGTTTCTACCAATTTATATGACTAGCATGTTGAAAAGGAAGAGATTAGTGCAAGGATCATATGTGTTATCAATTGGATTCTATGCCCCATCTTTTCCATCTATGAAATGAGTAATCATTGACATAGTTGTGTTCTCTCTCTCTCTCTCCCTCTCTCTCTCTCTCTCCCTCTCTCTCTCTCCCCCTCTCTCTCTCTCCTTGCATTAAACACATTGATTTGAAAGGAGATGTGACCTCCTATATTTTCATGATTACAAAGATGCACACATGCTTATTGTTGGTACACATGACAAACCTAAGTGCTTGATTATGACTATGAGAAAAATGTGTGTGTATACACATCCTTAGATCATTCCTAAGGATAATTCTCACTATATTTTTCTACCTATTGTAAAAATATCTAATGATGAAAAATGAAAAACATAGTTCTAAAGGAAGCCAAAAACCGCAAGCCACATTTGAATTCAAAATTTAAATGAGTAGCTATAAAGGGGATTGTAATCTTTTTGGTTGAATCAATCAAGATCTATCTACTAAAATCAAGGAGAAAATCTTATATTTTCAGTGAAGAAGTCATGGGTGATAGTAGAGCTCTCACTCACTTCTAGTGTGGCCATTATACTTATCTTGTAGCCATTGTAGTCCTTCAACACCGTAAAGCATTGTGTTTTACATATCTATACATAGACTTGAAGTTCCCATCATCTTCTTGAGGTATTGTCCATTGTTGTCTGTGTAGTGTTCAAGCCTGCCAACTCCATAGAGTCATTGAAGTGAAGCTTTGGTCTTATTTTCAATCCAATGCTTGGATCATGAAGATCAATTTTTGAGATTTTTTATGCAATATTTTGATCGTTGGAATTTTGTATGGAGAGATATGCATCAGTCTCTATGATAGTGTATGTGTTCTATCTATTTTTGAAATGTTGAGATCACATATGTGAGTTCTTAAGCATATTTCGCACTCTCTAGTCACTATAAATTCATGAAATAACCTAGATTAGCTCATTTATCTTCCATTTGAAACTGTGCAAAAGGCTTGTACCAAATTCATAACAAACTGCGAGCACTAAACATTTTTTTGAGTGCCATTTCATGAATAGAAGGTTTTCTCTGGATGTTCAAAATCTGGAAGTAGACTTTCATGACTCAAACATTTGAGATCCACACTCAAAAGCACTATGGTCATATTTATGTTCCATTTTCAAGCTTAGAGATTCTATAGTAGTATGCTAGTCTAGAGCAGAACTTTGCAAAGAACCTCATACTCTCCCATCACCTTCATAGAGTGGTATCATAGCACCATTGTAGTATATACATTATGGGTGATAGTATTCCCTCTTCAATTAATAAATTGGATCAAGATGACTACTCAGCATGATCTCTAAGGATGGGATCAAATCTGTAAGGAATAAATCTATATGGATATATCTCTTGAGATGCGATGATGTCTATGCTAAGTATCAAAGTCCAAATAATAGAAGAAGAGTAAAAGCGCTTGAGGACATGGTATGCAAAGGATGCTCTGGCAAGTTCGTATGTTCTAAACTCTATTTTCTATTTCTTACTTCCACACATTAGGGGTTGTAAGAATTCACAAGAAACATGGAATGCATTTGAAGCATTCTTCTCCTCAAGCACCAAGGCCATGAAAAATCAACTATGGCTGGAGTTCACATCCCTCAAGAAGCAACCCAAGAAGAATGTCACCAACTTTGCCACCAAGATAAAAGACATAGTTGATCAATTAGGAAGTATTGGGGACGTCAAAGATGAAGATTAAATAGTTAAAGAAGTCATCTATGGAATCAAAGTAGATGATAAGAGGGAAGCATTCACCACTACCATGGACTTATACCCCATATCCACTACCACTTACCTTATAAATAGGTTACCCTCAAATTCCTTAGAAGTTATGACACCATACGAAGCTTGGAATGGAAGAAGACCAAGCTTGAATCATTGAAAAATATTTTGATGCATTGCATATGCACACATACCTTCACAAATTAGAGGAAATCTTGATTGAAAGATAGAACTAAAAGAATTATAGGCTTTATAACCCTAGCAATGAAGGATCCATAGTAATTTAAGATTTAGTATTTGATGAAAATAAATATTGGTTTCAAGACAATTGCAAGAATATCAAATTGCCTTTTGACTTGGAGGATCATTTTCCAACACTATCAAACAAAACTCCACACATACTTGAAGATTCAAGTGAATTAGAGGATGATCAGAAGACACCTAGAAGGGAGAGCAAGTCTTGGAACTCTACTGGTAAAGCAAAAGTGCAAGGATTAAGAGATGTAGGAGAATCATCTTGAAAAACAATTAGAACAGCCATCAGGGAAAAGAAGAAGCCAGAAAGGTATGGATATGATATCTCATTGGTCGCTAATCATTCTATGTGTGTGGCTCAGGACATGAACTCTAAAGAGCCCTCATCATATGAGGAAGCCAAGAAGAAGCCAGAATGGAAGCATGCCATGGAGGAAGAGATTGAAGCATTACAAGAGAACAACACTTGGGACTTATTGCCTAAGATATCAGCCATAAAGTTCATTGGATCCACATGGATCTACAAGGTAAAAAAGAACTGTGATGGAACCATAAATGGATAAAAGGCTAGATTAGGAGCCAAAGGATATGCTCAGACCCGAGGCATTGATTATCAAGAAACCTTCTCTCTTATAGCAGAGATGTCTACAATCAAAGTAATCATGAGTATTGCAACTTCCAAGAATAGAATATACTAGATGGATGTCAAGAATGCTTTCTTGAATGGATCCATCTCAAAGGAGGTATATATGGTTCAACCCCTTGTTTTCAAAAACTCACAATTTCTTGAGTATCTTTGTAGATTGAAAAGAGATCTATATGGGATAAAGCAAGCTCCAAGAGCTTGGAATCATATACTAGTTACTTACCTACAAGACAAAGGATTTGTGGTGAGCAAGATAGATTCTTCTCTATTTATTAAAATATCACATTAAGAGGTCATATACCTGTGTGTGTGTGTGTGTGTGTGTGGATGGCATTATTGTGATAGGTAATGATGTTGAAGGCATGAGGAAGATCAAACATCAAGTGAAGGAAGAGCTTAAGATAAGTGATTTAGGGAAGCTCACATATTTCCTTGGATTGGATGTCATATACACAGAGCATGGTATGTACCTTACTTAGAGAAAGTAAATCAGAGATATGCTCACAAAGTTCAAAATGGAAAATGCAAGTTGTAAGTACACCTATGAAAGTGAATTCGAAATTGAGTGCTCATGAAGGAGATCTCATCGAATATGTGGCATAATATCAAAGTCTAGTGGGGAGTCTCAATTATGCTACTCTCACAAGAGTAGATATCAATTATAGTTTGAGTGCTCTAAGTCAGTTTATGCACTCAACTAGGAAGCCACACATGGAAAGAAAACTAAAGGAAACTTAAGTATCTCAAAGGAACAACCAATGAAGGCCTATTCTAATCATGTACCTCTGATATAGATATTAAGATCTTTTCTAATGTAGATTGCATAGGATCAAGAGATGATAGGAGAAGTACCTCTTGTTATCTTTCATTTGTAGGTTCTAAACTCATTTCTTGGTCATCAAAGAAGCAAGCTATTGTTTCTCTCTCATCTACATAAGAAAAATATAGAGGATTTTCAAATGTAACTCAAGAAGCTATGTGGATTAAGACACTATATGTTGATGTAGGGATGAAGTCATTGCTCCTCACACATTTGGTGATAACATGAGTTCTTTGCATCTTGCAGCAAACCCTATTTATCATGCAAGGAACAAACACATTGAGCTCCATTATCACTATGTTAAGGAGAAGATTAAAATCAAGGAGAATGAGCTTTCAGATATTTCAACTCAACAACAATGTAAAGAAATGATGACTAAAGCATTGGATGGAGTAAAGCTAAACAAATTCAAATCAATTATTGGAATTTATGAGAATGCAAAAGGATGAAGACTCAAGCATCTTAAGCTTGAGGCGAGCTATTGGTACATATGTCAAGCCTAAGTTCTTGACCATAATTATGGATTACATTTGACTTTGAGAAATAATGTATGTGTATACACATATCCTTGGAGCATTCCTAAGGATCAGTCTCACTATATTTTTCACCTATTGTAAAATCTTTTATGATGAAAATAAAAAATCAACGTAGTTATATAATCAATGTTTAAATTTTAGGATTTACAAAATAATTTTTTTTAAGGATTTTAAAAGTTTAAAGACTATTGTGGTTGTTTGATTGCTTCTTACTTCACAATAGTTTTAGGTAAATATATAAAGCATCAAGATTGTTTGAATCATGTTAATGATTCTTGCTTCATTATATATTTAGGATATCTTTATGTTTATGATATATTTTGATTGTTTGAATCATAGAATTAATTATTAGTTCACATTAGTTTTTGCCTTATGTTGGAACATAAGAAGAAAAGACATGAAGCAAAGACCTCAACAGTTAAAGAGGCCCCTAAAAGTTTTCAGTTTTGTACCATGAAGTGAACGAAATATCTCTTGGGTAAATCAAAGCAATAAAGAAGCATCAACCATAGATTTTAGAATCATCAAAGGCAACACATTATTTTTCTCCTATTCTTATAACATTTTCATGTAAGATTCACCTATTTTTTAGGATCCTATGTATTCCAACTCCACTTTTGTAAAGGCCAAGGATTCACACACCTATGGATTCATTTTGTACTTTTTCTTTCCATTTTAGCCACAATTTCCATTTTCATATTTACTCTAGGACTTATTTTTTTAGTTCTTGGCAAATACAAAAATTCTAATTGTTAAAGGTATTTTTGATCATTTGAATGAAATTTCCATGAATATCTTGTCTTGAGCCTCTCTCTTCCATATCCTTCTTCATTTGGAGCTCTAATGGTGTTCTTGAGGTGCGCCAAACCCATATCTACCTATAGTGAGTTTTTTTTCATGCTTTTAGCATGTGTTTCTTGCCTTCAAAAGTGTGTCAGTCGGTTGATCTTATTCAAGAGTGCAGGAATAAGCTCCATAGCTTCTTGGAACACGTCTTCATACACTTGAAGGAGGTAAAAATACTTGGATTGATGATTTAGAGTTTATCTAGATCCACTAGATGCTTGTTTCGCCTTGCGCTAGTGGGTCTACAACACCTTTTGTCACCATTGCGAGGGATGTGCTATTGTTCAAGGTATCCACTGAAGCTTGAAGCTTGGGAGAGGTGTTAAGAAGCTTTGTTGGATGTTCTAGTGAGTTTATTTGAATGAATTAAAGAGTTTTGCTTTGAATTTTTCTTCATCATACCTAGGTTTTTGGTTAGTTTTAACAGTAGGAATAGGTAGTAGAACATGTAGGTAGTTGCACCATCATCTTTCTCAAGCAAGGATTGGAGGTAGTTATAGAAGTAGAGTGTGGATAATTTTAGTAGAACTTTTATCTTCAAGAAAAAGAAAGGTAGGTTCATCAAGCAAAGGAATTCCATCATTTGTTGCTCATTCGTCAAAATAAACATGAGCTTTCGAGAGTGTGAAAAAGCATTGGATTCTATGTGTTGCACTGCAAGGAGGCCTGGAGACATTGAAGCATTGAGAAGGGGACTAGAGAGAGTAATTTTGGTAGTATTGTTCGTGTGTTTGGACCAAGATTGACCACAAGAACAGAGCAATCGTGCGGGAGCATTGAGGTGATAATAGACCCTTTTTTTCGTATTTGATTATTGTTGAAATGAAGTTACATTGAAGGCATTAGATACAAACGTTTTGGATTGAGAAGAGTAGTTTTTTACATTACACACTCATGTAGGCAGAGCGGCCGCATGAGGGTTGTAGAGAGGTTGAGACACGCTTCAAAGGTTTACTATAGCATTCTTGATTGAGAGAATGATTAGGGTAATGAAAAAGAGTTGTGTGGATGGGGTTTGTTGATTTGAAATAGGTGTGTTGCCGAGAGCAATCAGGAAAGTAGACCATTCTGGAGGATTTTGAGTGGAATTTGATTGTGTTTGACATCAGTGATAATGAAAATGGTCATTTGAATTCAGAATATCAAGAATCCTCAAATTAAAAGATCCTTGATTTCCCAACTTGGCACGGCAATGAACCCAAGTCAAACCAAGTTCTCATGCAAGTTTAAGGTTACTAAGAATATCATAAGGCTAAATGGGATACATAAAGCACCAAAGAACAAAAATTGAAACATCTTGTCCATCCACAATTGCTCTATAGGGAAATCGTGCCTAGATTGGTAAGGGGTTTTGAGTTCATTTGAACCTTGTCAACCTTGAGAGTGATAAAGGAACTATTGGGATTAGACTAATTGCTCATTGAACACTAAAAAAAGACACCAACCACGATTTCCTTGGGATTGGATCCTTAGGCAGAGCTATCATGAGCAAAGACATAAGTTTCCTTAACCTTAATTAGATCCCATAAACATCCTTAAGAGTCCACAATAGTTTGCAAGTGAAATGATAACTAAAAACTCTTAAGAAAGCTCCCCTTGACCACTCATGCTTTCTCTATGCAAAGCAATCTTCCAAGGATATTTCTTGAGCCTTGAGGCGCTAGTACACGAGCTTCAGGATACAAGGATCACATGAGAAGACAAATCCCATCTCCACAAACCAAAAATGTGCTAAAAGTCCAACCAAGATTGACCTTGATCATTGATAGAGAAAGTATGGGTAGGTCTTAGGTGATATTTTTACCATCTTTTAATCTCTTTGAGGTTGCTAAGGACTAAGATAAGTCTCCAATTGAGCTTATAGATAAATTTTTTTCAAAAACTACTTAAAAGCCTCCTCATGATAACTCTATGCAGATCAACTTTCTAAGGGACTTTGAGAGTTTCTATGCCGTTAAGTCTCCACAGAAAATCAAAAGGAGATTACAAACCGATTTCAATAAAGAGTTTACCAAAATTCACCAAAAAGAGGCCAAAATCTCACTCGTTGTTGCTATACTTGGCAAAGCAATCGCCATGAGGTACCCATTGTTTTTTAACCTAAGAAAGGGCTTTCAAAGTGTCATTAGAGTGTGGAAGACACAAGACAAGTGTTTTCCATCCCAAAAGTACATCAAAATCACTTTTTCCATATCCACGATTGCCCTAGAAATTCATCTATCTAGAACGATTGCTAGTGGACGATTGAGGTTTCTACTCACATTCTGAGAGGTTGGATACTCCCATATCTTAAGGAACAATTATCCAATAGTATTTGGCACCCAAAAAACAAACAAAAATTGATAAAAAAATTTCGTGATTTCCCTAATTTTTAGCGTTTCAAGGCAATGATTTGGGGGATGTATGTGCCAAACTAAGGGGAAATCGCACATAACCTATAGACAACTCTAAAACATATTGTTCAAGAAATTTGAGCTTCAAAAAAACATCAGAAACCACTACTGGGAAACCCACAATTACCCTAAGCTAGGGAAATTGTTGTCAAGTTTTTGTGCAAATCAAGCACTGAATTATTGTCTAAGTGTCCTCAGGACCTTACTGAGAATATCCACAAAAGATTATATGGAGGAGGCAAAATTTAAGCTCATTAACAATACAAAATTTTCTTGAGGACCAAAGCAATCATTTGGGGATTTATGATAGATTATTGAGGATTTAAGCCATTAAGGATTGAGATCATTCTCTAATTGAGCTCTTAAACAAGTTTTCACCAAAATCACTTAAAATCTACCTCATGATTACTCTATGCAAAACAATTTTCTAGGGGACTTCTAGAGTTTCCAATCCTCGAAGAGTCCATAGAATATCAAAAAGACATCAAGAACCTATTTCAAGAAATACATTATCAAGATCCACCAAAAAGAGGCCAAAATATCATTCCTCTTTGCTCTAACATTGTACTTGGCAAATCAATTGCCATGAGGTATCCATTGGTTTTTCACCTATGGAAGGACTTGGGAAGTGTCGTTTAGAGGTGGAAAACACACCACAAGTGTTTTCCATCCGAAAACTACATCAAAAGAAATTTTGGCATATCTACGGTTGCCTTATCCAACAGTATTTGACACCCAAAACAAGCAAAAAGTGATAGAGAACCCTTCCTAATTGCCCTAAGTTCTAGGGTTTCAAGGTAATAATTTGCACGTTCTATGTGTCAAAACTAAGGGGAAGTTCCAAATAATCTACAGATAACTCTAAGAGATATTGTTGAGGATATTTGAGCTTCGAAAAACATCAAAAACCACTCTTTAGCAACCCGCAATTACCCTAAGCTAGGGAAATTGTTGCCAAGTTGTTGTGCAATTCAAGGACTAAATTACTATCTGATTTTACCCATGACCTTGGCGGCAATTCCCACACAAGATTAAGTGTAGGAAGAAAAATGTAAGCTCATTCGCCATCCAAAATTGTCTTGAGGATCAGAGCAATCATTTGGGAGTTTATGATAGACTCTTGGGGATTAATTGTTAGATCTCTTGTGTAGATATTTAGCACCACTAAGAACGATGGTATAAACTTTGGAAGAAATTGGAGCTCCAAAAACCACATAGGAATTGAATTTGATTGCTTTAGCATTCTAGAGCCATCATTTGTGGGCACAAGTATTGCTTTAGAGAAATTTCAAGCTTGGAATGCACTAGGCCCTTGTGTATTGACCAAGTGACATATTTTGAGTCTTCTTGGACTTCCAATATCTAAGCGAAATGATCACTCTACTCACTATTTCTCTAGGATTCAGCATCAATCACTTGGAATACAATTTTAATCCTAGAGTACGCATGTCACTTGGGAAACCAATATGTGCTAAAAGTCTAACCAAGATTGCCTTGAGCATGACCATTGATAGAGAAATATTGGGTAGATGTTAGGGGATATTTTCACCATCGTTTAATCTTGTTGAGTTTGTTAAGGACTAAGATCATTTTCTAATTGAGCTTCTAGACAAATTTTCACCAAAAAACCACTTAAAAGCCTCCTCATGATTACTCTATGTAGAGCAATTTTCCATGGTACTTTTGGAGTTTTTGAGCCTCAAAGAGTCCATGCAACATAAAAATGCATCAAAAACCTATTTCAAGAAAGACTTTATCAAAATCCACCAAAAAGAGGCCAAAATTGCACTCATTATTTCTCTAGCACCATACTTTGCAAAGCAATCGCCTTGATATATCCATGGGTTTTTTTACCTATGAAAAGGATTGGGAAGTGTGATTAGGAGGTGAAAAACACATCACAAGTGTTTTGCATCCCAAAAGTACATCAAAAGGACTTTTTGAATATCCATAATCTCCTTAGAAATTTCTCTATCTAGAGAAATTGCCAGTGAGCTATTGAGGTTTTCACTCACATTTTGAGAGGTTGGATACTCCCAGAGCTTAAGGAGCAATTACCCGAGAGTATTTGAAACTCAAAAAAACAAGTAAAAAGTGATAGAAGACCTTCAATGGTTGCCCTAACTTTTAGGGTTTCAAGGCAATCATTTGCGGGACGTACGTACCAAAACTAATGGGAAGTCACACATATCCTATAGATAAATCTAAGAGATATTGTTTAAGAAATTTAAGCTTCAGAAATACATCCAAAACCACTATTGGGAAACCCAAGATTTCCCTAATTTAGGGAAATTGCTACCAAGTTGTTGTGCAATTATTGTTAGAGTGTCCCAAAGACCTTAATGAGAATATCTCACACAAGATTAAATGCAAGAACCAAAACATAAGCTCATGAACAATCCAAATTGTCTTTAGGACCAAAGCAATCATTTGGGAGTTTTTGAAAGATTCATGAGGACTTCAGCCATTAAATCCGGTGGGTAGATATTTGGCATCACTAAGAACCAATATATAGACTTTGGAAGAAACTGAAGCTTCAAAAACCACATACGAATTGACCTTGATTGCTCTAGGGTTCTAAAGCCATGATTTGAGGACACACGTATTGCTTTAGAGCAATTTCAAAATTGGAATGCACTAAGTGCTTCTGTGTTGACCAAGCAAGATATTTTAAGTGTGGTTGATCATTCTACTCACTATTTCCCTAGGATTCTAGAGCAATCACTTCGAGTAGAATTCTAATCCTAGAGTAAGCATGTCACTTGGGAAAACAATTTGTTTTAAAAGTCCAACCACGATTGCCTTGATCTTGACCATTGATAGAGAAATTGAGGGTAAAACTTAGGGATATTTTTACCATCTTTTAATCTCGTTTAGGTTGCTAAAGATTGAGATTTTAGAGAGATTTTTCACAAAACAAACCACTTAAAAGCCTCCTCAGGATTATTCTATGCAGAACAATCTTCTAAGGGACTTCCAAAGTTTCTAAGCCTTTAAGATTTCAATGAACATCAAAAGTACATCACAAACCTATTTCAATGGCCTCTTCTTTGGTGGATTTCAAATCCACCAAAGAAGAGGCCAAACTCACACTCATTATTGTTCGAGCACCATACTTCACAAAGCAATTTCCTTGTGGTATCCATTGGATTTTTACAGAAGAAAGGGATTGGGAAGTGTGATTAGGAGGTGGAAAACACACCATGAGTGTTTTCCATCCATACATACATCAAAAGCACTTTTGGAATATCCACAATTGCCCTAGTAATTCCTATATCTAGAGCAATTGTCAGTATGCTATTGACATTTTTACTCACATTTTGAGAAGTTGGATACTCCTCGAGGTTAAGGAACAATTATCCAAGAGTATTTGGAACCTATAAAACAAGTAAAAATTGATATGAATTTTTTGTGATTTCCCTAAGTTTTAGGGTTTCAAGGCAATCATTTACATGATGTATGTGCCAAAACTAATGGGAAATCACACATAACCTATAGATAACCCTAAGAGATAGTGTTCAAGAAATTTGAGCTTCAAACAAATATTAAAAGCCACTATTAGGTAACCCACAATTACCCTAAGATAAGGAGATTATTGCGAGGTTTTTGTGCAATTCATAAGCTCGTTGATCATCCAAAATTATCTCATTTGGGAGTTTATGATAGATTCCTAAGGATTAAAGCCATTAAATCTGGTGTGTAGATGTTTGGCACCACTAAGAATCATTGTATAAACTTTACAAGAAATTGGAGCTTCAAAAACCACATAAGAATTGACCTTGATTGCTCTAGGGTTCTAAAGCCATCATTTGTGGACACAACTATTGCTTTAATGCAATTTCAAACTTGGAATGCACTAGGTGCTTGTGTTTTGACTAAGCGACATATTTTGAATCTAGTTGGACTTGCAATATCCAAGGGAGGTGATCACTCTACTCACTATTTCCCTAGGATTCTAGAGCGATCACTTGGAATACAATTGTAATCCTAGAGTAAGCATGTCACTTGGGAAAGCAATTTGTTCTTGTGAGAGTCATAGAGAACCTACCCTAAGAAAGAGAGTGATCCTTTTTGTTGAAAAGTAGCTTCCATCACTCTTTCATGCGAGTGAACTAAATATAGCATTCAAGAAAATACCTAGAGATAATTTCACTCATATCTAGAGATAAAACACCTAGAAAGGAGGTTAAGTGAGATCTAGTAGAGCAAGTGAAAGGAAATCTTGTTGATCTTATATCTCCTTGTCTCCATATTTTGACAAATAAGAGTGCTCAAAGCATTGTTCCTAGATTGCATTGTGATATAACATTGATCATATCCCAGGAGCATACTTGGAAGAGGAGCCCATTCTTCTTGAAAGCCATTAGGAGATCTATCCAGTACTACTCTCAAAATACTTTTCCTTCCAACTAACACAAGAATAGAAGGTTTTTTGTGCATGTGTTCTTGCAACCATTCTCTGTCGATGACAAATGCTTGTGGGTCATTCACAAGAGTGTGCACTGACATCATCACCTTTATAACTTTAAGAATAGGAACAACACTACATGGAAACGAATGGTGAGTGCACAAAAACACTATAGTGAAGCACATGATAGGTGTCATATTAGTAGTAAAGCTTCAACTACGGAGCATGTGAATTTGTCTAATATAATCCCTAGATCTCTCTTTGATACTCTTAGTGAGTCTAGCAACGATCTAAAATACATGTCTAACTCAATCAATGAGGATGATCTTTATAGCAAAATATTTTTTTTCTCAAAGGTAGAGGGCGAGTGTCAAACAACCCTAACATATGAGAAGGATGATGGACATGGTGCTCATTTGCTCAAAAATCATTGGGATTGCACCCTCATCAAGATCAAGAGCTCCAATGCTAGAGTGACTTTGAATATCACCTTTCCATTAAGCAAGATCGTAATGCATATGTGGATAAGAAGGGTTCTTTTCACATCTACCATGAGCATCTAGATAAGTTGGATGAGTTGGAATGAAGTATCTGAGAACCTCTAGTGGTGGTCCTTTCGAAATCATAAGCATCCATCCAAAGTCATTAGGTTTAGATGAACAAGAATAAATCTATGTGGCAAGAACTCTATTCTTGACCAAGTTTTTTTTTGGATTCCAATACTTTAGAAGTATATTAATCCATAGAGACTACGGAAGTGTTTTGGATCCTTACTCCTATTGTTGGGCTAGGTGCATCCCTCCATAAAGTTCATGAAACTTCTTTGGTCATCCAAAGTATTGATCATGGCAATCTATGAGGATCCAATGAAACGAGATTTGTGGGTCTTATTCCTAGATATACAAGATGGATATGTCTATCGAGGCCAACCTATCTTCATGGATGGTATGCTCATACTAGAGGCAATCACTCTTAGGTTCCCCAATTGCCAAGCAGGAGGTCCTCAAGACAATTGGGATCCAAGATTTTACCAAACAAGAAATAATATTCCTAACCCATACATTCAAGGTGCGAGAAGAACTAAGATGTAGAGACAAGATCCTTTAGAGCCTCAAATTGGGCAAGAGATTGCGGCCTATGCAAGTAGCCAACTACATGAGAGATTTCTATGAGGGACATGGAGATCCTCACGACCACATCATGGAATTTAAAAAAATTATTTGTGCATAGTAGGTAGACAATTTTGTGCTTTAGTATAAACCCTTTTGGTTAACCTTCAATTGGGTCTGATCTAGCATGGTTCCAACCCCTCAAGATTTGGAACTTTGAAAATTTTGATAGATTGATGAATGAATTCATCAAACAGTTCTCAAAACGAGGAATCAGGCATGACAATTCTTCTTTAATGCACAACTTCAAACAATCGGGTTTGGAAACTGTGAAATTAGTCGTGAGACGTTTCAAACAATAGATTTCTAGATGTCCACCTTGGGAACTACCATCTTGCTTATTGACGGCCTAACTAATAGCGAAATGTGAAATTTAGTGTTCATAAAATTATCAACTTTTGTGGACGAACAAAAGAGTGTATTAATTTGGAAGCAAACCTAGAAATTGCAAGGGAGTCTCCAAAAAAAGTCAGTATTGGTAACATTTAATTGGATTCATCTCTCGATGAATTTGTGGACAAATTGGCTAGTAAATTGAATCTCTCCTCAAGGCCTGAAAGAAATAATGAGAGATCAAATCAAAATAGATGCTCCCAATATTCTGGTGGCGACCATTCTACTAGATTTTGTCCACAACAAAGCCAAGGGTCTAAACCTACTCAACAAATAGGAAACACTTCTCAATGGTGTGACATAGGACACAAGATGACTAGCCACTCCACTGCAGATTGTTACTATAATTGACAAATTATTCATCAACCTCAGCCAAATCTAAGGCCACATACTTATAAGAGCACACAACAATTTCAAGGCAATCAATCATCGATAAAATCCTCATGATGATTATCCATGGATCAAAGACTTCTAACATGCTAAGTTATGGATTTCCTTGAGCATCGAGAAGTTATGTGAAGGGATTGTGGTAAAGACGAGCGATTGCATCGCTAAGCATTGGTTAATCTACCAATTACAAGCACGTGCAAACATTGCCTTTATCCATTGTGATTGTGAGTGAGTACTTAACAACACGCTCTTGGCGACATCTAGCAAGAAGGATCAGCCATCCCATCTAGAATTCATTAAGGCAAGCCAAGCAAATACACCTTTTGAAGTTAAACTCGGCTCACAACTTAGCGTGTAGAAGAGTATCAAGGACCTCCACTCACATTATCTACTTATATATAAAACCCTTCACTCTTAGGGTTAGATGTTGCTATCGCATTATCTGTCTCTTTTGAACCTCCAAGGCTTCATTTATAATCTCATTTGGACCTTCACCAACTTTCCTTTTATCCTTCCCTTTTTCCCACATTTGTAGACTGCAGAGCTTCACACACACCGAAAAAGAACATTCAAAATAGAAATAGGAGTGTCAAAGAAATAAATATGTGCATCCTTACATTTGAGAGATTGTTGAATGAGGGACAGAAAGTTCCTTGACTGACTGTGGTTGATTCTTTCCCGTAATAACTTTAATTGAGAAGTTCTATGAGTAGCGAAAGAAAGCACGTTTCATGAAAGAAAGCACATTTCATTGTGGCATCATAGTTTTCAAGTGTATATTGGTTGGGAAATGGGTGTATTTTCTTGATTGAAAGACAACATACACACATGGGCATACCCTTCCCAAAGGCATGTGACTTTATTGTTTTTCATCATCTGTACATGTATCTGTGGTCACGAGAAACAATAGGCCAATAGAAATCAGTCAAGAATCACCTTTCTTCAGTAGGAACTACCTTATAGACCCTTTAGCCACATGTGTGCACACTCATCAAGTAGTGAGTCTGAGTTCATTTGGGACCATATGGAAGCTTCTAAAGGCATGCATACAAAACCCATGAATCCCGAGGAGCAAGACTCTTCAAGCAAAGACTATCAGATGGACTCAAGTGTCAAATGGTTAGTTTCAAAAACCCTAAATACTTAATAACGGATCCACATTCAATAATTAAGTTTTGCAATGGCCACTACAAGGATAAGGAAGGACCTTTCTAATTTCTCACATTCAACCCTGAGTATACAAAAGATGAAGGTAAGATAATAATCTTGGTTGGCTTGGGTGATGAAGAAACATTTGAGATTTTGCCTATACCACTAGAAGGAATGGTTCTAGCTCGCATGCATATACTCTATTTTGTGACATCCGAACCTTCTTGGAAGGCCATCTATGTACTCAAAAAAGGCATTCGACTGATAATGCAGCTACTCCTCCTACCAAGAGAGTGGTAATCAATGTGTACCAAAACAAGTACATTCTTGTTGTGTTGCTTGAGATCATAGACAAGGAATGCAATCCTTATTGGGAATTTATAGCGCTTGAATGATCTTTTTCAAAACGTAATCTTCAATCTTATGGAGGAATTTTAGGACCCCATGGAATCTTAAAGGAGGAATTTTAGGACCCCAAGGATTAGTACACAAACCACATGGTTTTGCCCCACAATGAGTATGAATACTTTTGAAATTCCATTAGACACATAAGGAATCCAACTCTAAATTTCCCAATGTGCCTCTAGAAAGATCCCAAGCTAGAGTTCCACAACAAGAGCAACATCCTTAGGTAGCACCAATTTCTGTACAAGTAAATGAACAGGTTAATCCTCAACCACAAAGTTCTACATTTAGAATGCAAGATCAAGGACATCATGTTTGACCATCTCAAGTGGTGAAGTGCATGAAAAATTGTTATGATGGGTCTATCGATCCGTAAGATCATGTAGCCAAATTCAAGAAAGTCTTGAGAGCTAAACGAGTCATTGACTTTTTCACTCAATACGAGACATTTGGATTAACCATGATTTGAACCGCATTGTCTTGTTTCAACCATGGACAATACGAATGTTCAAAAACTTGGAAGCTATTGTGGAAGACTTCATAGGTGAGTTTTCCAAATGAGGGGTTAAACATGATTTGACTTCTTAATATGTAGTTTCAAACAAGCTAGAAAATTCATACATGAAACTTTCTCAAGAAAAATCAATAGCATCAAGGAATGAGAAAGCTTTTGAGAAAAAGAAAGTAGTTTTTGTACTTGTAGGTCCACTCAACGAGGACTTAGATGTTCCAAGCCCACAAGGCTTGGGTAAAAGGTGGCCTTAATGTGGAAACACACCATCATTGTTACCCTAACACCCAATTAGAGAAAGAAAGGCTTAGTAAGTGCAAACAACTTATTGAGTTTTCTGAAAAAGTTCTTGAAGAAGCTAGCCTACTTAAGGAGAAAACACATACAAGTGAAGTTCAAAATCCCATCCTCACTTTTTTGATGGATCAAGACCTACACTTACCTCATACAGGATCTAGCAACAAAAAAGAGTAAAAAAAAACTACTGAGACTAGACGTGTGTCAAACTCTATCGAGTTTTTTGGGTCTAAAACCTATTGCCAATATGATACAAAACCAAAATGATGAAGAGCTAGAAAAAGTTTAGTGATCAGTGAAGTATAAGAGAAATATTTAGAATACTTATGGGATTGGGTTTAAGAAGCGAGATGGAAGAAGGAGACAAAAGAGAGAGAAGAACCATCACTGAAATAGTTTCAGATCTTGTAGAATCTGATCGATTCTTTGAATATACCTTGAATGAGAGTGATTCATTAATCAATCTCTCAGCATAACAAGAAGAAGACAAAGATCTCATGGAATTTCCACAGAACACGGGAGAATATGAAAGAGAATCCATGGTTAAAAAGGCAACTTCCATTAGGTTTCCTATGTCTAAAAGGACGATAAAGAGTGCACCAAGCATGAGTTATTGAAATGTACCCAATTGATAGTAGCGAAATCGTGCATGCAAAGCCACACATGGCAAGAAATGGCTAAACATGTGCATCCAATCTCCTCTCAAACTAATCCTTTAGAATCTAAGCCTAAATCACATAGTTTGAGTGTTAAGCAAGTGCTAGTCGACAAGGTAGGAGAATATATTGAAGGAGATGAAGGAAATACTTACCCTCATACCTTTTTCAATGGATATATTAAAAAAAAATTCTAGATAATGGAACATGCATAGCATAAGCCACAAAATCCTTATGGGAAAGTGGGGAAAACTTGCACTATGTCCTACAGTCTACTCCTTTGAAATTACAATTGACTAATGGACATATAGAGTGACCTAATGGCTAGCAAAAATCTAAAAAGGAGTTCTTCAAAGAAGTTCATGTTCATGATTGTATTAGGGATCCAACCAACTACACACATCCCTATACAAAGTTGAGGAATGAGATGAGGAAAGTATCACCACAATATAAAGAAAGTAGAAGACTTTGAGCCTCCCAAGAGTTTCAAGAAATACAAGTAGAAATTCAAAAAGTTGTAGATTTGAGAACTAACTGAGAAGCCAATGGAGGAGAATCTTATGACAACCAAGAAATGAAGAAAAAAGTAGTAATGATTATGGAAGACAAAGAAGAAAAGTTCACATACATTGGGAGTGACATATCCAAAATAGAAGAGTCTGAATTAAAGGAATTATTTAACCAGTATTGAGATGTTTTTGCTTGGTCTTATAGAGATTTGAAAGGTGTTTAGCCTCAAATATGTGCTCATAGAATATCTATGGAACCTAATGTCAACAAAAAGGAGATAACGAAGAGAGCTCTCACACACAAAGAGAGGAGCACACACACATTGAGGCAAGGAAGAGAATGATCTCCTTCTACTTCTTCTATTACATGAAGAGAATATACAAGAATTGATGGAAAGTGTTAATCTCCAAAAGAATAAGCTATCCTTGATGTTAGAGCACTTCTATATCAAGAATAACTCAAAACCTTTACCAATTTGGAGGATCAATACCAGATTATCAAAATATTGAACTAACTCTGAGGAGAGTCACTACTCAGAAAAGTCTGTTGCACATAACTCACTCATTGACTCATCAAATGTGTAAAGTTTTTTATAAGACTTTGCATAAGGTGTCGCCTAAAGATTTTGCACCTTCTCCAAGTTAAATCTTCTCAAAAGATTCAGTAGATCTTGAGAAATGTTCCAAACAATCTACCTATGTCTGAAACTATCTTCTTGTAGAATCGATTTTGACCCCTGCAACTTCTAACACATTGTTCACCCAAATTAGAACCCGTTTAAGCAAATGTTTTTAGCCATAGATGGCTTACCTTCCAACTTAGATTTTGACTCCTCATTTGTGCAAAACTTTACACTGTGCACTGAGAACTGATCAATTCTTTGACCATCGAGATTGCACCTATTTCATAATGAGAGAGTTCTTCCACACTTCTCAAGTGTCTAATGACTATTATAACATCTAATTCTTCTCATCTCATGCTCTCTCATACTTGCCCCGACTTTTTGCTTGTATATATAGGCATATATGTACAAGTTCATGACCATACAAAAGGTATAAGTGAGCTAACTACAAATTAATGTACATATGTATACAAGTCTTCATTTCCTGAGTATACTCTATCTTCAATCTTCAATTATTGATCTTTTCTTCATCCTTTGACTTGAATTCATTATACAAAACATCAATTGGTGGTTGACTTGCACCAACAGCTCCCCCTCAATCATCAATTGAGGTTTTCTCTATCTTCTTTATATCTGTCATGTCTTTGAATCTTTGTCGCTTCGGTCCATCCAAGCTTTTGGTTAGCATATCTGCAATCTCATCTTTTGTTGAAGTATGTATAACTTCAATCTCCTTATCAATCACCTTCTCTCTTAAGAAGTGATACTGAATCTCAATGTGTTTAGTCTTGGCATGAAAAATAGGATTAGCAGCTAGATACAATGAGCTCATATTATCTCCATGAATAGTGGGTGTACTCTGAATGATGTCAAAATTCTTCGTGAGAGTCTTCAACCATATGACTTCCTTTGCAGATACAACCATACCTTTATACTCTGCTTATGTAGATGATAAAGCAATTGTGTGTTGCTTCTTAGAACACCAAGAGATTAACTTATCTCCCACATAACACAAGTATCCATAAGTTGATCTCCTATCATCAGGATTACCTGCCCAATCTGTATCACTATATATCTTGATGTTTGTATCTGATGTAAAACCATAAAAAAAACCTTCCTTGAGTGTACCCTTAATGTATCTCAACACTCTTTGTCCTGCAACCTAGTGTTCTTTCCTAGGACAATGCATGAATTGAGACAACACTCAAACTGCATATGACAATCAGGTATAGTTAATGTAGCATAGATTAGAGTCCCAACCAGACTTTGATAGAGTTTCATATCCTTAAATTCTTCTCCTCCATATCTGCTATTTGTGATTCACCTCCATTGGAGTAGGTGCCACTCTGCAATCTTCCATTTTAAACTTGATCAATAAGTTCTTCAAATACCTTTCTTGAGTAACATACACTCCATGTTGAGTATATGAGATCTCCATGTTCAAGAAATATGACAAGTCTCCCAAGTCACTAATCTTGAACTCTTTCTCCATTTGCTTCTTGAGGCTTTGTATGCCCTTCTCATCTGTACCTGTAAGAATTATATCATCAACATATATGCACATGTAAATGAACCCATCATCACTTGCTTTGACAAGCAAGCTACTATCAGCTTTAGATACTTGGAAACCAAGTTCCTTCAAGAACTTTACAAGTCTATAATTCCATGCCCTTGGGGCCTGCTTCAAACCATACAAAGCTTTCTTGAGCTTACATACATATTTTGAATACCTTTTATCTCTGAAACCTTGTGGTTGCTCCATGAAAACATCATCTGAAATATAACCATTAAGAAAAGCATTTTTCACATCTAATTGACATAGTCTCCAACCTTTACATGCAGCAATGGCTATGAGTGTCGTGATGGTTGTCGTCATCTTTGCCACAAGACTATAGGTCTCATCATAATCTATACCATATGTCTGAGCAAACCCTTTCATAGCAAGTCTAGCTTTATACCTAGACACACTTCCATCTGCATACCTCTTTGTCTTATAGACCCATTTGCATCCAATGATCTTCTGACTATTTGGTTTAGGAACCAAATCCCATGTCTCATTCTCCATCAATGCATCATACTCTTCCTCCATAGCTTTCTCCCAATTTTCCTTACCTTTTGCCTCTTCATATGTAGAAGGGTCTTCATCTGCTTTCACCATGTAAGCATAGTCTTTAGTAGTCACAAAAGAAGTGTCATAGCTATAACTTGTAGGTTTCCATTTGTGTCTTGATGACCTTCTGAGTTCTCCACTTCTTGAAGTTTCTGGTTCATCACATTCTGGAGCAAACCTTGGCACTTCTTCAACTTCAACTTGTACTTCATTGTTCTCTTCCTCATCAAATATTTGAACCTTTGATTTACCTTTCTTTTGATTCAAAACTTCTTCATCACCTGCATGATTATTGATTGTACCTGCATAGCAAGTACCCTCCTCATCAAATGTAACATCCTTTGATACAAGAAATTGCTTTGTGGATGGACTCCACAACCTATAACCCATCTGCTTATCATCATATCCAATGAACACATACTTTTCAGCTTTAGGTTCCAATTTATGCCTCAACTGAGATGGCACATATGCATAAGCCAAACATCCAAATACTTTGCAATGATCTAAGGTAGGTCTCTTACCCCACCAAGCTTCATATGGTGTCATACCCTGCAAAGCTTTACATGGTAACCTATTGACCACATTGAACCATTGTTAACCATATCCTTAATACCTCTTTCATTGACATGTCCAAGCCTTTTATAAGATCTAACTCAGAGATCTTATGTCCTCCATAAGTGAACAAAGCATGACCAACATTACCTTGAATCTTCAATGGGAAGAGTCTTCCTTCTTTCTTCCCTGAAACAATTTTTTTATACCCATTGCTAGGGTCTTCCACAAAAACTCCATCATTAGTGAACCTTACTTCATAACCTTTTTCAACAATTTGCCCTATACTTATCAGATTCTTTGGAATTGTAGGAACATACAAGACCTTACTTAGAAGAGTGCTTCCATCCTTGGCCTTCACTGATCCAATTGACTTCACATTGTGCTTTGTATTATCACCTGTTTGAACTACATGATTAGTTATCTTATTCTCCAAATCAGCCATCAAAGATATGTTACCGCTCAAGTGATTGCTACACCCTGAGTCAATGTAGAAGACTCTTTGGTCTTCACTTTGTCTTTCACAAGTTGCATTCATGATTAAGGTTGAATCTTCTTTCTGATCTGAAGCATAATTGTAGTAGGTATTGTTGTAAGATTGACTTTGGAATCCGCTACCTACATTTCTTCCAAAATACCCTCCACTACCTCTACCTCTGAAATTACCTCTTTGGTTTCTACCACCTCTTCCTCTTGAATTAAAGTTCAGATTATATCCCCCATTATTCTGATTATTATGCCAACAATCATGAGCTAAATGGTTTTTCTTACCACAAATCTAGCAAGCTTTGGCTCCATCTTTATTACTTCTACCTCTTCCTCTTCCTTTGCCACCTCCTCTTCCTCTTAGGAAATTGGCTTGGCTAGTTGTACCTTCTTCTTCATTTACTTGTTGTTTGCCTTTGCTATTCTTCTTCTTATCCTTTGAATACATTGTATGACCTGCACTCTTATCACCATCACCTTTGACATCCTGCTCAAAAGTTAGCATGTGTCCTAGCAACTGATTTAAATTAGGAGTGAAATGATCTAGTGACAATTCAGTAGACAAAATGAATGGATTCCAATTCTCATCTCCTCTCAAACCTGTGAGGATTTTCCTTACTAATTTATCCTCCGCAATATCTTCATCAACTGCTCCTAATGCATCTGCAATGTCCTTCATCCGTGTTACATAATCACAAATGGATTGAGATGCCTTCTTCTTGAATGTGGTAAACTCTGCCCACAAAGATGCCTTCCTTGACTTTGTAGTGTTTTAGAAATGCTCCTCCAAAGCATTCCATATATCACTTGCACTTTCAAGACCTCTAATATGAGGTAGCAAGTAGTCATTAACTCCCATGTAGATAATGCTTCTTGCTTGAGCATCTCTCTTCATCCAAGTCTTCAAATATGAGAGTTCATCCCTAGTTGGAATACTAGGATCTCTAAATTGTAGTTTTTCTTCTTCACCTGTGATGTAACCTATCAATTCTTTGCTCATGAGATGAGCTTCCATCCTCATTGACCAAGCTAGATAGTTTTCTCTATCCGATTTCTCTATCTGAAGAGAATCTCCCATCCTTTCTTCACCTGTGTATTAAATTCTTCAAGCTTTAAGAGGAATAATGTACCTTTACTTTGAATGAAGTTCCTCTTGATAGCTTCTGGCCTCCTTCTCAAGCTTTCACCTTTTGAACCTGCAGATGTTGACTTTTGTATGATTGCAGCAATCGGGATTCTCCTTTCTTACATTTTGATGATTCTTGCTCTGATACCACTGATGAAGAGTGTTAATCTCCAAAAGAATAAGATATCCTTGATGTTAGAACACTTCTATATCAAGAATAACTCAAAAACTTTACCAATTTGGAGGATCAATACCGGATTATCAAAATCTTGAACTAACTGTGAGGAGAGTCACTACTCAGAAAAGTCTGCTACACATAACTCACTCACTGACTGATCAAATGTGTAAAGGTTTTTATAAAACTTTGCACAAGGTGTCATCTAAAAATTGGGCACCTTCTCCAAGTTAGATCTTCTCAAAAGATTTAGTAGATTTTGAGAAATGTTCTAAACAATCTACCTATGTCTGAAACTATCTTCTTGTAGAATCAATTTTGACACCTGCAACTTCTAACACACAGTTCTCCCAAACTAGAACCCGTCTAAGCAAACACTTTTATCCATAGATGCCTTACCTTTGAACTTAGATTTTGACTCCTCATTTGTGCAAAACTTTACATTGTGCACTAAGAACTGATCAATTCTTTGACCATCGAGATTGCACCTGTTTCAGAAGACACTCAACACTTCTTCACATACAAATGTTCCTACACATAATTCTCTCAACCTGTTTACAATTAGGCTCTCAAACCCTAACCATAGAAGCATTAACTTTGGAATTAGACATCTACAAAAGGATTCTTGAAATGATGAAACACAGAAGGAGAACACAGCAAAATATCAGGTGCAACTTTTTCTTCTATTCAGAAAACTTTACATTTGAATGATGAGAGAGTTCTTTCACACTTCTCAAGTGTCTAATGACTATTACAACATCTAGTTCTTCTCATCTCATGCTCTCTCATACTTGTCCCGACTTGTTACTTGTATATATAGGCATATATGTACAAGCTCATGACCATACAAAACGTATAAGTGAGCTAACTACAAATTAATGTACATATGTATACAAGTGTTCATTTCCTGAGTATACTCTATCTTCAATCTTCAATTATTGATCTTTTCTTCATCCTTTGACTTCAAGTATTTATCCAAAACATCAATTCGTGGTTGACTTGCACCTACAAGAATGACCTAATACAACAATACAACCAATACAATATATAAAGAAAAGTACATAAAGAAAACCATAATGTCAATGAATGAGTGAGTTGGTAAGAAACAAATGTGCCATCATTTTTGGTATATAAATTTGGTGAATTTTTTTAAAAGTGTCCATGAAATATATTGGCATAACCACTATACATGTCAGAGAAACTAAAAATGGTACATGTCATCCTCGATCATCATATGTTGAGCTTGATATCTCAACACCTAATGCAAAACCCTCTACATAAAATCCATACACTTACAATGACATATATTCAGCAAAGATGAAAGAGAAAGTTAATAAACTCATAGAGGTAGGTTTCATTTATGATATTGAGCACACCAAATGATTGTTCCGCATAGTTTTTGTGCCCAAGAAAATGAAAAAACTAAGAGTTTGCATCAATCTTAAAAAGGTTGATGTTGCTACCATTAGGGATAGTTACCCAATTTTAATTATTGATCATCATTTGGTAAAGGTAGTGGATAAAGAGCTTTATAGTTTTTAGGATGTTTTCTCATACTCCAATCAAGTTGTGATTGCACCTAAACACCAACTTAGGACTTCCTTTAGTATTGAGTAGGGGATAAATGCACTCAAAATTTCCATCTATTCTAAAAAATCCCCTCTAAATTTCGAAAGACATATGTGTCATGTTTTTAAAGAGTTTCTTTGAATATCTTTGGAAGTTTATGTGGATGACTTATGTGCATATTATGCACTAAGAACGCAGCATATCCCTATGTTGAAAAAATTATTTGATAAGTGCAAACAATATAGAGTCTCATTAAATCTTGAAAATTCTATCTTCATGGTAAGACAAGGAAAGAACTTGCGATATATCACTCAAGAACAAAATTTCAATGGATGAAGATAAGATCAAGACAGTAAATCTACAAAATCCTGTGAACATTAAGGAATCCTAGATTTTTATGGTCCATTTTGGATATTGTTGTAGGTTTCCATTTGTATGCAATCATTTCTAGAACATTGTATTCTTTGATTCCTGAATTCGAATGGAATGACATGTGGCAAAGCCTTTGAAGAATTGAAACACAAGGTTTGAAAATGCTAAATTGTCAATGATGTTGATGCATCCAACTATAACATAGGTTGTATATTGATGCAACCCTACAAATGAATGTAGGTTTGATTTTCCCATTGCATTTGCTAGTCACTAGCTCAATAGTGCAGAGAAAAATTGTACCAGGATGTAAAGAGAAAGGCTTAACAATGATATATGCAATGGAGAAATTTAGACACATTTTCTTGCAAATAACTTTAAGCTCTTTTTGGATCATCAAACCCTTCTTTACCTTGTGAATAAGCTTCGCAACACAAGAAGATTGTTAAGATGACTTCTTCTATTGATGGAATTCAACTTTGAAGTTATTTTCAAGAAAGTAATACACATGTAATGTGGACCACCTTTCTAGGTTAGCGAATGGTGAACTACCAAATGACATATGATATAATTGTCTGAGGTCTATTTGTTCAACCTAGAACTAGTTAAAAGTGGGTGGAACACCATGTTCTTATGTTTAGGTATGGTCCACTACACCACTACCTTCCTACAAATAAAAAGGAAATTTGAGAAGCTTGAGACATAGAGATCATTGTTGGAAGTTATATCTATAGGAAACATGAACTAGGAATTATGTCTTGTGTGGAAGAAGATGAAAAATGGAATCTTATGACATAAAAAACACACATTGCTCATTTGGGTTGGCATTTTTTCCAAACTAAGACATTACATAACCTAAAGCAATTAGGGCCATACTAACCACACATGGCAAGACATGTTCAAGACTACTGCTCCAGTTGCCATTTCTGCACTGAAAGACCTACTACAGAGCATTCAACTCTATATCAGGTGATGATAGCACTAGAATATGGAGTAAACCAATCATTGACTATGTTTGAGAAGAAATACTACTAGAAGGTATTACTCCTGCTAGAAGAAAAGTACTTGAATCTTTCCCTATTCTTGAAGTTGACACTCAAGAGTTTCAAGAGGACATTTCTCCCCTAAACGTATGGCCAAGCACATTCTTTTTGCTAGCTTGTGGTTTCCTACATGGAACATGGATGTAGTAAGTTATGTGGAAAGTTATGACATATGCCAAAAAATCAAATATCTTTTTTGCAAAGACAAAATGGCACTCAAACCCATGATGAGTAGTAGAATGTTTTCTAGGTGAGGAATTGATTTTGTTTGACCTATTGACCCCCTAGAAAAAGGATCCCATGTTGAGTATATTATAGTCACAATAGACTATTTGACAAAGTGAGTGACATTGTGGTGCTCATACCACTGTTAAGTCTTTGTTCAAAGAAATCTTCATTAGATATGGTTTACCTATCTAAATAGTAAGTGATAGGGGAAAACATTTCATAAATGATGTTATTGAATGCTTATTAAAAGAGTTTGTTATAGTGCACAAAAAAATTGCCCCTTATCATCCTCGTGTCAATGGGAAAGCTATTAACAAGATTCTATGCACCATACTCACAAAAGCAGTGAATAACAAATGCTTTGATTGGGACTAATAGTTGCATGACATGATTTGGGCCTACAATGTTGCTTACAAAATAGTGCTAAGAACAACACACTCAGTTTAGTGTATGAATAGAATGCTATATTACCAACATAATTTCTCATTCCTATAATAAGAGTTGCAAAAACCTATGTGGACTAGTCATGAATTATCCAACCATGTGAAGTTACTAGAACAATTACAAGAAACACGATTGAGAGCAACAACAAGCATCTATGTTGGCAAAAGACAAATGAAAATTTACTATGATGCTCATACTAGAGATAAGGATTTACAGTATTAGTATACACACTAAAACAACATGCCAAAAAGCTTCAAAAAAGAGTCCATGGACCATTAGTTTTAAAAAAAATCTCCATTAGAGGTGTGCTCCAATCATCAACTTTGGAGGGTGATATCTTGACCAATTACATTATTGGATATTGTGTCATGAGGTATCTTGAGCCCTTGATAGATGATATGATGCAAAGACTAAAAATCGCTAAAGATAGAACAACAAAATTAAGAATTAAAGAAGGAGACAAGGAATAAGCTAGGCAAAGGATCCTTCAATGTAAGCAATTGATGCAAGGGATTTTTCACACTCTTCCTTCCAATACAATTCAAGTATGCACACTAGGAGTAATAAATGAAAAATGAGTGGAAGTGATGCCATGGTTATGTCCCATGTTGGTTATCTAAAAGTGTGATATGTATGGAATTAGCTTAGGCTATGTAGGAAGCAATGTTTTGAGCAAATATCAACATGATTGATGTGAAAAGGAGAAAACTAACATGTCTTGGTGAAACTATGATTCTAATAAACATTGAAGGATTAACTTCTTCAAAAGAATTTTTGATAGCGGATGAACTATACATGGAGGAGAAGATAATATTAGGACAAGAATCATTGAACAAGAATCCTAAATTTGTAGATTATTATTTAGGATGTGTGCTGGTTCATAATGGACATATGCATGGAATGTTATCATTTTCTAATCTGCATCACTTTGCACCTAAAATTGAATGCTTGATTACAACTAACATTTCACATTCATCTATACTGCTAATAACAAAATCATGTGATGAGATCTGTTGGAGTTAGACGTCTGCGGAAGCACACGAACAGCACAAGAAAGAAGAAGAAGCTTGGAGCACAACACACAATACTGAATGTATTACTAGATAATTTACAAAGATAAGTAGCCCATTAGGGCAATAGGTGTATATACAAGCTGGGGGAAAAAACCTCCTAAAGAGGGAAAAAAGTGCCCCAGCGGTCCTAGTGTGTTCACACACATCACTACCTAAATATATCAACAAATCCCCCCTGGGAGTGATGCGGTGAACAAGGAGCTGGCACTCATGTATAAGGGAGTGCCAAGTTATGTGGAAATCACTCCACAAAAGGAAGTAAGCCCAAAGCTTTGCGGAAAGCTTCAAACTTCTCCCTAGGAAGAGCCTTCGTGAAAAGGTCTGCAATGTTCTCCTGCGTGGGCACATATGCCAAGCTGATCTCCACAGCATAGAACCTCTCCCTGACATAGTGATAATGCACCTCAATGTGCTTAGTGCGAGCATGGAACACAGGGTTCCTTGCAACTGCCAATGCACTCTGACTGTCAGTGAAGAACACCCAAATCAGTCATAAGGCGTCTGAGCCACACACACTCAACAGTCATTGTGAAAGCTTCCCCATACTCAGCCTCACAATTGGAAGTGGCCACAGTAGGCTGCTTCTTGCTCAACCAAGATATACATGAGCTACCAAGCATGAAGCAAAAGCCACTAGTGGACACACGAGTGTCATAGCAACCAGCCCAATCAGAGTCAGAAAAAGCATGCAAATCAGGCGGTAGTGATCCCCCCTTGGGATAAAACAACCCAAGTAGTCGAGTACCACTCAAATAGCGAAAGATGCGCTTAACTGCCTGCCAATGCTTGAATCCTGGGCAATGCATAAACCTGCTCATCTGTGAGATAGCAAACTGAATATCTGGTCGAGTAATGCATAAGTAAATCAAGCATCCAACAACCTGTTGATAGAGAACAGCATCAAATGCATCTCCAACATCATGAAGACTCAATCGTAAAATTGTCACCATAGGAATGGCAATAGGCTTACAGTCTTCAAGGCCAAAACGCTGCAATAATGTGTCAATATATTTCGTTTGACACAAAGCCATTCCACCATCAACTTGCATAAACTGAGTGCTCGAATAGTGATGCAAATACCCCAAATCAGACATCTCAAATGAGGCATGCAAATGAGCCTTAAAATCAGCAATATGCTTCTCAATAGGACCAGTGAGCAACATGTCGTGAACATAGACAGCAATGATCAGAAGCACATCATTAGCACGCTTAACATATAAGGTGCTTTCAGTTGGACTGTTCTCAAAACCATGTGCAATCAGATAGGCATGTATCTTCTCATACCAAGCACGTGGTGCTTGCTTTAAACCATATAATGCCTTCTTTAACCTGAACACCTAGTTTTCATGCCCTTTTTGCATAAAGCCACGGGGCTGAAAAACATACACTTCTTCATGCAAGTCACCATTCAGAAATGTTGTTTTAATGTCCAAGTGATGTACATTCCAACCATGATGAGCTCCAAGTGCAAAGATGCTCCGAACAGTAGTCATACGGCATGTATGTGCAAAGGTCTCATCAAAATCGATGCCTCTTTCCTATGCAAAACCCTGTTGCCTGTCAACTGTACCATCCGATTTACGCTTCAACTTGGATACCCACTTGGTGCCAATGGCCTTCTTGCCAGGAGGCAAGTCACATAAAGACCAAGTACCATTCTTCATTATAGCATCATATTCAGATTGCATAGCAGCCATCCGATTTTCTGAATTTTGTGCTTCATCAAACGAAACAGGCTCATTCTCATCACAGAGACTAGATGCAGCCATAGCATAGCTATCTGATGCAAAAGAGGCAATATGAGAGCCTGAACGAGTACGATATGACAGAGGTGCATCTAATTTCTTGTCATGCAAAGTCTGTACTAGCCATTTTGGCATAGTTTTTGCCTGCTCAATATCATCTCTCTCATCAACTAGTGCATCATGTAAATCTGCATGAGAAATGGAATGATCTGCATCATCACATGAAACCTGCAAAGGCTGAGAAGTTGCCTCATTGGGACCAACACTGGGCTGTCCACCTGTAAAAAGAGGCAGCAAAGTATCATACATGTCTTTGGAGCTAACAGATGTCTCCTTAGTGCATGAAAGCAATGGCTGAATAGCATCTTCCACAAAAACAAAACATCACGGCTAATCAGAATGCGTTTATTCTGTGGATGATACAAACGATAGCCTTTACTTTCAGAACTGTACCCAACAAAAATACATATTACTGCTTTATCATCCAATCTTCTGCGATGTTGTTCAGGCACTAATGCATATGCCAAACAACCAAAAACACGCAGATGAGCAATAGATGGCTTGCGATAATGCCAAGCCTCATATGGAGTGATAGACTGCAACGCTTTAGTGGGACACCTGTTCAGTACATATGCTGCACACATGACAGCCTCAAGCCAGAAACTATGTGGTAAAGCCTAACTCTTGACCATACACCTCGCCATCTCCATGAGTGACCTATTCTTTCGTTCAGCAACTCGATTCTATTGAGGTGTATATGGCACTATACACTGGTGTTTTATCCCACGTTCAGCCAGAAATGCATTAAAATCAGAAGACATATATTCCCCCCCTCGATCGAAACGGAGGGTGCCCATTTTACATGCTGACAGATTTTCAGCCAAAACCAAAAATTGTTTGAAGCACATGAACACTTCGGACTTTGCCTTCAATGGATATACCCATGCATGCCTGGAAAAATCATCGATGAAAGTCACGAAGTAAAGATAATTCCCAAAAGAAGGTGTCTGCATAGGACCACAGACATCATTATGTACGAGATGCAATTTCTGAGTAGCCCGAACTGAACCATCTTTTGGAAAGGACGAACGTTGCATTTTGCCCAACATACAACCTTCACAAACATGTTTTCTAGGTGCCTCAAGTTTGAGCAAAGAGGACACCATTTCAGATTTCTACAAGCGTAATCATTTACTGCACATGCCAAATCATTTAAAGATCTTTCATAGTCTATGAGCTTATACAGCCCACGACATAAAATGCCAGAAGCAATAATCACATCGCCATTTGACAGATCATGAACTGTACACCTGTCATCAACAAATTTCACAACCAAGTCAATCTTGGCTAATGCAAAAACTGATAACAAGTTCTTCTTGATCCCAGGCACAAATAAAGCTTCTGATAAAGTGAAAGAACTACCATCAGTAGTAGTCAAAATGATCTTACCAACTCCCATAACAGGATAAGAGGAGTTGTTGGCGCATGTAACAGTATTCCCTGCAGGGGCAGGCTCGAGTGAAGAGAAGAAACTGCGCTGCGAGGTAATATGTTTGGTCGCCCCACTGTCAAAATACCAAACATCTGAGTCTACTGCAGACATGCACTGCTCATGAGAAGATGGATCAAAAGTGCAGACAGTAGTAAACGCCCATTCTTCTTCCTGCACAAGATTAGCAGACTCTGTTTTTGGTGTAGAGGCCTCTGCAACAACCATTCCAGCCTCTTTCTTCTTTGCCTCTTTAGTAGCCAGCTTTGGACAGTTCTTTATGATATGATCATTCCCTTTACAGTACTTATAAAACAATTTCTGCTTATCTGATTTCTTCTCATCTTTCTCTTCCTTCTTCGAATGTGCAGAATTAGCAGATTTCTGCTTACTAATTGAAGAGCTCCATTTTCCTTTGCCCTTCTGACTAGCCAGGAAAGCTTGATCTGCAACTCACATAATCGAGCTATTTTGCCTGGACTGATCTTCTTGCAATAGAACAGAGAGGAACTCCTCAAATGATAAGGCATTTGGAAGACCATTCAGAACGGTCTGCACAAGTGAGCTATCTAGTATAACCTCATCAGTAGAAATCAATTGTTCCTTCAAGTCTTTGATCTTCATTAGGAAACTGTCCATAGAATCACCTTCATTCATGTGCTCACTCTCCAACTATTTTCGGAGGTAAGCAACACGAGCCTCATTCCTAGCTTGGTACAATGTGGTAAGTGTATCCCAAGCATCCTTAGCTATTCTGCAAGAGTGAATATGAGGAATAATTGTAACAGTTCAGGGTGTGATAGGACGTTTTTTGACACCCTGCACAATGTTCCACAGTCCTTTTGCAACCAACACATGTCGCATCATATAAGCCCATAATCGATAGTTGGTACCATCCAACTTATCCTCAACAGCCAACATACGGAATACATCACTGCTTTCAGCCATGGCCGGTGACTAAAATACCTTGATGCAGAAAATTGATTGTATCTCAAAAAGTTGAACAGAACTGCCCAGACGAATTCCACAAGACCTGTAGCAGACTTCAAGAGGCTTATACTTGCAAACAGAAACTGGTATATACCTTTGGCACAAAAAGATGAAATAGCCTGCACAAGCGCTACGATAGTGCATTCGGAGGTCGAAACGAGCTCAGATCGCGATTTGGGCACCACAAAGCGAAGCGGTTTTGATCTCGAAAACATGTTGAGTATGCTCACCAAAATTCGTGTGATTCTAAGACTGCAAACGGAGGAGTGTCGACGGCACCCTAGATGAAGCAACGACCTGCTCTGATACCAATTGTTGGAGTTAGATGTCTGCGGAAGCACGCGAACAGCACAAGAAAGAAGAAGAAGCTTGGAGCACACTACACAATACTGAATGTATTACTAGAGAATGTACAAAGATAAGTAGCCCATTAGGGCAATAGGCGTATATACAAGCCGGGGAAAAAAACCTCCTAAAGATAGAAAAAAGTGCCCCAGTGGTCCTAGTGTGTTCACACACATCACTACCTAAATATATCAACAAGATCTCCATCTAACATCACATCCAAGGAGGATCAAGTGAATTCTATTGTTGATCATCCACCAAGTGCAATTGAAAGACAACCAAAGGACAAATCTCAACCATATCATCATCCTCCATCAAAAAGGAGTCAATAAATTTGGGTCCCCAAGGCTCTACTTCAAGCTCAAATAGGAAACTCTCAAATCTACTTTTGTAAGAATATTTCAAACACAAATCAACAAATGGAGTCCTCCCAAAGAACTTACTCCAAGCTCAACCCACACAATATGTAGAAGACTAGATCCAACCTTTTAGGCCTGAAAAACCAAGATACAGTTACTCCATCAACAAATGGCTTTGGAAGCCTAAGGAAACCACAAAACCAATAGTCATAACTCATAAGAGTTATCAAAAGCCCACACCCATGAAATCTAAGTGGGTAAAAAAGAATTACCATCTCTATACATATTGGGAGTTAACAAATGGGTTTGGAAGCCTAAGAAAACCACAAAACCAATAGTCACAACTCATAAGAGTTCCCAAAGCCCACATCCCTGAAATCTAAGTGGGTAGAAGAAGTTCTCTACACCTATTGGTAGGTATCTTAAATGGTGTACTAGAACCATGTAATGGCCAACATTCTTTAGATATTCCCATCATAAAAGAATTTCTAGAGTCCTTGGGGAGAGAAATAGATGCATCAAACATCTCTTCTTCAATTACCTTAGAATAGTAGGAAATCCTCTATGTTGGAAATCCTTGAGTTCAATAGGCCAACTTTTCTTTTGCATCATTTGATCTTTTCTACATAATCTTATCGTGCATAAGGCATTTCTGTGAAGCTTATATACACTCTTCATTGTATATATTTCATAGTTTTTTACCAACCTTCCCTAACTCTGCTAACTTAGTTAGCATGGTTTTTTAAGGGTTATGCTAACATATTTTCTATAGGCACATTGAAGATATGGAAGTTACATCATCAAGAAGACTAGGAAATAAGTGGATACCAGAGATATCAAGAGTTTCCCTACTAGAGAACATTGTTACTACTATACCTTCTTTTCGGTTTGCCAAAAGAGATAAAAAGCTAGTACATCATGTTGTAGCAGACATCTGTGTGTATCATCATGGTACACCACAAGATTTTTTCGAGATAGTATACCTCATCTCTCATCCATAGGTATTAATAGCTTGGAAAAACCTACAAATAGAAGAACTTGTCTCACTTCCCCTAGTACATGTATATGTAAAGAGGTTTGTATAATTTTTCTCCACCTTTGAGGATCACAAGAGGCTTCTAGGGACTACTATTGTTAGCAACTTCTTAAATCAAAGATAGGAAATCACCATTGCTAGAAAGGCCATAGCTCTTGCATTGAGAAAATGTAAGCACCACCATACTAAGGCTTAAAATCACTCCTTTCAAGACTTTTGAGGCAATGTAGTGTGATGAATTAGAGTTGGGGATTAGATTATTTCACACATATTTCTGTATGAACCAGCAATACATGTATAGACTACCTATCAAAAGCATTGCTAATTCTTTTTTACATGTGGTTGAGTTCCTATCATAGTATATAGACATGAACTGGATAGTGTTTTATCAACTGTTAAGTTGACAACGATCCTTCTAGTCATTCAAATTCTTTGAAGGAGGATCAATGCTAACTCAAATAATTTACCAATGCTTAAAATGGAAAGAGAACCTCTTCATATATGTAGAATAGGTCTCTCTCCAATGAAACGTCATACACACAACTATTTTTCATGCTAAGGGACCATAACTAGTTAGAAGGATGAGGATCAATAAACAATGAGAGGTCTTAATGGAAACTTTTGAGCCTCTCACCATAAATCAATCAAAGTCTATCACCAAGATGAAAATAAAGAAAATAGCATCAAGATCACCTCAATTGGAAGAAGTATTTGGCTCTATGAGTGTAGGTTTGGAGGACAGAACGGCCATAGCATTTTCCAACCAACCCCTATACGTAGCACTAGAACCAACAAATGTACGTTATAGAAATTCACAAATACGATCCACCCTTGAGACAAAGCCTTCTAAGAAGCAAGAAAAATAGTAAGAGGTGGAGAAGGAGAGGATTCCTAGTCCAATGACTTTCGTAACTACCTCTTCTTCTTTCACTAAACATTCTCAATTATAGGTATCATCATCATTAGAGGTTACACAATCACAAATTATTTAGGAACATCATGTGGAAGTACCCTTGCATCATTTGAGGAGGTATCCTTGCCCATATCCATATAACTTCTCCACTAAGCCACCACTAGACACCTCATCTACCACTCCAACTTTCAACACCATCTCCACCTATAGATACAACACGACCCATATTCTCATCCCCTTCTCCAGATCTTAAGATGTGAATGATACAAACACTCTTATGTGAGTATCAAATGGACTTAGAAAAGACTAATTAAGAGCTAAGAAGGTAGAGGCTAAAGCTTAGGAGAAGCAAGAACTTGTGAGGGTTCAAGAGGATCTAGATGAAGAAAGAGTGTAGCATGAAGAACCAAAGACATATTTGATAGCGACATAAGATGATGATGTAAGATTGACCACTCAAGTAAGCGCCCTATCTGCTAGGGAAGACTTGTTAAAGATACAACTACATATGAAGACAAAAGAGGTAGAGAAGAGTCGAAGAGACCATGAGTACATGCTAGAACATGTTGGACTTAGACGTCTACGGAAGCACACGAACAACACAAGGAAGAAGAAGAAGCTTGGAGCACAAACACACAATACTGAATGTATTACAAGAGAATGTACAAAGATAAGTAGCCCATTAGGGCAATAGGCATATATACAAGCCGGGGAAAAAAAACCTCCTAAAGAGGGAAAAAAGTGCCCCGGCAGTCCTAGTGTGTTCACACACATCACTACCTAAATATATCAACAAATCCCCCCTAGGAGTGATGCGGTGAACAAGGAGCTGGCACTCATGTATAAGGAAGTGCCAAGCTATGTGGAAATCACTCCACAAAAGGAAGTAAGCCCAAAGCTTTGTGGAAAGCTTCAAACTTCTCCCTAGGCAGAGCCTTCGTGAAAAGGTCTGCAATGTTCTCTTGCATGGGCACATATGCCAAGCTAATCTCCCCAGCGGAGAACCTCTCCCTGACATAGTGATCATGCACCTCAATGTGCTTAGTGCGAGCATGGAACACAGGGTTCCTCACAACTGCCAATGTGCTCTGACTGTCAGTGAAGATGGTGGTGGCAGAATTCTGACCAACACCCAAATCAGCCATAAGGCGTCTAAGCCACACACACTCAACAATAGCTTTGAAAGCTTCCCTATACTCATCCTCACAACTGGAAGTGGCCATAGTAGGCTGCTTCTTTCTCAACCAAGATATACATGAGCTACCAAGCATGAAGCAAAAGCCACTAGTGGACACACGAGTGTTATAGCAACTAGCCCAATCAGTGTCAGAAAAAGCATGCAAATCTGGCGGTAGTGATCCCCCCTTGGGATAAAACAACCCAAGTAGCCGAGTACCACTCAAGTAGCGAAAGATGTGCTTAACCGCCTGCCAATGCTTGACTCTTGGGCAATGCATAAATCTGCTCATCTGTGAGATAGCAAACTGAATATCTGGCAGAGTAATGCATAAGTAAATCAAGCATCCAACAGCCTCCTGATAGAGAAGAGCATCAAATGCATCTCCAGCATCATGAAGACTCAATCATAAACCTATCTCCATAGGAGTGGCAATAGGCTTACAGTCTTCAAGGCCAAAACGCTGCAATAATGTGTCAATATATTTTGTTTGACACAAAGCCATTCCACCATCAACTTGCATAAACTGAATGCCCAAATAGTGATGCAAATGCCCCAAATAAATGCTATTCAGCCATTGCTTTCATGTACTAAGGAGACATCTGTTAGCTCCAAAGACATGTATGATACTTTGATGCCTCTTTTTACAGGTAGAGAGTCTAGTGTTGGTCCTAATGAGGCAACTTCTCAGCCTTTGCAAGTTTCATATGATGATGCAGATCATTCCATTTCTGATGCAGATTTACATGATGCACTTGTTGATGAGAGAGCTGATATTAAGCAGGCAAAAACTATGCCAAAATGGCTTGTGCAGACTTTGCGTGACAACAAATTAGATGCACCTTTGTCATATCGTACTCGTTCAGGCTCTCATAGTGCCTCCTTTGCATCAGATTGCTATGCTATGGCTGCGTCTAGTCTCTGTGATGAGAATGAGCCTGTTTCTTTTGATGAAGCACAAAATTCAAAAAATTGGATGGCTGCTATGCAATCTGAATATGATGCTATAATGAAGAATGGTACATGGTCTTTATGTGACTTGCCTCCTGGCAAGAAGGCCATTGGCACTAAGTGGGTATACAAGTTGAAGCGTAAAACTGATGGTACAGTTGACAGGTATAAGGCTAGGCTTGTTGCAAAGGGTTATGCACAGGAAAGAGGCATTGATTTTGATGAGACCTTTGCACCTACATGCCGTATGACGTTCGAAGTATTTGTGCACTTGCAGCTCATCATGGTTGGAATGTACATCAGTTGGACATTAAAACAGCATTTCTGAATGGTGACTTGCATGAAGAAGTGTATGTTTTTCAGCCCCGTGGCTTTGTGCAGAAAGGGCATGAAAACCAGGTGTGTAGGTTAAAGAAGGCATTATATGGTTTAAAGCAAGCACCACGTGCTTGGTATGAGAAGATACATGCCTATCTGATTGCACATGGTTTTGAGAACAGTCCAATTGAAAGCACCTTATATGTTAAGCGTTCTAATGATGTGCTTCTGATCATTGTTGTCTATGTTGACGACATGCTGCTTACTGGTCCTATTGAGAAGCATATTGCTGATTTCAAGGTTGATTTGCATGCCTCATTTGAGATCGCTGACACATGAGTGTCATAGCAACCAACCCAATCAGAGTGAGAAAAAGCATGCAAATTTGGCGGTAGTGATCCCCCCTTGGGATAAAAAAACCCAAGTAGCCGTGTACCACTCAAGTAGCAAAAGATGTGCTTAACCGCCTGCCAATGCTTGACTCATGGGCAATGCGTAAACCTGCTCATCTGTGAGACAGCAAACTGAATATATGGCCGAGTAATGCATAAGTAAATCAAGCATCCGATAGCCTGCTGATAGAGAACAACATCAAATGCATCTCCAACATCATGAAGACTCAGTCATAAACTATCTCCATAGGAGTGGCAATAGGTTTATAGTCTTCAAGGCCAAAACACTCCAATAATGTGTCAATATATTTTGTTTGACACAAATCCATTCCACCATCAACGTGCATAAATTGAATGCCCAAATAATGATGCAAATGCCCCAAATTAGACATGTCAAATGAGGCATGTAAATCAGCCTTGAAATCAGCAATATGCTTCTCATGAGGACCAGTGAGCAGCATGTCATCAACATACACCACAATGATCAGAAGTACATCATTAGCATGCTTGACATATAAGGTGCTTTCAGTTGGACTGTTCTCAAAACCATGTGCAATCAGATAGGCATGTATCTTTTCATACCAAGCATGTGGTGTTTGCTTTAAACCATATAATGCCTTCTTCAACCTGCACACCTAGTTTTCATGCCCTTTCTACACTAAGCCACGGGGCTGAAAAACATACACTTCTTCATGCAAGTCATCATTCAGAAATGTTGTTTTAATGTCCAATTGATGTACATTCCAACGATGATGAGCTGCAAGTGCATAGATGCTACGAACAGTAGTCATTCGGCAAGTAGGAGCAAAGTTTTCATCAAAATCAATGCCTCTTTCCTACGCATAACCCTTTGCAACAAGCCTAGCCTTATACCTGTCAACTGTACCATCAGGTTTACGCTTCAACTTGTATACCCACTTAGTGCTAATGGCCTTCTTGCTAGGAGGCAAGTCACATAAAGACCAAGTACCATTCTTCATTATAGCATCATATTCAGATTGCATAGCAGCCATCCAATTTCCTGAATTTTGTGCTTCATCAAAGGAAATAAGCTCACTCTCATCACAAAGACTAGATGCAACCATATCATAGCAATGTGATGCAAAAGAGGCAATATGAGAGCCTAATCGAGTATGATATGACAGAGGTGCATCTAATTTGTTATCACGCAAAGTCTGCACCAACCATTTTGGCATAGTTTTTGCCTCCTCAATATCAGCTCTCTCATCAACAAGTGCATCATGTAAATCTGCATCCAAAATGGGATGATCTACATCATCACATGGAACCTGCAAAGGCTGAGAAGTTGCCTCATTAGGACCAGCACTAGATTGTCCACCTCTAAAAAGAGGCAGCAAAGTATCATACATGTCTTTGGAGCTAACAAATGTCTCCTTAGTACATGAAAGCAATGGCTGAATGGCATCTTCCATCAACATCACGGCTAACCAAAATGCATTTATTCTGTGGATGATACAGACAATAGCCTTTACTTTCTGAATTGTACCCAACAAAAATACATTTTACTACTTTATCATCTAATTTTGTGCGATGTTGTTTAGGCACTAATGCATATGCCAAACAACCAAAAACATGCAAATGAGCCACATATGGCTTGCGATCATGCCAAGCCTCATATGGAGTGATAGACTGCAGTGCTTTAGTGGGACACCTGTTAAGTACATATGTTGCGTACATGACAGCCTCAAGCCAGAAACTATGTGGTAAAGCTTGACTCTTAACCATACACCTTGCCATCTCCATGAGTGTCCTGTTCTTTCGTTCCGCAACTCCATTCTCTTGAGGTGTATATGGCACTGTACACTAGTATTTTATCCCACGTTCAGCCAGAAATGCATTAAAATCAAAAGACATATATTCCCCCCCCTCGATCAGAACGGAGGGTGCCCATTTTACATGCTGGCAGATTTTCAGCCAAAACCAAAAACTATTTGAAGCACATGAACATTTCGGACTTTGCCTTCAATGGATATATCCATGCATGCCTGGAAAAAAGCATCGATGAAAGTCACGAAGTAAAGATAATTTCCAAAAGAAGGTGTCTATAGGACCACAAACATCACTATGTACAAGCTACAATTTCTGAGTAGCCCGAATTGAACCATCTTTTGGAAAGGAGGAACGCTGCAATTTGCCCAAAATATAGCCTTCACAAACATGTTTTCTAGGTGCCTCAAGTTTGGGCAAAGAGGACACCGTTTCAGATTTCTACAGGCATAACAGACTAGCAAAATTCAAGTGACCAAAGCGTGCATGCCAAAGCTTTGCATCTGACATAGCCTGAGAATCATGTACTACACATGCCGAATCATTTACAGATCTTTCATAGTCTATGAGCTTATATAGCCCACGACATAAAATGCCAGAAGGAATAATCACGTCGCCATTTGACAGATCATGAACTATACATCTATCATCAACAAATTTCACAACCAAGCCAATCTTGGCTAATGTAGAAACTGATAACAGATTTTTCTTGATCCCTAGCACAAACAAAGCATTTGACAAAGTGAAAGAACTACCATCAGCAATAGTCAAAATGATCTTACCAACTCCCATAACAGGGTAAGAGGAGTTGTTGGCACATGTAACAGTATTCCTTGTAGGGGCAGGCTCGAGTGAAGAGAAGAAACTGCACTGTGAGGTAATATGTTTGGTCACCCCACTGTCAAAGTACCAAATATCTGAGTCTACTATAGAGATGCACTACTCATGAGAAGATGGGTCAAAACTACAAACAGTAGTAAACACCCATTCTTCTTCCTGCACAAGAATAGTAGATTCTGTTTTTGGTGTAGAGGCCTCTGCAACAACCATTCCAGCCTCTTTCTTCTTTGCCTCTTTAGTAGCCAGTTTTGGACATTTCTTTATGATATGATCATTTCCTTTACACTACTTGCAAAACGATTTCTACTTTTCTGATTTATTTTCATCTTTGTCTTTCTTCTTCGAATGTGCAGAATTAGCAGATTTCTGCTTATTACTTGAAGAGCTCCATTTTCCTTTGCCCTTCTGACTAGCCAGGAAAGCTTGATCTACAACACACATAATGGACCTATTCTGCCTCGATTGATCTTCCTCTAACAGAACAGAGACTAACTCCTCAAACGACAAGGCATTTGGATTGCCTTTCATCATCAACCGAAGAGTAGAAGAAAAACTCTGATATGAATCAGGAAGGCCATTTAGAACGGTCTGCACAAGTGAGCTATCTGGTATAACTTCATCAACAAAAATCAACTGTTCCTTCAAGTCTTTTATCTTTGTTAGAAAACTGTCCATAGAATCACCTTCATTCATGTGCTCACTCTCAAATTGTTTTTGGAGGTAAGCAACACAAGCCTCATTCCTAGCTTGGTACAATGTGGTAAGTGTCTCCCAAGCATCTTAGGTGTTTTGCAAGAGCAAATGTGAGGAATAATGGCATGTTTGGCAGACAAAGCTATCAATGCATGTGCTTGAGCATCTCTGCCATCCCAACGAATCTGCTCTCAGTAGGTGTAGTAGAAACCGTAGCACGAACAAGAATATGCAGAATATCATTATCTTCAACACCTTCTGCATCAGCTTTAGTACCTACAGTTGTAACAGTTGCAGGTGTGATAGGACGTTTTTCAACACCCTACACAATGTTCCACAGTCCTTTTGCAACCAATACATGTCGCATCATATAAGCCCACAACGGGTAGTTGGTATCATCCAACTTATCCTCAACGGCCAACATATGAAATACATCACTACTTTCAGCCATGGCCGGTGACTAAAATACCTTGATGCAAAAAATTGACTAAATCTCAAAAAGTTGAACAGAACTACCCTGATGAATTCTGTTAAACCTGTAGCAGACTTTGAGATGCTTATACTGGCGAACCAAAACTTGTATATAACTTTGGCACAAAAAGATGAAATCGCTTGCACAAGCACTGTGATAGTGCATTCGGAGGTCAAAACGAGCTCAGATTGCGATTTTAGCAAAATTCGTGCGGTTCTGAGAGTGCAACCAGAGAGGTGTCCACGACGCCCTAGATGAAGCGGCGACCTGCTCTAATACCAATTGTTGGAGTTAGACATCTACGGAAGCACATGAACAGTGCAAGGAAGAAGAAGAAGTTTGGAGCTCAACACTCAATACTAAATGTATTACCACTAGAATGTACAAAGATAAGTAGCCCATTAGGGCAATAGGCATGTATACAAGCCAAGGGAAAAACACCTCCTAAAGACGGAAAAAAGTGCCCCGGCAGTCCTAGTGTGTTCACTACATCACTACCTAAATATATCAACACTCTCGAGAGAAGACAATTAAAATTATAGAAGATACTCTCTTCATACATGACAATAAGCACAAGCTACACATCCTCAACCAGCTTCAAGAAATATTAGAGATGCGTCTGAGGCATCCCACTCAAGACATTGATGGAAATTTCATGTATAATTTATTCTATGCAGTTTTACTTATCGATTAGCATTTCCTTTAGAATTATTATTTTTGTAATATTATTTTTGCATCTCTTCTCATCTTTAGAGTACTCGTATTTTTCATGTATCATTATGAAAAAAAAAAGAGAGAGAAAAAAATGACAAATTTAGAAAATGGAAAAAATAAAAAAACCACCATGGATTTGGCAAAATCATCTACATATTAAAAAGAAATATCATTACTCCTAGGAGAAAATTAACTATGGAGGAAGAAACAAAAGGTAAAAGAACATGATGAATTATGTAAATTTAAAAGACTTACATAATATGCACTATGGGCATGGGGACTCTATGAGGAGAGGATGCACACTCTTGGCAATGAGCTAGAGTGAAGGAGCTTATGAGGAGTGTAATGAGGCCCTCCTTATGTAAAGTGGAGAGCAAATTTCCTTTTGTGTGGGATAAATGACTTTGCATAAGAATGAAAGTGACATTGGACAAAAGGGTGGAGCATGGAAAACTCAACACCCCCTCCATGTGACGACTCTTTTGTTTGCAATGTGGGGTATAAATGATATATGGCATCACTTATTCCATTGTGTTTTTAGATCTAAGGATGCATGGGATCCATAGACATAACTTGGACATATGGGATCCAAGTATGGAACATATGGCATCCATTGGGTTTCATGGACATATGACATCCATGTGTTTGATGAGAATCTAGGATATATGGGATCCCTATACATATAATTAGACATTTGGGATCCAAATGCTTTTGTGGGGATCTAGGGACATATGTAATCCCTAGACATGTAGAAGGGTTAACATCATGGGGTAGGAGGTGCCTTGGATTTATTTTCCTCATTTAATCTTAGTTGGAGGAAGGCCTTCTTTGATCCATTGATGGGACCTTTTGATATTAATTGGAACCTTTGCCTTTGTCTTGTCCTTTACATCATTGTTTCCTTTTTCATCCTACCTTGAGCATGCAATGAAATTTGGCTTTGTCCTTTGATGCTTTAGTGTGACATACATTTGGATATGATACATCTTTGTGATGTAGGGATAGTATATGTGTGATAACTATAGGAAGTTCCTACCTTTGAGTCATGCCTCAAGATTGTGTCTACTCCATCACAATAAACCATATAAGAAACCTTTTATTTAACCACCAATTTAAATTCTCTCATTAGATACAAAAAGAACATGCCTCAAAACATGCAAAATAGCTGCATGTAGAACAATTTTAGGTAGGCTTGTAAGCATAAATAAATGCTAATATTTTCCTTGTAACTCTTCACTTTAGTGGATTCTTAAAAAAATAAAGGAAGAAAGATCGGTGAAATGTCATCACTTGGTTTCTATTCTAATCATAGTTTAATAGGAGGAGTGTTTTATCCAATGAATTCTTCACTTGACTACACTTGCTCTGCGTAGCTATGTCAGGTGATGAGTGCACTTTGAAGAGACTGGCCATTGCTTTTTCAAGCCAACCTTTTTAGATGGTGCACCACACATCTTCCATTTAGATTCTCTCTTAGGTGTTGTATAGATTCATGTCTCTATCTTAACAGAGAATACATGTTTTGGTAACCTTGTGTGTCTCAATGGGTGGTTGCCTAGAGGTCTGCCAACACAGCCAAAATAGTTATGTGCTCTTTGATAGATTCCAACTTAGTCCGATCAATATTGCGAGTGGCTTTTCTCTATATCTTTCTATAGGCTAGAATTCCTATCTCAGTTGTGTATAATTTCTATTATTTTTCTCTAGAGGAATGGCACACACCTTCTTCTAGCTCATGAGTCATAAAACTACTTTCTCTCCATCTCGAGTGCTACAGACTCTTTCACCATGGTGTGAGCTGGCTATAAACACTTCCACTCTCTTATTTTTTTTTCAATAGTTCCATCCACTACATTTCTTTCACCATGGTGTGAGCTGGCTATAAACACTTCCACTCTCTTATTTTTTTTTCAATAGTTCCATCCACTACATTTCTGTATGGTCACCAAATGGTTTATTCCATCAACGCGAAGGATTCAAGACTTAGTGCACACATGTGCAACATGAGAAACCAATATGCAAACAAATAAAAGAAGCAAAAAACCTACCAAACTCAAGAAAATTTGCATTATTTACAAGACTCTTAATACAAATGTACATCGCTTACACATTGTAATGCTCCCAATGTCATAGTCCAAGAGCACACATAATGAGAACAATGTCGTATCCATAAAGTGACTAATCAATAGGTATAAAGACATGCACGCAATAAGATAGAAGCACACACCTACAACAAGAGCACATGAGCAAGCATGCACATGAGCACACACATGCATGTATGCACACACTCACAAGTAGGTAAGAGATATGATGCTTGAAGGAGCTCACTATATTGCACAATTCTAAGTACAAATCTCACAAGAGTTTTCAGCTTTCTAAGCTCACTCCAATCAAGTAACCCTAACAAATGAGAGCTCTTTTGCTTATATAGACTTTTTAAGAGGTATGTACATATTGTAGTGTCTAGCGTACTCTTAATAATAAAGTCCAAAGATATTTAGAGGTCATAATAGTGTCAAAAAATAAGGAAAATTGGTATGGCTATTCTAATCATGCCCATGAAGATCCAATGCTACTTGGCCTTTACATCGTGGGTCCTGATACTACTAAAAATAGGATTTTATGCAAAAAATAGGGATTTGAGATTAGAAAATTTAGCAAACCCCTTCCTCCATTAGTTCCATGCTTGTGCTTCCCTTTGACCACATTGTTCATCCTTTGATTGATCTTTGAACACTTTGACTTCGTGATTTTTAGGCTAACTTTTGAGATTCATCCAACACTCTCCCCTCACTGCTTTCTATCATGTATGAAAGACATCTTTGTGGCATTCGGAATGAGTGTGGGCATTCATGCACATATATTATGTGTTGAATATTGATGTCATAGTACAAAACCTCTTAAACAAGTAGATTGTATCTTTTTGGAGATTAGTTTTGATTTTTTTGATATCTTTTTGAAGATTAGTTTTGATTTTTCAAAGAAAATAAATGGTGTGCTAAAAGAAAATAAAATATTACAGAAAAAGTGTTGGTGTGAGTGATGTGACCCTTCAAAATTAAATATGGATTGAGAAAATAAAAATAAGATGGATTGATATTGAAGGTTTCTGTGTGTGTTGTTGTAAATCAAAAGAAAATAAAGCTACTTCCATTTCTTAAAAATAAAAGAAAAATTATTAGAAGTAGATTGTGGAAGTATTCATAGGGTGATTGCTTAGTGTAGTGCATGGGTTATCAAGAAATAATGTCTGATGCACAACCTTTTAGGGTGGCCCTATGAATTCAACTTTAGATGCATTTTATTTAACAATATGCAAAGGATACGGGACTAGAGTGACATGCCTAAGGGTTATCCTATAAAGAAGATGCCTAATCTATGGGGATGAGAATTGATTTTTCTTATTTTTCACTTTTTTTTTTGGATTTTTTTTTATATAAAACCACTCTTAACGCAGGCATTCTTGTAGAAATTCAACTTGATCTTTTGGATGACTAGTGTTAGTTTTGAAAACGCAAAATAAAAGAATAATTATGTTCTTCTATATATAATTCTCTTTCAAAACATATGCATGTCTTACAAGAGCATGAGTGCACATGTATCATGAAGATCCAAAAATTATTGCTTTTAGCCCTAATGCAGCACACTTAGTGATGGTGAATGGATTCTTTATATCTCTGATACGTAAAGAGCTTACTATGGGTTAGGAACAAAATGGTACATCTCTTTAAAACCCACATAGTATCATGATTTTCTTCTCTTGGTGAGGTTGTGGCTTTTTGGGTACCCACTTTTGTATGGTCTAAGGTTTTTGTTGTTGTGGTTGTTTGGTTTAGTTGTATGAGCTTCCTTTTGTTTATGTGAGCTTGGGTTCTTGGGATTCCATGGGATTGTAAATTGAGATGTGAGGATAGATTTGGGAATCCATACTTGATTGTAGTAATTTGTGTTGCTCTGAATGACTTGGGTATCCAAATCTATATAACTATCTATCATGACCCATGATGTTGTGTTTTGTATTCTCAAAGTGGATTTCTACGAGAGGCTTAGTTTTTCTTGTAATTACATGAAGAATCCTCAAATGGTATTACTAGGTTCTTGGGCATCTAGATGTGTTTATGTGAGGCTTGTGCTACCAGAAGAGATTTAGGTAACAAACATTGCTTAGCAACTTAAGTGGTCTATCTTCCAAGGTTTTGTGGTCTTTGTTGTATTTGTTTAGTTCATTTTTTTGGTTTTATGTGAATGGATAGATGGCTATTTTGGTGTAGGTTTTGTTTAAGAGGAAGACTCAAGAATTTATGAGTCTATTCTAATATCAAGCCATTTACTAAGGAATAATTGAAAAGAGATACGAATACATCACCTTCTTTCTACTTGAGTATTGTTCTTCCATGGGCTAGGTTTAGACCTATAGAATTCTCAAAGGGGTAATCTTCTCCACGTTTAACTTGCTCCATAAGACCATCATCCACATAGACTAGGAATTTAACTTGTAGTTTTGCCTTTCCCAAATGCATGGGGAGTGTAACTTCTCCCATGCAAGGGAGTTTGAGTACTTCTTAAGCCTATCGAGTAGGCTCCAAGTGGTTTGATTTTGACCTTCAATGTCTGTACAAGAGACAAACTTATCACATTAACTACTACATTGGTGTCGATAAGGAATTTCACCATATGTTTATGAAAGTGCCCTAATAGAGCATCTATGCATGGCCTTCTATCCTTGATTCGATTTGCTTTGGAATGCACTAACACATAGACATGGTGATGGCTTTTGGTTGAATGAATGACTCCATGAGTATTTCCCTATGTAGATCACATATTTTTATATGTGTGCCTCAATAGCAACCTCCTATTACGTATGCACTCTAAGATTCTTATTAATCCTATGGCTTGATGTGTTTTTCTTCTTGTTTCCTATTAGTAGCCACTTGTAATCATCTTAAGGTATCTATCATGAGGGGTTCTCAGTAGAGTTTGACTCTACAACCACTCTAGTTGGGGAAAACATCACCTTCAAGTGTGGCTAATTGTATGGCTCCACTTGATGATATATAGTATATCATGTAGGACCATGGGCTCATTTTAATAGCTTTTTAGCATTTTCTTTTTGTGTGTGGAGAAGAATGACATTGCCTTCTTGTAACTTTGTATCCTTTGGTGGAAATCAAAATAAGCTTTTTGTCTCCTTTTACGAGTGTAAATGCTCGTAGTAGGCTTGCATCATGTCTCTCAGAGTGCATCAATTTTATCTACCAAGGAAGATAACTCATGACCATTCCATTCATTATATCTAGCTAGTTTGAGCGTTGGTACAAGGAATTCAATAGGAAAAATTGTGTGTTGTTTGTGCACCAAATCGAATGGACTAGCTCCTATATCCTTGTATTCCAACACAATAAGCTCAAATTGCATGGTGCAATTGCTTATCCAAATTTGAGCTTCCCAAATTAACCATTTTTTCCAAAACTATGCATAACACTTTGTTGGAACTCTCAATTTGACCATCTTTTTTGAGGATGATATAGAGTTGAATTTTTTGTGAACAAGCAAAAATTCTTTCGGTGAGACCTCTATGAATTCATTGAAAAAAAGAGTACCTTGATCATTGATTATCTAAATGGGGAGACCAAACCTTATACATATTTGCTCAAATAAAAACCTTGTAATTTTTTCAGCATCAGCTTTTGTTGTGGTGTATGTTTGTACCCACTTAGTAAGATAATTTCTTGCTACTATTATGTACTCTACATGAGATCCTTTGGAAAGTGTGCTAATAGGAACAGTAAAGTATATCCCCAATTTTTTTTAAGCATGACCTATCATCGTTGGCCTAGGAGGGATTTAATCTCTATTGAATGGGTGCTTATCTCTTTGGCATGTATCACACCTATTCATAGATGATTGAGCATCCATGTGTAAGTTGAGCCACCACATACCAGCAAACAGGATCATTTGAATTGCTCAATCTACAAAGAAATGTCCACCTGCAACACCCATGTATATGACTTCCAATAGTTTTAGATAATCATCTTCATGTACATAGAGTGTAGGACATTATTCTTGCCCTGCTTGTATAACATATTGCTGATAAGATTGTAGCCTTAACTCTCTTCTTGTAAAGATCTTTGTTTTGGTATGGTCATATCTATAGGATAAATGCCATATTTTAAAAATTCTACTATGTTCTTTCTGTTGAGAATATGAGATTGCAGCTCCCTTTTGTATCTTTGAGTGACTCTATTTCTATTTCATTTCCATTCCATTTCCATTTTATATTATAACCTTTGTATTTGGGTACCTTGCCATTTGCTTCTGCCATTGTATTCATTCTCCTTTGAGGGGAATTATCCCACATGAGATGTATTTTCGAGAGCCCCTCCCAAATCTATATAAGGAGGGCCTCTCCCCCCATTTGTATTTGGTTAGAAGCTTGAGGAGCCTACTCCATGCTCTTGGCAATCTCATTTCTAATCCATGTGAGTTTACCCATTTCTTGGTCTACTCACGTTGAGTCTCTCACACTCTTTCTTTGTGAGTACACTCTTCTTTTCATTTTGCTTCCATGCGTGTACTTTCTACATGATATCAGAGCGCTAGGTGGAGATCTTGGTGGTGTGTTTGGTGGTTGTTTTGGTGGTGTGGCTCTCCAATCATCGGGAGAGGTCCCTTTTGCCATCATTTTGTGCTCTCTTTGGGTTTTAGATTGCCCATTTGCCCACTCTCTTTCTTCATCATTTTGTACCCCTTTTAACCTCACTTTCCCACCCTCCCACCCTTATTCTCTCATTTTCATGCTCCATTTCAACATTTTATAGTGCTTATAAGCACTCTTTTGCATTCATCTTGTTGACACGATTAAAGAACAATGCATCTCAAGCTTATGAAGTGTTCATAAATACTTTTGCATCATTAGTTGTGAATTCTTGCGATCTCAAGTGCTTATCACCATCATTTTTTTCCATTTTGACACCTATTATGTGTTCATTTTGTTGGAATAAGATGTGTATTCACTGTGTTACGGATATATTGAGATATGCATAATAGTATGCTGCAATGCTCTTCAAAGAATTGTGGTGGTTTATTATATTTTTTTGCTCCATTGTATATGTCATTTACTCATTGTCTGAGCCATCCCTCCTTGAGTGTGACCATCACAAAAGTGAGTCATAAACATGCATGTGCTATTGTGCATAGTCATAGTAGCTCCAGTAAGATGAAATATTGATGGAACGCCCATCTCCAAGTACAGAACATTCTGTTTATCTGCAGATGAAATATCAGCTCTTGAATCTCATTGGCAATAGACTAGCTCAAAGTCATTTGCAACGCAAAGAAAGCACATAATAGAATGAAGGTGAAGGGAGACAATCTCTGTTTTAACCAACATAATGGAGAGCAAAGTGGACATTATCCTTCCAGAACTATTATTCAATCATGTCGAACCTGAGGCAAGCTTGGTCATGGTCTTAAATCTCATTGTTAAAGGCACACAAAATCTTGCCGTACCAATCACTCACAGAGGCAGGCATGAAGACAGAAGGAGTCTGAAGCAGAAGTCATGCATATCCTCCGGGCCTTCAACCATTCAAATAACTAAGGACCATGGCATCCAGGATTATTATTGGCTAACACCTAAAGATGTGCTCCTCTTTTTGTTAAGCTCCATCAACATCTTTTCAACATTACCAATAATGAGCATTTAGAACTTGGGATTGATTAGAACTAATGTTCGGATGGTGAAGGCAGAAGAGCATGCATATTCTATGCTTGAAGATGCTAACAATATCATGCACCTATAGCAAAACACCACAGAGATGAGCAACAAAAAGAACCGATAGGAGAACGAGAGAGAGTAATTGTCTTGCTAAAGCACCATAGCCATGCTATTGTGTGACTTGCGCAACCTCTTGCATGCACCATAGCCATGCTACTGTGCGACTTGTGCAACCGTTTCGGTTCTCGAGAGAACATGAGAGAGAGAGAGACAGATAGAGAGAGAGACACAGAATGAGAGAGAGGTCTGTGCAACCCTTTGAGCAGGGCACACGTGATTACTTGCTCCAGGTGACAAGCTCGCATGTGAGGAGGAAGGCACTCCGCGGCACACCCAATTAGCGAGATCTTTGTTCAAGAGCTTGAGACCACTGCCTGCTCTGCTAAGTTGAATTGGCATGGTACATTGAACATTCTCCTTTGAGGGGAATTATTCCACATGAGATGTACTTTGGAGAGCCCCTCCCAAATCTATATAAGGAGAGCCTCTCCCCCCATTTGAATTTGGTTAGAATCTTGAGGAGCCTACTCCATGCTCTTGGAAAGCTCATTTCTAATCCATGTGAGTTTACCCATTTCTTGGTCTACTCACGTTGAGTCTCTCACACTCTTTCTTTTGTGAGTACACTCTTCTTTTAATTTTGCTTCCGCATGTGTACTCTCTACACATTCTCCTTGATGGACATGTAGTTACTTAGTATAGAGTAGCATGCTTAGTGGCTGGAATGGCTTGGCAAGTCGAACAAGCATTGACATACTCATGTATTGTTCATTCCATCTATGCCCAATAAATTCCATTTCTACAAAGTCCTTGATTTTGGGAGATGCCTATCAAGAGCATCCACATGAGCCTCTAGGACAATCATTGGATGTTCATCCTCTGGCATCCAATAGGAAAGGATATTGTTTGCATCTATATGATATACACAACCAACATTGATGTTCAAGTTCTTAGAATTCATTATCTCTTCTTTAGTGAACTAAATGTATGGGTGGATTGTCCAAAAGGATAAGATAAGTATTGCTAGATTCACCCATTTTGGTACCATTTCAACATTGAACAAGTGTCCAATAAGTCATTATTAATTGCTTCACTAAGGTTAATACTCTTGATTCTTGATAAATTATCTCTCATATGTCTATCGTCTTTTTTGAATACCACCTCAAATTTTTATTCCATAAGTAGAAGTAACCACCGTACTAATATGCCCATAGCACAAGGCTTAATGAAAAGGTAGACTAAAGCTTGATGTTCTACAAAGATCTTGATGTTCTACAAAGATCTGATCTTATGTGCCAATAAATAGTGTTGAAACTTATTTACTACATAGACCATGCCTATTCCTTCTTGTTTGATAGTCCTATAATTTCTCTCTTCAATGATGAATTGTCTACTTGCATATGTTAGTGGGAATTCCATGTTTCTCTCATCAGAAGATTGTGCTAAGATGCAACCAATTGCAAATATTGAAGCACCTACGTGGATGTTGAATGGCTTGTTCTAGTCTATGGCCTTATGTATAGGTGTTTCATGAGACATCTTTTAAGCTCTTGGAAAGAGTTTTCACACTCTTTCATCCACTCAAAGTTCTTTAGGAGCCCATACATCAGGTTAGAAATGGTTTCCTACATGTGTATGAACCTTCTATTGTAACCACAATGTCCCATGAGATCTTGGACTTTTTTTTACATTTCATGGTTTTGGTAGTTCCACAATGGCTCCTACATTCTCTTTGTCAGTAGATATGCCATTCTTGGAAATTATGTGCCCAAGGAGTTTTCCTTGGTAGACCATGAAAACACACTTTTCAAGATTTAAGCACACTTTATACAAGCGGCATTTTTCAAAAGTCCTTCTTAGGCCTATAACATTTTCCTTGCTTTCAACAAAGTACGAAAATAAATCAACTAGATAAAATTTTAGGAATTTCCTAAGAAACTTCATGAAGATATGGCACATGAGCCTTTAAAATGTGGCTAGGACATAAATCAATCCAAATGGAATTACTTGAAAAGAACATATGCTCCATCTAGTTTTAAATGAATTCTTGTGTTGATCCTCTTTAGTAGTGGGCACTTGATTATAATTAGAGAACCCATCTAAAAAAATGTATACTTCGTGTCCAGCTCTCCTTCCTAGCAAGTGACCTGCAATTAGTAATGGATATATATCCCCAATGGTGGTTGCATTCACCTTTTTGAGGTTGATGCAAACTTGAAGTTTTCCATTCTTTTTTAGGACAACCAAGATGAGACCCACTCTGTGTGCTTGATTTCATAGATGCAACCAGCAACTAGCAACTTATCAATTTCTTTTTTGACCTTTGTAGAGTAAGTCTTAGTGT
>CM035425.1:33954101-33964101 GCA_020310875.1 Ceratopteris richardii
TTAAAGCAAACTCAGCATCACTTTTAACGAGCTCATTGATTTCTTTTTTTAAGAGGGTGAAAAATTGTAAAGGTAAACCAAAGCTCAAAGCTCTCCACATTTTTCTTTTTCAAGGTAATAAAATGATGCTTGAATTAGGACATGCCGGTGCCATGCCTTCGCTAGACACTACCATTCTCTTTTTCTATATCTTTGTGTAAGTCTTGTGATCGTCTCAGAAAGGCATCCGCCAATAGAAATAGGAATGTTTTAATCGTCCTGGAAATCAAATAAATAATCCTGCCGAGCACGTTGATTTGCCTGACCACATGGGGACAGTGGGCTCTTACCAGATAGAGATACTGGATAAAATTCATCCAGGAGCTGTTTCCCAGGAGAAGAGGTAGATACAGAGCTTCGGAGAAACAGAAGAAGGAAGGAGAAGTTCTAAGCGATGGCGCCGCCTTCATTCCCCTCTGCAGCCTCCTCGTTAGCTTCTTCACAAGCGCTGGGAACTAGCCATCTTTTTGGAAAGTCTTTGTCTTCAGCGGGCCCTTCCTTCTCCAATGTGTCCTATCAGCGTGTATTGCCATTGAAAATCAGGGCTTCCATTGCCGCTGAGGCCGTCCGCACACCTACTGTAGAGGAATGCGAAGCCGCTGTTGTAGCGGGAAATTATCCGCCGGCACCTCCACCTCCTTCTTCCGGTGACCCTCCACCAGGAACTCCTGTTATAGCGCCTCAGGTATACTCTTGATTCCCATATTGATTGAATAGAAGATGAATGTTCATAGATGCAAATGCCGTTATTTTTTTGCCTTTATTTATTCGTTTAAGATCCTTTAGTAACCAATTCAACTTATTTGATACTTGATGATTACATATCCTTCTTAGGACGGTCATGCAGGTGGCTTTATCCTCTTGGAACAAATTACACTATGTATTTCGATGATTTTATGGGCCTTTTCAAGGGCATCTGCTACTATAGGCTTGTAAATCGTTAATTGTAGTTTCAAATTGTGATTGAGAGAATAAATTCTATCTATGAAATCCTGGTCAGTTGCTTTTACAGTATCCCCGTGGAGTATCCTAGTTCCAAATGATACTCGTCTGAAGCAGTATTTAGAACTACTGTAAATAAATCTGGCACTTCTCAGTCTCTTCTGACGGACAAAGATACCAAGTTCATGGGAAGCTCGAGGTGGTGCCTTGAATACCACAGTGCTATCTCTGTCTTTGTATTGCTACAGGATTTGGTCCAAAGCTCATGTGCACATCGTATCAAGACATACAAGAAGAGGACTCTTGTCCAGACAAAGTCCTCTTGTTGCTTCCTGCAAGTTTAGGTATTGCAATGTGTGTAAAAGATATTCATATGATAGATGGGACAGACAATTGGGAGTTTAAGCTGTCAGTTGGCATGCCAATAAAATGCAAAGGCGTGAGGAGCGTCATCTAATAAGAAGTAGAGGATAAAATTTTATGAATCTCTTCAAATTTTTTAAATAAAATGGGATTGACTCTGTCTCTTGGGTGGTGAGTGGATAGAAAGACATTCTAGACGGATTTTCACAACTATGTATGAGCTCAAGCTTTGCGTGCAGTTCTTTACTATGAAAAACCCTTTGTAATACATCAACTGTGTTACGTTTCGAGTTAAGTACTAGTGGTGGTGTATATTTCTTGTTTGAGTTTAAAACTACCTCTACTGGTTTATTTCTGTATTCATGTGAAGTGTTTTTTTTTTTTTGGAGAAAAAAATTGGTTTATGCCTTCATATATGATTACACATGTTCAATCAATCTTTGTTTTGTTTCCGTAAGAAACTTCAGCTTATCACTACACCTTCCATGAGCCTCCATGAATTATCTTCGTTAATTTTGTTGGTTAATCTGCTAATTGTCATTAAAAACCTCCTTTGTGACCCATAGCTTCTTTTATGTAATGCGATCATCTCTTTAGCATGGGGAGAGTTAAAGGGATTATGAAGTGCTTTGTTTCCTTACTAGAGCCTTGTGTTTTTGATATAATCACATAGGGCATCAAGGTATTCATATAATCACATAGGGCATCAAGGTATTAATATAATCACATAGGGCATCAAGGTACAAGGATGGACAAGGTCCAAGAGTGGGGGGTGAAGATGGGTGGAATAAGGGAGGGGAGGGTAGTGTTTTTTTTGACAAGCGTGGAGGGCGAATAAAGCATTGAAGCACTCTGTATGTAGGCACATACATACATACATACATACATACATGCATGCATGCATGCATACATACATACATACATATACACACACACACACACACACACATATATATATATATATATATATATATATATATATATATATATATATATATATATATATATATATATATATATATATATATATATATATATATATATATATATATATATATATATATATATATATATATATATATATATATGTGTGTGTGTGTGTGTGTGTATGTTACATGTATGTATGTATGTGTGTGTACACATACAAACACACACACACACACACACACACACGTGTATGTATGTGTGTATGTATGTGTGTATGTATGTGTGTATGTATGTGTGTATGTATGTATGTGTGTATGTATATATATATATATATATATATATATATATATATATATATATATATATATATATATATATATATATATATATGTGTATGTGTGTGTGTGTATGTATGTATGTATGTATGTACATACATACATATTACATACATACATACATATATGATACATACATACATACATACATGCATGTAAATACACACACACACACATACATACATACATACTACATACATACATACATACATACATACACGCACACACATACATGCATGCATGTATGTATGTGTGTATCTATGTATGTATGTATGTGTGTATTTATGTATGTATATATGTATGTATGTATGTATGTGTGGTGTGCCTATGTGCATGCATGAACATATGTATGTATGTGTTAGATCCTCAAGGATCCTCCTTGGTTCACAAGTCAAGACACAAGCCATATTCACAAGTAGTCATAAGGGTGGACATCAGATTTAGCTCTGAGTTATAGAGCCAATACAGGCTCATGCTTGAGCTTGGAAGCCTGCAGTCAAGAGGGGTGCCACTTCCAAGGGGTTCGTTTCCATGCCATCAGTGGCCCATCCCCCCCTCTCCCCCCCCAAAAAAAAACCAATATGGGTGATGAGGCTTTGCTAAAGGACCAAAAGCCCAAGTGCCTCATTCGAGGAATGTATCCCAAGTGAGCCCATGGGTCCTATATATAGAATCAATTGGGGAGGTGGCACAGTTCACATTGAGTGGGCATTATATACCTAGCCAGACACTTAATTGCATGCCCAATCCTAGATGTCCTTTGGGTTTTGGGGACGTAACACTTCCCCCCCTTATTCTTTAATTGGTATTCTCAACAGTTTTCTTGGCTGAAACCAATAATTCAATCCTTTAATGACCCAATTGACTCCCAAGTCAAGATGGATTTAGGCCGGTGCCTCAATTGATAAGATACTTAGAATAAGAAGTCCTTCGGGACATCCTCTCCCTCTAGTCTTGAACCAAGCCAAGCTCTAGTGGAACACATTAGGTGATGTCTTCCAAGCGAAGGTTTCCTTCGGAGGTATCACAAAAAATCATCTTGTCCAAGTTTCCAAACAAGGCAACTACCTTGGAACCAAGATACCTATCCAAGTTGCCAATTGTTGTGGAACTTGGATACCGATACAAGTCGCCAAGGGGACAACTACCATGGAAGAAGGATATGTGGTGATTCGTCAAGGTATCTGACTTGAAAGACATGCCAATAGTCTTCTTTTTGATCAATTGTCTTAATGTGGACATAATATTGAGAAGATACCACACAAGGAGATTATGTTAGGTAGGTATATTGTTAGTTATTAATAATTTAATTAAGTTAGGTACCTCTAATTTTCACATATCATGTCAAGTATCCACTAGCACACACAAGGACCTTGAACATGAAGAGCACTCCGACAACTCACATGACAAGGAGAACTCACACATCCCATACTCTTCCCAAGCAAGTACTACTTGGAAGGATATAGACAATGAAAGAATTCTAGGCAATGGATAGAATGTAGACTCAAACATACTCCCTCAACTATCAAGGTGGCCAAGCCTATCAAGTAAAGTCACATTCTCTCATCTACGCCCTTCAAACAAACACATATACACGAAGGCATAGAATGTCCACCGTAAGGTTCTGAATGTAGATATATTACCCCTCCTTGCTCACATAAGTCTTCCTCCATGATCATCGAGTTGAACATGCAAGCTCTTAGCTCCAACATACATGGATGAGTGACAAACCCAAGGATTCCTTAGATGGTTGACAAGTAGGTTGTACATTTCTCATGTACACATTGAAGTAGTGCTCTCCAATCTGGCAAACTTATTTGCATCCTCTGCAAACTCCTTTGGACCATCTGCAGTTCAAGCATAGGAGCACATAAGCTATATTTTGTTGCTCCGAAATATGTTAAAACTGTTAGTGATTGCTGCTGTGATCGTCCAAGGTTGATCTGACCCCTCCCGGGGTTAATCTCCCTTCGGTTTTATACTCAGCCTTTGCATCAAGATAGATCATCTAGATTATGTGTTTATTCTTGCTGAAAATAAGTCTCAGCTTGATGTGCAGCTTGCATGAATATTTCACTCTCCTACATGAAGCTAAGTTCTTTATGTGCACTATTTTATCATGTTCTCATACCAATTGTTGGTTTTTAGGCCCACAATCAATATAGAGACAAAGAGAAAATAGAGAGAAGTTGGAGAATAGACAAGAGATGAGAGAGAGAAAGGAAGAATTCTCTAGATATATTCCATACATTACAATGATGAAGTACATGAGGTTACAAGGTAGCATAATGAGTATGCTTGAGAAAGAAGCTTCCCATAACTCCACAATCTCCATAGATGAAGATGATATCCTCCAAAATTGAAAGCTTCAAGTTGCTACACACCTTGAGGATGATGAAGATCACAACTCCACCACCCACAAGTGGAAGACCCACCTTCTCCATGCTCTAGACCTGAGCCAAGGTGATGATGCGGTGTCCAATAATCATGTCTTTATATAGGTATCTATTTTTGTGCTTTTGGTACTCCAAAAAAGCCAAAAAAGCCCATCCCATGAAATCTGTCACACATTTCGGTGGGATTTTTGGGAGTGTGCTTTTTCTCTATTTTTTTGTAAATTTTTATCGTACTTTTGCTATAATATTAACTAAAACATATGCCTTTCAACTCATAAACATAGCTTTTTAGGCTTAAAATTGGCTTTTTACATCTTTTACAAAAAACTAGGGTTTGACTTTTGACCACCCATCTGCGACTGAGTGCCCTTGTTGTATATCATCGGAAAGCTCTTGATGAGCACTTTTCACATTATGTAATAAAATTTTCTGTCACATTTTAACATTTTTTGACCATTTTCGTCCAACCTTTGAGCATGGTTTGACTTGCATATTTTTGGATCTTTGTTTGCACATTGAGCTCCCTTGTGGAAGGTTGCTCATATTTCTAACAGCAAGGCCTACATATAGTTCTGATATCTGCATCTCTTTGTAGGCATCATGAAAATCATGTGTATTAAGGTAGCAATAGCGTGCTCATACCCTATGTTTTGAATAGCTTTTTATATGTTAAGGTACATAGTCTGCTTTCTCAAATAAAAGTACAAATGAATGACAGAATCTGTTGAAAAGAAAGCAGTGTGTCTGCATATACAACAAATCAGTAAAAATACAAAGTACTTTTTATTAAAAGAAATTTAATACATAGGCACATGCATGCACACATTCATACATATACAACTGCATACTTACATGAACACACACATACATACCGAAAAATTAATGTGGACTCATACATGTGCTCATCTTCACATGTATTCATACACATGAACAGCATACACGAACACATAACATTTCTTTTCTTCTGAAAACAAAGTATGCTAATCATACTTTGAAGATTGTCTTATCAAATAGGAACCACAAAAGTTAATGTCTTGAAAACTTGCGTTCTCTCAGGTACAAAAATGTTCTCTCAGGTACAAAAATTAGTATTAGACATAACACACAGTGCAAATGCTATAAGAACTTGCTAGAATAGACCATCTGACATACCACCCACAACAGATGGCTCAATGGAAACCAGCATGCTTTCACCGTTTCATGTGAAAGCTTTGGCAGAATTTGTAGTGTTCTCAATCAAATGCAAACAAGTTTTCCCAATTTGACATATCACAACCACCCTTGTTAAGCCTGTTGAGATTCCATCCATAGTCAGGGTTTACTTTAGCCATGACAGAGAGCTTGAAGTATGGAATCCAGGAAGAAGCCATGCCACTTCTTTCATATTTCTGGGTGAAACTTTGCCAACTTTTAGGCTTCTACAATTGCTGTCCTTAGAATATCTGCAAAAACAGATGCAATTGGGGTCGTTTGACAAGTACATTTGAGTTTGGGTTCATGCTGATTTTCAAAGCCACAATTTTTACACCAAATCTAATTCGAATCAAAAGTGGTTGTATTAGTGTGGACACCATATAGCTGACTATGGTATGTATTCCACGGGGACAAAGGACAAGTAGGCTGTTATCTGAATTTGCATGATATTGTGGATAGTAATGGGGATAAGTATAATAATCCTCATCGCACAGGGACGTGAACACATGCATAGTACAAAGTAGAGATTTAAATCATCGATATTGGGATTTAAACTGTGTAAAACATGGAGATTAGAATAATCCAAAATAAAATCAAGGTTTCTGTTCACCCTTACATTTCTAACTTCTACAGTTTTGTCTAGAGTATATGCAGTGTAGGGTAAGTACCCTTTTACATCCATGGTACAAAAATACATACATCTACCTTGCGTCAATCAATGATAGATTTTGATATTTTCGTCTACATGTCTACATCTTTAGCTATTTATTTATGTATCTATCTACTAGCCTAGCTAGTACCTTCCTACCCACCCATCTATCCATCCATCCATCTATACATCGATCTATCTATCTATCTATCTATCAATCTATCTAATAATTCTCATCGATCTTTCTTTCTTTCTATCCATCTATTTGTTTCCCTATCTACCATGGTCTACTATATATCTCTATGTATTTGTAGAAGAATCCACTTGCCTATCTAATATATCTATCATTATTTAACTCAAGAATATAGGAACTGCTGTTTATCAATCTTTATGGAATACAAGAACAACAATAAAATGAAGGAAAAGCAAAAAAGGAAAAAAAAATCGTAAAAATTTTGGAAAGAAATCACTCCCCTATCTATGGTTTACTGTCTATCTCTATATATGTATTTATAAAAGACTCTTAGCTACTTAAGTAGTTTATCTATCATTATGTAACTCAAGAACACAAGAAATTTCATTTATGATTAATAAATTATATTAAAATATCAATTTTTATTGAGTGCAAGAATACAAAAACAAAATAGAGTTTTTGTTATTAAAAAGAAATCGTTAAAATCTTGATAAAAATTGCTCTCCAGATTTAAATTGTAAGAGAGATTTAAAAGACATTAATATTTCATTTCATTTCATTTCTACACACAGACAAAGTATTTAAAATCAATTTACAGATGGTATGCACTAGTCCAGAACCTAACAAGTTAATCAGTATGGATGTATCTATTGTACATACTGTACCCTATGTGCTGCTCCACCTTGGTGTATTGCTGCCCATATATGTTTTGCATGATCCAAAAGATTAATCCTTATATTTGTCATCCATGTACCTTACTGACCTTATTGTGTAGGTAAAGGTCAGCTAATCTACACAAGTTATGTGATTAGCCACCTTGCTTACAAACATGTTTTTAATGTGTACCAAGAGCAGGGGATGAAAACAATAGAATTGTGTCCTGGTGCAAAACAAATTTTTCCATGCCAAACTCATGATCTGAATAATGTATCTATTCAATTACGTGCAGGTTTTAGTTTGTATTAATGAGGAGTTGCAAACTATGCATTGAAATAGCATATTAATCTGTACTAAAGATAAATTATTATCCACACATCTGGCACAACTTTCAACCTCAAATAAAGCCACTTATGACAAATCAAAGTGCTAATTATGTCGTTGATAACTATGTCATGAGAGTGAATGAAAAGAAGAATCTTTATCATGTGTTGTATACGTGATGAACTCGGAAGCAACATGAAGAAAAACATCTTCAACCTGTAAGCAAATCTAATTGCACCATTTGTTATTGCTCTGCATCAGATACAATAATGTGTTATATGTCAACAGTTTATATTTGAAACAAGCATTAAATGCATGACCATTTCCTTGCAGTTTTTATGCATAATTATTTGAAATTAATTTCTGCCCGTGTTCGATCTTACATTTTCAAATCTTATTGGTGATTGGCATGTAACCTCTGGTCATGATAATTTATTTGCTCAGTAAATTGGCATTTGCTAGAAGGCTTCATGAGCAGGTGGACTCTGAAATGATTTTAAACAATGATAACTTGTTAGATCCATCCATAACAGATTTGTTATAATGAATTTGAAAGTGTTCAATTTGTCACGTGAATGCATCACACTGTTTGACTGTCATGATTCAGAGCTTGATGAAACGTCCCAGAAGGAACAGGAAATCTGCAGCTCTGCGTGATGCTTGCCAAGAAACCATTGTTACTCCTGCCAATTTTATCCTCCCCCTTTTTATACATGAAGGTATTAAATGCATTACATGCGTATTGGGTTCTTTTGGTGACAATGAAACGTAAAACAGACTTTTCTTTGTTTTTTGACCTAAACTTATTGCAGGTGAAGAAAACACTCCAATTGGAGCTATGCCTGGATGTTACCGCCTAGGATGGAGGCATGGGCTCATAGAGGAGGTCTCTAAAAGCTTTTATGTTACATTCTCTGTTTTCACACAAACAAGATCGATGCATGATTCATTTATTTAAAAATTTAATGCTTGAATGCATGTATGTATGCATGCATGCATGCATACAGGTATGTATGTATGTATAATATAGGTAACCATGTATGTATATATGGTTGATGAACCATGCTTTGCAACTCTTCTATTTCGACACAAAATTGATCCTTTTTTCAATTTTTGATTTTCATTGTTTGGAGCCAAGTTTTTCTGCACATGACTCAAAGATTTACAAACTTCTTGCATGATTCATATTTCCACAACCCATTCTTCGTATGAGTTTTCAACATTGGAGATTTCAAGTCATTATACCAAATTTTTGTACTTCAATAATGAATCATTAAGTCCTCCATTACTGGATATTTCAATGTATCTTTTCTATATTCTTTTTTACACAGCTTCAAGATATAAGCATAAACCATGTCGAAGACATGCTTTTATTTATGTCTGATATTATATTGTGTAATTTTTTCATAACTATTTTTTACTTGCGCTCCTCTATGTTTGTTTGTGTGTGTGTGTGTCTCTTTATCTATGTATGTATGTACGTACATAAGTATGTGGGCATGTCTTACACACACACATACATACATACGACTCTATATCTATATATGTGTGTGTATGTATGTATGTATGTATGTACGTACAAATCAAGACAATGGCATGTGCAACGAGTAAAAAAAATATGAGGCCATTCAGCCTCCACCAAACTACCAGCCTTTATGCAATTTGTGGCATTATCCATGCACACTTGCACAACATTTTCAGGACCCACATCTAAAATAGAATCTTTCAATATGCCAAATATGTATTCTCCTGATTTATACTCACAAGAAGTGTCTACAGATCTCAAGAACATGGCACCATAAATGGAACAAACCATGACATTGATGATTGGTCTATTTCTAGTATCAGACCAACCATCACATACAATGGTACATCCATAAAGTTTCCATTTGTCTCGTAACCTTGCAAGTTCATTTTCAATGCATCTAACCTCAACCTGTAATTGCTTTGTGCGCAGATTGGGATATGGGAGCCTTGAAAG
>CM035425.1:33981601-34041601 GCA_020310875.1 Ceratopteris richardii
CATGAAGATTAGATTATAATTATGTAATAAAATGATAACTCAAATTTCAATGTATGGTATACCTCTGACAAGACCTTGAGTGCGTATGGGGCAATGGTAGGGTGATTATAATTGTAATGATTCCACCACTCAAGAGGTCGAGATGTGACATTTGACCTCAGTGAGGTGGATCTAGCATAGACAATACCAACATTGCTCATATAGGCTGAAAACTCACTATCAAATGCCACTTGGTCACGAGGACTCATAATGCGCTCCATGTATGAGTTCTTCATATGTCGCACGTGTGGTATTGACCGTTAACGTGGACTCTTCAATTAAGGGTATAAAAGTGCTACAAAACTATGAATTGGTTGTGATAAGAACTGCCATCACGGCTCCACTAGCTCCATCTCATCACGTAGTCTACATTAAACATTATAAAAGCAAAAAGCAATTATACAATCGCCAATGTAGTCACAAATAATTATTAATTAAGAATGCAAATATACCTAGAAGTCGATAGAGTAGTGAGAGATGAAATGGCCTCTTGCATCTGTATGTACATATGGTATAAAAGGCAAAAAGTGGGTCCCTCCATATCTACGATTGTAGTACTATATGAATCGATCGCAAGACAAACATGATATTCGAAATCTCTACCCAAAAATCCATGTCGAAAATCTTCCGCTACACAATTTGCTCTCTCTGTGCGGCGCCTTGTCATGCTCCACCATCGAGGGTCTACAACTGTCATGCGTAACACATCCATGTATAAATGTTGTCTAGCAAACATATGGTAGACATAGCCAAATCGGGTTTATGTTGGACAGATCAACTCTTTCTCACTATGAGCTCGAAAAATAAGTAATGCTTGGTGATTCTTACCATATGAAAAAAATCACCTTTCTTGCATCACTGTCCACAAAAGATAGCCAAGGGAGCTTTCCTATATCCTCGATCAACAAATCTAAGCAATGTGCAGTGCATGGGCTCTACACAATGCTAGAAACTCAGCCTCTACCAACTCTCTCATTCTCTTACAATTTGTTGCATTATCAGTGACAATTTGTACTACATTTTGCACATTGATTTCCTCAATGGCACCTTTAATGTTCTCAAATATAAATTCTCTAGTGATGCGTGTGCGAGTCGATGGCCCTAAGAAAATAAATGCCGAGGCAAGTAGAGATTGTATGTTTATGATATGACGACGTCGAATGTCACCACATCCATTGGATAGAATGGAGAATCCATGTTTGCCATCCCAACTTAATGGGCTCTAGAAATTCTCAATTGTTTCTCTCTTCTGTGAGAACGGAGGTATGCAACCTCTTGTAATCAACTCCATGCCAATCATCAGAAGTGCCTACTAGAGCTATTGCTTTTACCATTCTCTTCCATGCATATGTACGAACAACATTGAAGGGAATGTTGCACTCAAGTATGCAACACTCAAATTTCTATGTGAGCTACTCTTTGCGTTGATTCTGCAAGCCAGTGGATAAATAAGTGGAATGAAGAGAGGAATGTGATGCTTTAAATTTTTGAGATGAATATTCATCCAAGGGATTAGACCCTTCAACCTCATCACGTTGAGAACAGCGCCACTTCTCAATGTGCTAGCACTAGGTCCTATCTCCTCAATTTCCTCTGATATATCTTGAGAAGTTGCAAGAAACTCACGATGACTAGCCATTGCAACATCTTGAGTAATCTTATGCTTTTTGCACACTATCTCTGCAATGTCTTGTGGGACGTCTGTGCACCCACTAATGCCAGATCTTCCTAGTCTTGAAACATGTGGAATAAGATGTGTAGTCGTGGTAGAAAAACGCTTACCAAAATACTTACATGTCCATCTTCTTGTATGAGAACAGGATGAAGTCCTATTCACCAACTCATTATGAGTGGTATGAATACCCCATAGTGGTGAAATCCGAGGAGGCATGGTCGTGGGTGGAAGTAGTACATAAAAGGGTTAAGAAGGACGTTAGGGAAGATGTGCAGAAAGAAGAGCTCACACGAGTCCACTAGACACTTGAGGAGGAGAGGCTTCGACACACTCGAAGACTACACATTCGAATTACGGGCCTACCCGAAGGAACATCACCGGAGGCAGATGCCACTGACATTTGCCGTTGACTTGGATAGGAGAGCATGCCCTTCACAAGCGCTTGGAGGGTGGGGCGAGATACATCGCGTTCGCGAGCACTCATCCTTAAGATGAGCTCCGACGAGGCATGGACCTCCTTCTTTAGACGTCGATCAGTACTGCGTTGACTACCTGACGGCCCCCTCTACATGGACGAGGACCTCACGCGGATGAAGGTGGCACACCGACGCACTTGCATGCCACATATACTACGGGCACGAAGAGAGGGGAGGAAGGCCTTTTACCGTGATGGTAAGGTCTTCATAGATGGACGCCCTATCAAATAGGGACACGCGGCCTATGAGACAGCACCACACCAGGAGACACCACTCAGAGGGGAAGTGTGGAACTACAACGGGGCACTCTGGACACAACCAGACAGACTCGAGGAGATCCTCGCATCACATGACTTTGCATGCATCACAGAGATACATGAGAGCCCAGAGAGAGGTCTACCACACATTGCAGGTTTTCATTGGGAATCTGCATTCCGCACCACGACGAGACAGAGTACAGCGCGAGGGCCGGGAGGGGTGGCCATCATATTTAGAGGAGATACAGAGCCGGATCCATATTATAGGAAGAGATGAGGAGGCACGATACATGTGGGTTCGCATGGAGATAGCAGAGGGGAGCTGGATTTACATTGCTATATGCTACTTCCCTCCAGGCGGATCTCGATATGCAGGACATGATATTGGGGGACCGATCCGAGATAGAGACTCACCATACACGGCACTTTCAGACGAGATACTACACTAAAGCACACTAGGTGAAGTCTTCCTTATGGGGGACTTCAATGGACGCACTCAGTCACATCAGTGCGATGCATGCGATATGGATCACCCACATCTCATGAGGACCAAAGACCCAGAGGAGATGAGTACCAGTAGAGTATCGGCAGATATGGGTCAGGACACCACAGGGTATGGCAGACATCTGCTTGAGCTAGGCAGCCGACATCAGCTCGTTATATATAACGGGATGCATCGTTGGCCAGGCTCGGGCGGTCTTACTTGCTTCCCTCGGGGGGGAGGTGAGAGCACAGTCGACTACATTTTGGGTACCACCTCTGGAGCTTCACTCATCACCTCACTTACTATTGGACGACGCCCACTTGGTGCTGACCATACATTTATCACATTCACACTCTCATCTCCTATTCCATTAGACCCTCCCTCACCGACTGAGACACACATTACGATACACTTCACACACGAGCTCTCACACGTTTATGCATACCATTTACACACCCGCCTACTCTCCCTCGATCCACTCTCACCCTTGGACACACTTACATCACAGTTTTCCACCATCCTACACGACTCAGCTCTCTGCAGTTTCCCACACCGCACACATACACACCCTGCACACACAGGTTCCATGCCTCAGAACAGCTGGTATGATGCAGATTGCCGCGAGCTACGGAAGCACCTATGCATCTTAGAGCATAGAGGGGATATTACACACACACAGGCACGGCGTCGCATGCAGAGCCTTACTAGCCGCAAACGGCGAGATTGGGAGGAGAGATAGTACTGGGATATTTATCATTTACTCATGAGTCGAGACACTGCAGTGGCATGGCGACATTTGAGAGAGAGGAGACAGCAGACACCCATCCGAGACCCGAGCACTTGGCATAGCTATGCACAGAGCCTATACGAGATCCCAGATCAGCCCCCCATTCCCAGACCACAGAGCTCACGTCCTACTACATCTGACTTCTTTACACCCATTATGGTGGGACACGCTATTGCCCGTCTACAGCATGGCAGGGCCCATGACCTTTTCGGTTTACAGGCTGAGCACCTCATCTACGGAGGCACGACTCTTGCACCGCTCATTGCCCACCTCTTCAACCGTGCACTGGTTGAAGGGTTCCCTGACTCATGCATAGTTACCAGCACGGCTGGAAACGTTCGGTTCGGACCGGCCAGAAACGAAGTTTCCGAGTTTCCAAAAATTTGGAAACGGTAAGAAACAGGAAACGGTATATATATATATATATATATATATATATATATATATATATATATATATATATATATATATATATATATATATATATATATATATATATATATCATGATTCGTATGATATAAAACACATATATGCACATTGCGTGGATGAAGGTGACATGATATGTCATACATGTGTACACAATATACACACATTTGACATGTATACATGCACGATGCAACACATAGAATGCCGTACACATACACTCATGCACATGAATTCATTATAATTTATCCTCTACATAATATGCATTTATCATCTATATAGTATGGTGCATGCATACATGCATGATGCAAGAAGCACTACATATGAAACACAAAGCAGCATAAGCATCAATAATTACTAATTACACAACACTTCTAAGTTGTAAGTTGTTTCTTAGTCTAGTTTTAACTTTCATCACTAATCGATTTAATCTTATCATTGATGAACGATGCACATGTCATAGATGCATAATGCACTGTAGTCTATGCACAAGTGACTATGAAACACATGGAGTAAGAACCAAATTCGCAAGAGTAAAACCCGGAACATGGTCGAAATCGGCCTAAAAAACAAGCATAAAAAAAAATAGGGCAGAAACGGCGTTTCCGTTTGGAAACGGTCCGGGGAAACGGCGAACCGTTTCCGGACCTCGGAAAGGCCGTTTCCGGTAACTATGGACTCATGGACTGAGCACACCATAGTGCCCATTCATAAGTCAGGAGATACTATGGATCCAGCTACATACCGGACGATCATGATTGGCCCTATATTGGCCAAGTTATATGGGGCGGTATTGGAGACAGAGTTGAGTACTCTCGCTGAGAGGAAGGGTATCAGGGCTCCAGGACAGGCCGGCTTCAGACGAGATTACTCTACCATTGACCACATCTTCACTCTGAGATGCCTGATCGACCAGGCAAGGGTGAGGAAGAGGAGATTATATTGCTGCTTTGTGGACTTCCGCAAAGCATTTGACACCGTTCCCAGGGGACGACTCTTCATACGACTACTTGATATCGGAGCTCCAGAGGAGATGATATGGGGGATCTATGCCTTATACGAGAGAGTATCTGGCAGAGTCAGATGTTCGGGGGGCTTATCTCATCCACTTGCTAGCACTATCGGGGTGAAGCAAGGATGCCCTCTTTCACCCACCCTCTTTGGTCTCTACATTGATGAGATAGTGGACTACATACAGCAGCAGGGGGTGATGGCATTGAGGTACGCGGGTCCACTGTCCATATTCTTTTATACGCTGATGATATTGTACTTGTTTCAGAGTCTGCAGAAGGCCTACAGCATCATCTACATGACCTAGATGACTTTTGCACACACAGAGGGTTATCTGTGAACATTGGTAAAACCAAGGTCATGATCTTTCATACATCAGCACAGGTACGTAGACATAGTTTGTTCGCAGCAGCGGGTGGACCGATTGAGGTGGTCTGATCATATGTTTACTTGGGAGTGACATTTACAACAGCATCAGGGGTCTTCTCTATGTCTTCAGGCTGCACGTGACCGCATCACACGTGGGTATGCAGCACTTGCCTTGATGGAGAGACAGTGCCACCAGGCATATTTTCAGGAGTCCCGCACAAAGGGGTGGCTCTTCGACACTTTGGTTACACCAGCACTCATGTATGGGGCAGCCATATGGGGACCAGGATTAGCCACATCAGTATGGACATCATTAGAGAGGCCACAGATCCTCATGATTTCTAGACTTATCCGCAGCAAGCCTTCAGTACCACATGATATCATTAGAGCAGAGCTTGCTGCACCACCGATGCTAGTTGAGGCACTATTCCAGAAAGTATGCCTATTACACAGACTCCGCAGCATGGATACAGAGCGCATCGCTTATCGGGCTTTCCAGGCATCACTGGACATGTCATTAGAAGGCGACACCTCCTCATGGTATGCACAGACACGAGACTGGCTGGCCCACCATGGCTTTGACATAGACAAGCTACCACCACTACAGTACGACTCACATGCACCCACCTACTCGCTCTCTCATCAGGAGAGGAATAGGATCATTCGTCAGGAGATATGGCATACATACATACAGAGGACATGGGTGAGCCCTAGGGGTACATTGCCACTGAAAATGCTCTATTACCGTGAGCATTTTCTACATATATCAGACGAGGGCTTCATCGAGATTGTGAGATACATGCAGACATATCTACCCCACCACCTTCGAGTCGTCATTGGGAAGCTCCGGGTTTCATTACATCGGCTCGAGATTGAGAGGGGTCGACCCAGGGGAGTCCCCCGTGAGGAGAGGTGGTGCCCAGTATGCGAAACAGAGGTAGAGAGTGAGGAGCATTTTGTTATCAGATGCCCAGCATACTTAGACCTACGAGCACAGTTCGAGGTAGAGGAGTCACTCCCGTTATGCATGACTATGGGAGATCAGCGACGCTTGAGACGCTTCCTCGCGGCAGCATACGAGAGGCGAGATCGGTCACTCCAGCCCACACATCAGCCACGAGTGAGTACGAAGCAGACCATTACCCAGTTTTTTCAGCGAGCTGAGCTACATCAGACAGGTCCATCCATAGGGCTCACTCTCCACCAGGCAGCAGCACAGAGAGCACGGCGCCGACCACGCATGGGCAGATATCATCGACCACGACTATATCGGGAGGATATCTCACGCATCAGGACAGCCTACGACCACATGATGGAGCATAGGCGCACCACCACCCCATGGGTTGTCTTCCTTCAGGAGGCACTCATACCACCCCCGATGTACCACATACTACACCCACCCCCACCCATTCACCAGTAGCTAGGGTGTTTTACTCACACTTTTACTCACATGTCCCCCATGTATTAGCTTGCCACTATCTGCGGAGTCAGAGCCACGTCTTCCCATCCTTTTCCAGCCTTATATATCTTTGTGTCGCGATATACCTTTTATTTCATTTCATCCTCTACACAGGGTTTCATTTCATATCTGCGGAGTCAGAGCCACGTCTTCCCATCCTTTTCCAGCCTTATATATCTTTGTGTCGCGATATACCTTTTATTTCATTTCATCCTCTACACAGGGTTACTACACTTGTACATGGTTTTTTGTCTCATAGGCCAAGTTTGGCCTCCAGAAGACGTGAATATGACTTTCTTTCTTTCTTTCTTCTTTCTCTCTCTCTCTCTCTCTCTCTCTCTCTCTCTCTCTCTCTCTCTCCCCCCCCCTCTCGATCTTGATTTCGATCTCGGGTTGACGGAGTAGGGTTTGGAGGAGTTGGGACTCAAGGGGCTATGGGCTGAAGGTTGTGCTATGTAGGTAAGGTAAGTAGGTACTAGGATGATGGATCACACACGAGGGCAAAGAAAGACTCAAGAGATCAGTCGGACGCGGAAGCACTCATCACTCGATACGTTGGCTTAGGGCAAGTGAACTCAAGATTCAAATTCAAGCCGGGTAAATGTCTCTATGTAATGACAAACCGAATCCTCAAAACAACCACAAATCCTTTAAATTCGTTGCACCGAATCTACTATGACTGTAACATCAGTGGTCATCCCCACTTTTCAGTGGCATATGATCAGAGGAAGTCTGAGTTTTGATGCTTCCATCTTTAGGGCTTCTCTTTGGTTAGGTTGAAAAATGTATGCAAAATCAGAAGCAGGTTTTAAATATAATGTAAGAAAATCAGTAGAAATGCAAATAGAGGCTTTTACACCAAATTAAGGGTGATAGGACATCTATGCATACACATGACAAATTTTATGATCATACCATTATATTGATTGCAATGTATACCCTGGATTTCATTGACATGGAGTCACTGGTGCTATTTCTGTGCAAATCATGAACCTTAAACCATTTAGCTTTGTGGAAAATGGATCCCTTGAAGCATTCAGGTTAATTGTGTATTTTTTAATATCTTTATCCATTTTGTGTGTTCACTGTAACTCGTAGCAATTATCAGCAGTCGGCCCAATCACTTACCTTGATATCCTTTTCCTGAAAATTCATAATCATAGTGGAAAATTCACGTTAATAGTGATATAAGCCCTATTTCTGCTCACTTTTTCTTGGAATCTGTCAAAATATTTTTGAGTGCTTTTGTAATCATGTCTTTTTGAGCTTGTCGGGATGCTCACTTTTTAGATGCTCTCTTTTTATAGGCTGAGTGACTGGCTTATTTGATTTGTTTTGTGTTATTAAGAAATAATAATTGACTATGTCTTTTGCATTTATTGACAGCAGGTCCTTTCTGAGGTCAACATTTTGATGCCTGATTTTATTATTTTAGTCTATGCCCCTTCTTTTGCCTTCTTTTTCCTCTCTCTTTCTAGTCCCTTTTCCCGGCGAGCTCGGCGAGCTCGTTCGATGTTGATAATGATACTCGTAAAATAGGGGTTTTACATGGTCGATTGGTGCCTTTAGATATAACTTCAAAGATCATTTTTGTCATCAAAGGTTTGTTTTTGAGTCTTTAGTAAAAGACTGATAGAAGATTTGGTATTTCTACGATTCAAGGTCTTTAATTTTTGGCTTCTCTATCTTCAGAGTTTGATATGATTAATTGGCAAGTTTAATGCTTGAATGAGATGGATTTTGTATGGAGAGATTATTTTTGGGGTGGCTTTCTCCTGAATGTCAAATCTTGCCATTCCTCTTTGCATTTATTTCATGACGATTTTTGAAGCTAAATTTTTTGGGGCTTGAATGGGCTTCATAGGTGGTTTCAAAAGTAAATTCTTCATGCTTGGGACATTCATCCGGTATGTTTACTTGGTTCTAACAAATGTAAACACTTTGGCTTCTTACTTCAGGTGTGATAATGAATGATGAAACAGTACATCAACTATGCAAGCAGGCAGTCACTCAGGTTGAATAAGGATGATTTCTCAGCATATTATTTCTTGTCTGAAGGGTCGCTCTTAGAAATGCTTCAGTTTTTATTGATGTAGTCTTTCATACCCATTGGTACCTGCTAGGCTAAAGCTGGGGCAGATGTTGTTAGTCCTAGTGATATGATGGATGGTAGAGTTGGTGCCATCAGAAGGGCTCTCGATGCTGAAGGTTTTCAGGATGTATCCATCATGGCATATACAGCGAAGTTAGTAAGCCTAACGTCTGGTGCTTCATGAGGGGAAATTTCAAATCCGCTTGTAACATATCTTTGTCTTTCTATTATTTCTATTTATCCTTCAGGTTCGCAAGTGCTTTCTATGGACCTTTCAGAGAAGCATTGGAATCTAATCCTCGGTTTGGGGATAAGAAGACGTATGTGATTGATAGTGCTGGTTCAGGGATGTTGTAATTGTATATTTACCTAAGGTCCACTAAAGATGATCTCTTCTTGTGCAGATATCAAATGAATCCTGGAAATTACAGAGAAGCCCTACTTGAAACACGCTTGGATGAAGAGGAAGGTGCAGATATTTTAATGGTATGCATAATTTTTGTTCTGTATTCAGTAAACTAGGAACTTTGTCTTTCCTCATGAAGTGTTTGTATGTGTTGATTCCCTGGCTGCTGAATTGGCCTGCTCAATCGCAATATACATACATACGTACATACATACACACAAATCGAGAAATGGTCCAAATTTTAGGATCAAGTATGGTTTGCATGAGCTTTGTAATCTGCAAATGTCTATTTGTTTTCCTCCACCTTTACATAGGCGTACTGTTTGTCCATAGGTAAATAGCTGCACCATTGGTCAGGTCTTAAGGCTAACGCGCATGATGCATCAATCCTTGTGTCATAGTATTGAGTCAATACTATGCATAATGGAGCTGATCTGCTATATAGTCTTGTGGTTGACTACCATGAGCTTATAGTTGGACTTTCATTTGAGGGTGGATTTGGGGTCTGCATGGATTCGCTCTGGTATATATGATTGTCATATTAACGGACATGAAGGTCTCACTTGTGGATTCTTCATCTGAGTTGCGACCAGTTGATAGGTGTGTATACCCAGTCAACTATGCATTTTCTGTAATTTTTTCCTATATTTTGTTTGCTTTTTGTGCTAATTATGGCTGAGTTTGCCCATCACTTCTGGAAGTGATAGAAACTGAGTTCACAGAGCTTCTTCTGAGTTCATGCTGGTGTTTGGGGGGGGGGGTGTGTGTGTGTGTGTGTTGTGGAGAGTGTGTGTTGGCATGTATTGATTCCTAGTTCTATACTCACTATCGGGCACTGATGACGTTAGTGGGGGTGACATAGTATTGACTCGATACTATGCATAATGGAGCTGATCTTTCATGTAGTCTTGTGGTTGACTACCATGAGCTTATAGTTGCACTTTCAGTTGAGGGTGAATTTGGAGTTTGCATGGATTCATTCTGATATATATGATTGTCCTAGTAGCAGACATGCAGTTTTCATTGGCATAGTTGCACTTCATCGGAGTAGCATCCAGTTTTCACGGACATGTCGTAGTTACACTTCATTGGAGTAGCATCCCGTTGATGTGTGCATACCCTATGAACTATGCAGGTTCTGTAGTTTTTCCTATCTTTTGTTTGCCTTTTTGTGCTAGGCTTCATTATGGCTGAGTTTGTCCATCACTTCCGGAAGTGATAGAAACTGAGTTCACAGAGCTTCTTGTGGTTCATGCTTGTGGGTGTGTGCATTGTGGTGTGCGTGTGTGAGCATGTATTCATTCTTAATTCTACCCGCTATTGGGCACTGATGACGTTAGTGGGATGCCATAGTATTGAGTTGGTACTATGCATAATGTAGCTGATCTGCTAGATTGACCACCATGAGCTCATAGTTGCAGTTTCATTTGAGGGTGAATTTGGGGTTTGCCTCGATTCATTCTGGTATATATAAAGAGATCGATACAAGTTGCTGACCAGTGTACATATCAGTGGTTGCATGTATGTAACTATGCACTAAAATAAAAACATGTCAGCACTATGTATAGCTCTGTGAACAATTGAATGCATGCACACAACTGCTTGTTATTCTCTTCTTTCAGGTTACTGCGGAAATTTGAATTGTATATATGCGAGATCTGCAAAACATCCTGATTATTAGTGATGTTGATAAACATATGAATATACAAGAGAACATGATTGATTCCTCCAACAACTTAGAGCACGATGGATCAGTATAAATTATGGCTTATCTAACAACACCTATGCTAGGGCACTGAAGACATGAGTAGGATGTTATAGCTATTTGTCCAAGCTATGCATGATAAAGTTTAAATTTTGGTACTTTTTGTTTTGGACAGGCATAGAAGCTGAAGGCTCCTTTTGTTTTATTTTTTTTGCTATTTTTTCCTTTTCCCCCTTTTTACATTTATTTATTTTTAATTTTAATTATAATTTTTTCTTTTTTCATTTTTATTAGTAATCTCTTTCAATTATTCTTTTAGTTTTTATTTTCAAATTGATTAAATATTTATTTATGACTTATTTTTTAAATTATTTTTATGTGCATATCTTTTGTCGTTGCGGACCGCGGTTGTGTTCGATTATATAATTCTATTCTATTTTATCTTTATTTGTTTGTTTTTTTTTTTTCTTTATTATTTTATTCTTGTCCATTTTGTATTGGCTTTCCTACTTGTATATATTTTTCGTGACTTATATTGATCTTGTTTTTTATGTTGTCTCTTGCTTTGGGTGTCGGGATTTTCTTGTGTTTGTGTTTGTGCTCTTTATCTTGAGTTCGTAAGTTTGGATAACTCTGGACTTACGAAGTTATATATGTTAAGACATCATTATGAGGTAATTCTTAATATGGTTGAAAGAGATGTTGACTACACTACTATTTCTTTCTTGATTGCACCTCAAAAACATTATTCTAGAATGATACACTAGATTGCTTTGTGAGATGTGTCGAATTCTATTGGTGGTGGTTCTTTGAGAGATACCTTTCACTCTAAGTCACATATGTAGGCATAATGTCGATTGGATCGATGTTGCTTTTTGCATTTATCATCTTTTATGGCTCATCATTGACTTTTATTGTTGTGACCATGCTTCCGTTAGACCATAAGCCTCTATTGGTCTTTCTTTAAGAATTCGATTGGACTGACACGACTCCTAAATCATTCTCAAAACCTCATTACATATCAATAGTATATATAACATCTTTTGTGGCTTGCTCCAACAAATGGAATTCCTCATGCACCATGTTAATTTATTGATTATGCTTGCTCATTCTAAGTATGAAGTAATTGTGGTTGCTATGCAAGACATTATAACAGATCGTGTCTAATTCTGTGCGTCTGTTATCAAAGGTGCTGGAAAGGAAGCTGAGGAATCCATTGCTGTGATATAAGAAGGATGTGTTGGTTTTTGAAGCCCACAATCGATATATATATATATATATATATATATATATATATATATATAGAGAGAGAGAGAGAGAGAGAGAGAGAGAGAGAGAGAGAGAGTGTCCACAAGAGATTGACAAAAGGACCGAAATCAGCTCCAAAATAAAACTCTAGATTGCAAAAAGATACTTACAAAGATGCTTCTTCACAAACCCTAAAAGGTAGTGCTTCATAATAGCTATGGTATACACACACACACACACACACACACACACACATATATATATATATATATATATATATATATATATATATATATATATATATATATATATATATATATATATATATATATATATATATAGATATATATATATATATATATATATATATATGTGTGTGTGTGTGTATGTAGGTAGGTAGGTAGGTAGGTAGGTAGGTAGGTGGGTGGGTGGGTGGGTGGGTGGGTGGGTGGGTGGGTGGGTGGCAGGAAAGAGGTGGTTGAACCACACCTTAAGAGGGAGGATTAGGAAGTAATCCTCAACCATGGCTTTTGGGGGCAAATGGTTAGCCCATCCTACTCCTAGCAGTAGGTCATGAGTTCAATTCTCACAATTGGTATCAGAGCCAAGGTTGATGGAAGGCACACACTTCTTTCAAAGATGAGCCCAACAGAGATTAGACTATATCTCCCACTCCGTGGGTCGGATTTAGACATGTAAGGTAGTATTGGAAAGCTTGTGGAACGAACCTCCAAATAGAAGTGCTAAATTGAGGATCCAAGATACCTAGCATGGGTGGGAAGTAGGTTCAAGATACTAAGGTTGAGAACAAGGGCCTCAAGAGACTAAGGTTGCGAACAAGGCAAGTCTGTAGGCAAGTAGCCGAGGTTCAGAGCCAGGGTTCAAGAGACCAAGATTGAGAACAAGAAGGTTCAAGAGAGTGTGCAAGGGTGAGGACATCAATTCAAAAAGGGAAAGGGGAGGGAGGGGGGGTTTTTTGGGAGGAAGAGATTTTTTTTGGGGGGGAGGGAGGGGGAGAAGGGGGGGGGGGAGAGAGGGAGACATGGTTGCATCGGTTCACGTATTTATACCCTCAGGGTATGAATTCGGTGCTGTACGGTTCTATAGGTTCGGTGCTATCCGGTTCTTCTTGTTCTCAGGGTGAAAACGCACCAATCATCCGGTTCATCCGGTTCGGTGCGGTGCTCTCATGACATTCAGTTCCTATCGGTGCTACTTTACTTATGTAAAGTAAAACTTACTTGCATGGAAATGAGAGCTACATGTACGAACCTACACAATGCTTGTTGCCCCACACACACACACAGAGTTGAGAGAGAGAGAGGCTTGCTGCCCTGTTGCAATTCTTTATATATATATATATATATATAGAGAGAGAGAGAGAGAGGCCTGCTGCTTTCTTACTGTGAGCCTGTGGTCCTTTTCTAGTTCTCGAGACACACACAAAATACATCTATGAAGGACATGAATGCATGCACATAGATGTAAACAGCTGGCATATATCCACACATACACATAGATGTACATTTTTTGCCCATATGTTTTCCCCTCTTGTATATCTATATGTAAGTGATGATTGATCCGCAACTTCAATATGAATCATTGATAAATGTGATTGTATGATAATTGGTATTATATATATATTTTTTTAGTGGAACGTACCTTACGCACCTTACTTCAAAGATAACATTCGGTTCTTGCACCTTCAGCGCACCTAATATGTCAGTGACGCACCTTACCTAAGGTGTAAGGTTCGGTCCCCGCACCTTAAAGGCACCGAACGCACCGAACCGAACGCACCTAACCACTATGGAGGGAGGGGGGGGGAGAGAGAGAGAGAGAGAGAGAGAGAGAGAGAGAGAGAGAGAGAGAGAGAGAGAGAGAGAGAGAGAGAGAGAGAGAGAGAGAGAGAGAGAGAGAGAGAGAGAGGTATCATACCCCTTTGCCTCCTCCCTGGTTTTCTATCGAGCCCACCATGTTGCTTGGATGGTTTGCCATGCTTCATGACATTGTGCGCAACTATAACGGGAGCTTTAACCGTGCATGCCTTTGAACGGGGGACCGACTAGGAATGCCACTAACATCTGGGCATTGCAGCACCAAGGGCGGAAGTGTTGAACCTTCCCTTTCTCACGTTTCTTGGGAACATCGGTTGTCCCTTGCACTGGGGCTAGATGCCGGGGTACCTTGACGGCCGCGCAAGTTGGCACCGGGTCGAACCGTCGCTCATCTTGCCTACTCACTCGAAAGGGCTTTGGATGTGTGTGGCAATGGAGAGCCACAATGCCTCTTTGCAAACGACAACCTTAGACTTGACGACAACCTACTCGCAGGCCGGCCCGCCTTGGACGGCGGTTCCTTATATCTTTCAGGTTAAGTCCCGCTCCCGCTACGCAATGGGCCTCCGGGCCATTTACACTTTGTCCCGCTCACTCTCTGGTTACTTAAGGGGATTACCTGTTTAACTTCGTGGCCGTCCGTGTCCTTGCGGGCTAGGCAAAGAAGGCCTCCCCTTGGAGCATACCATCACAGGAGGGAGGAAGGGGACGGAGAGGGAGGGAGGGGGAGGGGAGGGAGGGGGGAGGGAGAGGGAGGGAGAGAGGGGGAGGGAGAGGTGGGGAGGAGGGGGGGGGGAGGGATAGAGAGAGAGAGAGAGAGAGAGAGAGAGAGAGAGAGAGAGAGAGAGAGAGAGAGAGAGAGAGAGAGAGAGAGAGAGAGAGAGAGAGAGAGAGAGAGAGAGAGAGGGAGGGAGGGTGGGTTTGGAGGGTGGACTAGGGGGAGGGCGAGGGGGAGGGGCATAGTTGATTTAAATCGGTGATTTATAAATAAAAGTGGGTTTTTAAATTGCTCAATCGCTCTAATCGATTTTATGCGATTTTTATTTAAGTTTTTCCGAAAAAAACCGCCCTCACATAAAAACTTAAGTGGCCTTTTTTGTGGCGTTTGCTTGAGTCCAGCCCGTGCGCTTTTGTATTCTGGTTTTCTCTTGCACATACCTCTTGAGAGCTTACATTAGGAGGAACATGAAGTGAGCATTAGAGCACTCAACAATAGAGCAAACGAGCATCCCCTTGCAAGTTGCTTTGAAATTCAGCCTTCCCTAATTGCCCTTTGCTTCAACCTTCTCTATTTGCCCTTTCTTCAACCTTCACCTTGACACTATTTGCCCCTTCTCCATTTGCCTTACAGAGTCTAGATGGGTAGCACTCCCCATGTCATTTGTAAGCATGTGAAGCCTGTTGGAACTAATCAATGGCAATGCAAGTATTGCATCGGCTTTTATATGGGTGTTTCATCCCGTATCAAAGCCCACTTATTTGGATTGAAGGGTGGAGGTATGGGCAAATGTGCATCCAGCACTCGAGCAGTAATTGATGAGTGAACAACTCGACTTCAATTAATGCAAGGAGTGGGTGGCATTCTTTCTCCTCCATCATCACATACCATCAATGAGGATATCCAAAGTGCTCATGGTGGTGATGACATTGTTCGCCCCCTCCACCTAAAGTGCCACAAACATGAGTAGTGCAAGTATATCTGCATTTCCCCATCCTAGAGGCAAGGCTCAAGCTCCAAAAAGAAACATATTTGTGAGAGGGAGTATATGCAAAAGCAAGCTATGGAAGAGCCTACTCGAGAGCTCACTAAACTCTTTTTCTTTTGTGGCATCCCTTTCAATGTGGCAAACAAAGTTGCATGGAAGAGGGCCATGAGATCTGTGAGTTCTTTGGGAGGGGTCCAACAAAGATAGGGGTTCCTTGGGAGGGTCCAACATCACAAAAACTTTGCACCTCTGAGCTCCATAAGCAAATCCAATTAGTGGAGCTAGAGATGTTGTCATTAAGGACCTCCTGGGAAAAATATGGTTGCTCTATTCTATGTGATGGTTGGTCAGACATGAGGAAGGGGAATATTTATAACATTCTTGTTTCTTCATGCAAGGGCACTATGTTCTTACGTGCCATACCTGCACATGCACCAGACACAATTGTGACTGGCGACTTTATCTTTTCACATATAAAGAAGACCATAGAATATGTGGGTGTTGATAATGTGGTGGAAGTGGTGACTGATAATGGGTCGAATTGTGTTTCCATGGGACACATGGTTGAAGAGTTGTATCTTAAGATCACTTGGACACCATGTGCATCACATAGTCTTGATCTCATGATGGAAGATATAGATCACATGTCATGGGTGAGCCGAATTTTGGAGAAGGCAGAATTTATTGTCAAATTTGTTAAGAGTCAGTGGAAAGTTCTCAATATCTTTCGCGCTCATAGCCAATTGGATTTTTGCAAGCCCTCGATCACACGGTTTTGTTACATGTTCATAGTTGTTGATACAGTATTGAGGGTTAGAAAAGGGCTTTTGTGTACTGTTGTGGCAGAGGAATGGTACGAGATCTGTGAGGTGAAAAGGGAGGATCCTTTATTCACACAATCTCATCCATTGTCTTGGAGGTTGAGGCATCTTGGTCAAAGGAAGACGTGTTAGTATCTCTCTTCAGCCATTGTATATTGTACTTCGCATTACAGATATGGAGGGCAATACGCTTGGACTTGTGTATGAGTACGTTGATCATATACAAGAATGCATTCAAAAAATACAAGGTCTTTTTGATGATGAGTAAGTGCTTTTTTAAGTTTGTTTTTTTAGATTAGATTCTACAATTGAAACTTTACATACAATTTACAAAGTTTTGTTTGATTTCTCAATAGACGGACAGCTTTATGTGATGCTATGAAGCAAAGATGGGATTGGTTTTATAAAACAATCCATGCTGTTGCTCATATTTTCCACCCATTGTGGAGAACAAATCAACAATATACTGACATTGAGCTTGAGGATAGTTGGATAGATTATATGCAAAGATGGACAGGAGGAGATATGACTTTGCACATGCAAATGGAGAGAGAAAAGCTTCAATTTTGTACCCATTGGCGTTATTTTGAGCAGCCCATTGCATGTTTAAGAGAGAACAAGATCACACGCGTGACATGGTGGGAGATGTATGAAGTGAGTACTCCATTGTTGGTAGGTACTATATATATATATATATATATATATATATATATATATATATATATATATATATATATATATATATATATATATATATATATATATATATATATATATATATATATATATATATATATGTATATATATATATATATATATATATGTTTCATAGGCATTTATAATTGATTCCGTATTTATATCAGATTATGAATGATCATGACTGATTGAATGATGAATCATTACTCATTGCATAGAAAATTGGCAGTGCGGGTTTTTTCACAAGATTGTAGCACATGTCCCGTAGAGAGGAATTGGACCACTTGACATTATTTCACACCAAAAAAGAAAACTCGTTGAGCCCATCACAACTTGAGTAGCGTATTGTCATTGCCATCTCAAGTTGCTAGAGTTGAAAGGTCTAAACATAACTCCTAGTAGTTAAATTTCAAGTTTGGTATTTACAATACAATATGAATATTCATGATTGTAAGCTTGTAAATATTTGCTCATATGAATTATGGTTTATAGATCAATATTGATGAAATGGATACTGGAAAAGTTAAAGATATTTCTCACATCCTTGAAGAAAAGAGGGATTTTTTTTTGCTATGCTTGCTACGGAGTCGGAGAGGAATATGCGTCAGACTCGTAGCCAACCTAGGAGAGCTAGGCATGCGCCAGGTATGAATAATGCTCTATGTTGAGATTGGATACCACCAATTTCTAAGTATATGTTGAATTTTCATGTTTTTTCAAACATCACTTATTGTGTGTTATTATTAGATGAGCTATCATTACCTTCTACTAGTCGCAAGGCTTCTCATATGCAATGTTGGAAGTGTGCTTCGAGGCAAGGTGGATGTGGTCGTGGAAGGTGTGGCGAGGCTTCCACTTCTCGAGTTGATCCAGAGGATTGGGAAGAGGCATCAGCCTCCTCTTCTAGTGGAAATGGTTATTTGGGAGGAGATGCTTCCATGCTTGGAGCACAATTTGGTCATTTAGAGTCCTATAGTACATAGTAGATTTGATGAAAATGATAATACCATAGCTGATGAGTGTACATTTGACATTGGAGAGTCTTCTTAGTCTTTAAAATTCACCTAGTCTTGGATCTTGGATAGTGGCATATATGATATTACACACAACACTACCATGGATGATGGACACTATTTTAATGCTTGTTTACTATTTTGTATTTACATGTTTGTTTTGTATGATCACTGATCATTGACATGCGTGCAGTTGTATTATGTATAGCGATGACTCACGAGTCATTGACTTGAGTCGTTGACTGATTAGTAGTTGATTATGTCCATAGTTCCACTCTTTACTTTCATGTATCATGTATGTTCATTGTTTACATTTTTGTCTCAAGACCCTTGACTCCTTTATTTAAAATGCATTTGAATTGAGATTTGAAAATTGAAAGTACTGTGGTGATTATAGACTATTAGGTGATTTTATACGTTATTCATGCTAGGTATATCAAAAAGGTGTCAAATATGCATTGGTACATATGTGTGTGTGTGTGTGTGTGTGAGAGAGAGAGAGAGAGAGAGAGAGAGAGAGAGAGAGAGAGAGAGAGAGAGAGAGAGAGAGAGAGAGAGAAAGAGAGAGAGAGAGAGAGAGCTTTTTCCTTTTTCATGTTTTTCTTGAAGGTTAAACCTGCGATGCCCTATTTGGATGTCATCAAGCTTTTGCATGACACATCCCCTCTACCGATTTCGGCATACCAGGTAGACTTTAAGCCAGAAATGATTTTCTTTGTTTTAAGCTGTTTATGAATAATTTTTGGAAATTATATTTTCAGGTGTCAGGTGAGTACTCAATGATCAAAGCAGCTGCTGCACAAGGAATGCTGGATGAGAAGAAGGCCATATTGGAGTCTCTTCTATGCATAAAACGAGCTGGTGCAAACATAATTTTGACTTACTTTGCACTACAGGCAGCAAGATATTTAGCCGGAGAGAAGATTTAGGACTAGCATGTTCTTTCTATAAGATGGGGGTTTTCTGGAGATATGCTCAGTTTTGTGTATATTTACAAGCTTCTTGATGTCGATTTCAATGATGGATATGTCTACTTTTGTATGAAGATTGTGTAGAAAATGCCCCTTCAAATATGAGGTTGAATCATCCCACTAAACTGCTGTTTGAAGTTTTAGTGTTGAACTCCCTTCCTTTCCATCGTGCCGAGTTTTTAGATTAAGACATCCATTTCAATTGGCGAGGTTTTAGGAGTTGCTAGATTCTCTTAGCAAATTTGCTCTCTAGTTCTAGTTCTTATCTTGTATCTATTGATGTCCTATCTTGTGAACTTGTGTTTGAAATCATGTCTAGGATTGATTGTGCATCTCTTTGATCAGTTTGGTTATTGCATGACTGTTGCAGAATTAATATAGTCTAACACTATTGCCGTTCCACATCATATTGTTACATGGAGTTTTTTGTACAATTTTAACTTTTGTAATAGGAGTAAATAATTAACCAAATTCGAGTGAAATTATTGATGGGATTTTTGAAAGGATATTGACAGTTTTATTCTAATGGAAAGGCGGTCAAATATGCTTCCACAATTGGTGTGTTAATCATAGGATTATTTGCTACGTCCCATTGGATGTTTTTGTTATGCTTCATGGTGCACAATACAGGGCAATATTTTGGAAGGCTATGCAACCCTCTTGGAGTGTAGATGATTTTTTCGGTGAGTAAATGTCTCAAGCAACTTGTCGATTAATTATTCATCCACTGCAAACCAATATGAAAATGATTGGCTTGATTTGCAAATATGTTGCACGTATCAATGTATCCATGTTTTTGGAAGGTTGCTACTTGAGATCAATTAATTATGTGTTGAGTTGAAAATCTTAAATAATTGGCATTAAAACAAGTTAAAACACCCTTCAACCTTAAATGTCTAGTGTGGTTAATAAGTTATTTGGTTTCAAAAAATGTCCCATCTCAAATTTCTCGTTTTTGTAATAAAAACTTATCATTAGTTGACCATTACAAGGGGAATGGTTCGCCCTAGTACTTAGCCAACTCAAAAGTAGGGAGCTAATCAAGGATGGGATTCTTTGGCTTTCATGATGAATATGAATATCTTGTACATGGATGAATGCTCACACATGAGATCTTACCTTCAAGGAATTAATAGTTGGAGAGCAAGATAATAAAGAGACGCTGGAAGAAATCTCAAAAGGATTTGATTGTTCCTCATGAGAATCATGGATATGATAAGAATTGTGTTGCATGTATTGTTTGTTGCTCAACATTGTTGTGGTACTGATATAGGAAAGTGTCCTTTAAACCAAAAGAAAGTGCACCTACAAAGAGAATTTGGGATAATTCTTCTTTATAAATAATATATACATAGAATTAGGGTTTTTGAGAAAATGCCAATATACATTAAGACATTTTTTTGAGTATACGTAGGTAACTTGCAACCCATACCTACACATGTACATGCACACGTCAAATACATAAGCATGCGTACACAAGAATCTATGCTCATACTTGCATAAACACATGCTTTCACACAAACCTACATGGCAAGTGACACATGCATACATAGTACATACAATATATAGATTCAAACTCTCATGGATAAAGGAAATCATTTTAAACCTTAGATTCCATGTGAATTTATATATCTCATGATTGCTTCAAAATTCAAAGAAACTAATACTACCATCATGATCTAATGTCTATTTACCTTATTTTGACAGTTGAAGATCTTGTTTTTAAATTGATGACATCATCGATGCATCATTAATTTGTAACGGCCATTGATGAATTGCCCTTGAAAATGTATATAAGGAGGGGTTGTCCACATACATACTCAACCTTGTCAATGTCAGTGGGAGCTCAAGGAGTCATGATCTCCAAGTAAGTACTTTCCGAGTTCCAACTCCAGTTTTTGTCCTATTCTTTGTTCTAGTATTGTCTAGTTTAGTACCTTAGACATGTAGTCTTGTCCTATTGTAATCACGTAGTGCGAAATCCTTTCTAGTTACTCCTTGTATCTAGTTCATATTCTTGAAGGGAGTTCTTGTAATCCAGATATATTGCTTCATACCTACGGTCCCAGATTGTGGGATCTCTTGTATCATCTCTAATCGAGTTATCCGTACCTATGAGTCTCAGGTTATGGGGATGCTTGTATTAATTACAGTATCTTGTATTATTTTCCCTATGTGGGTGATCTTGTAATCAAAGTATAATTCTGAAATCTTTTCTAGTCTAGTCAAAGGGCACAATCTAGTGCTCCTCGGACATTTTGGCAAGATTCAGGGCCAACTACCATGGATTCCATATGCAAAGGACTTGATAGGACATGTCCAAAACCTGAAACGATTGTTATGACAAGGTGATTGATTAGTTTCAAACTATGCCTCACATTAAAAGATATTATTTCATGGATCTACATATCAAGAAGAATACCTAATTAATCAATTCCAAAGTGGCCTCAAAGATGAAAGTGAAGTATCTCTTGCTATCCATGCCTCAAGGAGATACCTTGGATGATGTTATGAATTTAGCAGTTCAATATGAGAATTAATTGTTCAAAGAAAGCCAAGCCCAAGAGGTAGCAACATTGAGTAATCAAGACACCCTTCATTATGAATATGAATAAAGAATCTTTGAAGGTTAGCAAATCATTACAAATGATATAGAGCTAGTAGATTATGAAGATAACCAGAAGGAACAAGATGAAGTTCGCGTTCAATCAACAAGTTTCGCTTACTCAAGTCTCTTTATCAAAGATCTTGAAAACACCACAATGTATCACTAGAACTTTAAAGGATCTTGTGAAGAACCCATGCAATTGGACAATATCAAGGTTAGCAAACTTACACCAAAGGACAAAAATATCTGAACGATAATGGATCATGCTTTTATTATGGAGATCATGGTCATATGGTATTCAAATCTCCTAACAAGAAGAAAAAAGTTGGAATTAGGATCTCCACAATTACCATCCCATATCAAAGGAATCATCATCAAAGTCAAAAAATGAATACATCCCATCATGAGAATCAAGATATTAATTATGCACCTAGATATACTACAAACCCTTTTCTTGTTTCATCGTGGATATCCATCATCGTTGTGTTCGAGTACCACAAGATTCAAGTCGAATAACATCTTTAGATCACATGGTGCCTCGTTGTGGAACTCGTCGCTCGAGGGGGAGATGATGTCATGGACATAAAGAATATGAACCTTAGATTCCATGTGAATTTATCTGTATCTCATGATTGGTTCAGATTTTCAAGAAACTAATACTACCATCACCTCTAAAACGTGCAAAAATCCTATGACCAGTTGTCTATTTGCCTTATTTTGACACTCAAAGGTCTTGTTTCCAATTGATGATATCATCAATTTGTACCGCCATTGATGAACCCCCTTGAAAACCTATATAAGGAGGGGTTGGCTACACATATATTGAGTCTTTGTCAATGCTAGTCTTGGGAGCTTAAGAAGTCATGATCTCCAAGCAAGTACTTTCCAAGTTCTAGTTCTAGTTCTTGTCCTATTTCTTGTTCTAGTCTTGTCTAGTTTAGTATCTTGGACATCTAGTCTAATCTCCTATATGAAATTCTTTCAAATTATTCCTTGTATCTAGTTCATCTCCTTGAAGGGAGCTCTTGTAATCTAGATATCTTGCTTCATACCTATGGTCTCACGATGTGGAATCTCCTATACAATCTCTAATGGAGTTATCCATACCTATCAAATCCCGAGTTGTGGGACTTCTTGTATCAATTATATTTTCTTGTATTATTTTCCTTATGTGGGTGATCTTATAATAAAAATTATAACTCCAAAATCTTGTCTAGTCTACTAAGAGGACACAATCTAGTGCTCCCCTGACACAAACCTACACAAATGCTTACAAATATACATGCCCATAGGGACACACACATACTTTGCACACATACATCACATGTTTGTACATTCATAGATATAGGTCCTCATGCATAAATTTATGTTCACACATATGCATGCACATACTCTTATATTTATACATATATATATTTTCATACTTACATGTATAGAAGAGGTACAAACATACACAATTTTAATCATACATAATTGTATACATATACATACACACCTTCATGCATACACACAAATTTGCATACGTACATGCATCCCCATATACTTTGACTTGCATACATAAATGCACACAAAAAAGTATGCATGCATATATGTACCAATAGATACACCCATGATTGCATTCATATAAACATTTCTTCAATGCATACATAGATGCTTTCATACGCACATGCATACCAAAAGATTTGCACATATACATGCATATATACCTACATGCATAAATGTCTTGCATACATATACATATGCCTTCATACATACACAAATAGAATTGCATAAATAGTTGCACACACATATTTTGAAACATACAAGCACACATACAAGATTACCATTGGTGTCTATATATAAGAATAAATGATCATCAATCAAATATATAATAGAACATATGGTGGCTTGATCAACCACACACCGTAACTACCTATTGTGAAATTTGTCTATTTGTGTGCTTCAAACTTTGTCTTGCTCTGTGCATTTTTTTTAGGTCTATGTATGTGACATTTTGTAGTTGGTCCAATTTGAGTAGCACAAATCTAGAATGTGAGGAACATAGAAGCTCCCTTCAATAGTATCGGAGTAGGTTGGACATGAATCAGAATTTTTGTTCACATGTGTAATGTACTTTGGTAGCTAAGTATGGATATATTGTGCGATCACAACTCATTTCTATTCACTTTTATAATGCTTTTTTCCAGTTGAGTAGCATGAATAATTAACGTGGTGACAAAAGCATAGAATTTTGCATCATCTTGTATTCTCCTTGCCAACAAAGTCACCGAATTCATTGTGGGCATCATTTGGTGCATGAAAAGGAGGATCTCACTCATGAAGGATCATGAAAAAAGAGAATTTTCAAGAATCCACCCATCTTAATATGATCTTTATTGGAGATCACTTAAGTGGATCTTTCTACCATCTAAGGTATGCTTGGTTGGTGACTAAGAAGGGAAAGACATGCTATGTGGAAATACTTTGTTCAATGTATCTCTTTCGTTTAGATTTTCATTTGATACCTTAAGAGCGTTTTGCCATAGTTTTGCACTCTTTTCCCATATGGTTTTGAATATTCAAACTTTTGGAGAGTTTTTTTAACCATTCCACCTTGGTATGTTTCCCTTGAAAAAAATTCAACTATGATGAGATCATTTATCACATATACATGAAATCTTCATCTTCTTTTGTGAGAACATTCAAAATTAATAAAAGAGCAGATGTCTTATGTGAATTTAATCATATGTAAATTCTTTTGGTTTCTCATGATTCGAGCTATTCTTGAACCTACGTAGACACCATGTATGCTTTGTGAGTATTTCCTATCTATCTTCATGTGTTTTGAGCATGAATGATAAAAAATTCTTATGATTGGATAAGAGATTTCAGGTGAGGTTTTCCTAGTTGAAAGAAACCCAAACATTGGGGTCTCTTTGGTGATGTAGATTGAAAAGATACCTAGATTCACTAAAGGATAAGTGAATTAGGCAAGTGCTCAATATCCTACTTAGATTTGACTTTGATTTATGCAATCAATGTGTAGTCAATATAAACGCTTTTGTAGTCTTTTATTGGTTGGCTGTTGGCTATCTCATTATTGGATCTTCTTATCATATGTTGAAAATATAAAGGAGAGTGCCTTAAAAGAAAATATTTCAATTTTTGCCTATGAAAAGGTGGAAGTTTTTGTTACACTTATGTGTTCTTCGAGTAGCTTTGATGTGAACCTTTCCCTATACATGGCACATTTTACTCTAGTGTTGGATAGAGGTTTTTTTCCAATGTTAGTACATATATGATACACTCATATGTGGTGTTACTTTGTACTTATTGACACTATTATGCTCTTACTTTAGTTTTGTTCATCATCGATAGAGAGAGCTATTCCAACCATCTATTTTCTCTATGTGTCTTGCTTGGTTTGTGCTCCTTGTATGTGCTTCTTGTGCGTGTCTAGCAGTTCTACACATACCTAAACAGAACAAAGGTATCAAAGTAGGTTCAAATTCTCCTCAAGTTTTGATTTTTTCACGTCATGGTATGTGCACACTTTTAGTAGTCCAAATCAGATTTGGAGTGTAGAAATAAGAAGTTCAATGCTCAAAAAGCATTTCCACGAGGTGTGATGGGGTTTTACTCCCATCTAAGCCATTCATGCAATCAAAATTGCCATTATAGTGATTGACTATGAGTTGAAATCTCAACATTCATTGAAGTAAAGTTCTTGTCACATTCATGTTCTTTAGTAAAATGGTGGGAAAAAATGACTTGTTTAGCATGCTACAAGTTGAAGATAAGTTGGTGAGACCAACTATCCAATGTGGTCTTACATGATGAAACATTCTTGTTGCAAAATAACTTTGGAATATAATGACAAATATAAATCAAAGACACCTAGATTCTTCTACTTCATACTCTACTGTCACAGATGGAGCTTCTTTTTCAAGTACGGTGGTAACTCTTTATCCACCTATGCAAGAGAAACTTAAATGGGACAGAAAAGATGCTCAAGCTCATGCATAGATTGCACTTTTGATGAAGCATCATATAGTTCCACACATACAATCATGTTCTACATCAAGACAGGCATGAGACACTCTTGGTTCTTTGTATGATGTGCATGATGAAACACATGTTGCATCCTCTAAGAAGCATCTTGAAGATCTATGTATGGTTGAAAATGAGTATATGGATCTGCATGTGACATGCATCAAGGACTTGAAAGAGCAACTGGAAAACATAGATAAGATTATTTTGGATGCATCACTCATTTCTACATTGTTGAATTGCCAGTAGACTCCACTTTGTTGCAAAAGAAAATCCAAATATGTATGCATTTTTATGAGGTTGTGTCTCTTATTTGGCAAGAAGAGCAATCTAGAGTGAATATGAGTGTTTTGATTGCGGGAACGCAAGCACTTGATATCTCATGAAAAGGGAAAAGCAAGTATGGTTCAACTTTAGTTCATCAAAAGCAAAGCCTCAACCTTCCTCTTCCACTCATTCCTCTAATGATGCTAATTTGCAAACGAAGGAGAGATGCAAATATTGCCAAAAGCGTGGTCATACTATTGATGAATGTAGAAAGCTTGCTAAGTGCAATGAAAAAAAGAAGGAATCTCGCATGTCTTTTGCAAAAGTATTCAAATGCAAAGAATGATGAAGCCAACATGGCTCAATATTTTTGGGCATGTGTTACATGTCATTATGATGCATCATTGCATTCTAAATGTTTGGCTATGAGTGAGGTTGATTTGGATTGATTCTTTGATAGTGGTGCTTCAACGCACATAACTTCATGCAAAAAGCGTTTTGCATTTTTGAAAGATGCACCCAAAGTACATGTGGTATGTGCAAACAATGACTCTTATCCTATCATTGGAGCAGGAGAAATTGAGCTTACATCTACAAATGGAGGTGTCATTCTCTTAAAAAATGCATTGTATATATGAGGCATCAAGAAGAGCTTAATTTTTGTTCTTTTGATTTCCAAAGCTGGACTTCATGCACACTTTGTTGATTATAAATGTATGGTTCATAATTTCAGCAATGGTGATATTATTGCGATATCTGATACATTATGCAATGGCTTATATCACTTGGATACATACTAGAGTGTTGCCTCAAACACCTTGGTTTCTCATACTTCCATGGCTGAAGTGGAGCTTGACATGCTTATTTTGGTCACTTGAACTTCAACAATTTTCTTTTACTTGAAAAAGAAGGACATGGTTATTGGTTTGCCAACACTTGAGTCCATTGAAAAGTATGCATGTGAAGGTTTCATTCTTGGAAAGATGCATCGTGCTTCTTTTCCAAAAGATAATGATATAACACAAGGGGAAAGTTGCAGCTTGTTCATAGTGATGTATATGATACCATCAAGACTCCATCTTCTAGGAAACATGTATATTTTGTTATCTTCATTGATGATGCTACTTGCCATACATGGGTGTATCCTATGAAAGCAAAGAATGCAATGCCTAGGTGGGACACATATTAAGTACATATGCTACACATATAACAATCTCAAGCCAAAAGCTATGTTGTAAAGCTTGACATTTGACCATAGACCTCACCATTTCCATGAGATACCTGCTCTTTCTTTCATCAAATCCCCCTTTTTTTTTGAGGTTTATACAAAATTGTACACTGATGTTTTATCCCAAACTCATCTAGAAATGCATTAAAATAAAAAGACATGTACCCCCCTCCCCCAATTAGAATGGAGGATGCTTAATTTACATGCTGACAAATTTTCATCCATAACTAGAAATTGTTCAAAGCACATAGATACTTCATTTTTTGCTTTCAATTGATACACCCATGCATGCCTAGAGAAGTCATCAATAAAAGTCATGAAGTATAGGTAGATCCCAAATGAAGGTGCCTACATAGGACCATAAACATCACTATGAACAAGATGCAATTTATGAGCAACTCAAATTGAACCATCTTTTGGGAGGGAGGAATGATGAATTTTTCCTAAAATACAACCTCATAGACATGTTTACAAGGTGCATCAAGTTTGGGTAGACAGGACACGATTTCAGATTTCTGCAGGTGAAGCAAACTAGCAAAATTCAGATGGCCAAAGCATGCTAAAGCTTTGCATATAAGATAGCCTCGCATAGTCTATGAGCTCATATAGCCCATGACATAACATGTCGCAAGCAATAATAAAGTCATCATTTTAGAGATCTTGACTTGTGCATCTATCGTCAACAAATCTGACAACCAAACTAATCTAGGCTATGCTAAAACTGATAACAAATTTTTATTCATCCCTGGCACATATAAAGCATATGAAAATGTGAAAGAACTTCCATAAAAAATAGTTAGAACGATCTTACCAACTCCCATTATAGGATAAGAGGAGTTGTTAGCACGTGATAATATTCCTTATAGGGGCAAGCTCAAGTGAACGAAGGAAATTGTGTTGAGAGGTAATATCTTTGGTTTCCCCACTATCAAAGTACCAAACATCTGAGTCTACTATAGGCATACATTTCTCATGAGAAGATGGGTCATAGCTACAAAGAGTAGTAAATGCCCATTCTTCATTCTAAACAAGATTAATAGACTCTATTTCAGGTGTAGAGGCCTTTGTAACAACCATTCTAACCTCTTTCTTCTTTGCCTCTTTTGTAGCCAATTTAGGACAACTCTTTATGAAACGATCATTTGCCTTATACTATTTACAAAATTGTTTTTGCTTATCTATTTTCTTCCCATCTTTGTCTTTTTTCTTTGATTATGTAGCATTAACAAATTTTTGCTTACTTGTAGATGAGCTCCATTTACCTTTGTCCTTCTGACTAACTAAAAAAAGCTTGATCTGCAACACGCATAATTGACGTGTTCTACTTAGATTGATCTTCTTGCAACAAAGCAGAGACTAACTACTCAAATTTTATGGTATTTGGATTGCCTTTCATCATCAATCGAAGGGTAGAAGCAAAACTTTGATATGAATCTAGAAGCCCATTAAGATTAATTTGCAAAGCTAAGCCACACAAGCCTCATTTCTTGCCTGGTATAAATTTGTGAGTGTATCCAAAGCATCCTTTTTTGTCTTGTATGAGTGAATCTGAGGGGTAATGGCACATTTGACAGACAAAGATACCAATGCATGTATCTAAGAATCTCTTCCATCCCAACAAAGTTACTTTGTAGTAGGTGTAGCAGGAACTGCAGTACGACCAGGATATTGAAGATCATCATCTCCAACCATCTACATCACATTCAATAATTGTATTTGTAGGGGTACTAGGACATTTTTCAACACCCTAGACAATATTCCACAACCCTTTTGCTACCAATACATCATGCATCATATATGTCTGCAATGGGTAGTTACCACCCTCCAACTTATCCTCTATAGCCAACATACAGAATACATCATTACTTTGAGCCATGTCTAGTGACTAAATACCTTGATGAAAAAAAATGATTCTATCTCAAAAGATTGAATAAAAAGACCTTGTAAAGCTCTGCTAAACCTGTAGTAGACTTCAAGATGCTTTTATTGGCGAATCAACCTATATATATGTTTGACAAAAAATGATAAAGTTTCTTGCACAATCATTGCGATAGTGTAGTTGGAGGTTGAAACAGGATTAGATCAAAATTATGATGCCACAAAGCGAAGAAAATTTGAACTCCTAATAGAAGACCAATTTTCATGCAATTATGACACTGTGACCAAAGGGGTGTTGATGACACCATAGATGAAGCAGTGACTTGCTCTAATACGAATTGTTGGAGTTTGAGGTATATGAAAGCACACGAACAACACAAGAGGAAGAAGAATCTTGGAGCACAACATTATACAAAATGTATTACCAATTGAATGTACAATGATAAGTGACTCAAAAGGGTTATAGGCGTATATACAAGCTAGGGGGAAAAAACCTCCTAAAGAGGGAGAAAAGTGCCTGGGAGATCTTAGTGTGTTCAAATACATCACTATTGAAATATATCAACATCAATTGGGTGATTGACATGTACCAAATCATCAATCAAGTACCTTACTCAATCAAGGGCAAGGAAACCTAAAAGAAGGTCCTATTGAAGAATAGAAATGGAAGAGAAAACCATGATTGAATTTCACAGGCTTAGAACTTTGACATACTTGTATTTTTCACGTTGGATTAGAGATATCCCTCCCTTGTTGCATATCAAAATGTGTAGAATAAAAATTTATACAGAATCTATTTAACAAACATGTAATAAAAAAACTTGGAGGAAAAAAATAGAGTGACTATCAAGAATGATTTTGCCTTGTTTTGAAGATCCCTAGGAGTGCATGAGGCCTCCAATGTAAGGAGAAGATTGCTCCATAATGCTATGACCTCTTGAGGCACACTTTCCTCGCCATACACCTCTCCAAAGAGCCAATATCAAGGAGATAAATGAGATAGAAAGGTAAGTTAAAAATGTTCAACAAGAGCCCTCTATTCACAAAGTCAAAACTCTAAAAAAGTGAGCTCTTTTTGAGCTTTATGCAAAAAATGGGTGGCTTTTTAAAAACCAAAATGGAAAAGATAATTAGAATTAATTTAGACTATTTCTACTGTTACCTTTATGAGCCTATCTAAGCTATCCAAAATTAATGTAAATACATTTGAGAGTTTTCCCAAGCTCTTGGGAATCACAAAATTCATAAAATTGATCAAAACGGTTCTATCTTAAAGAGTACATTAATTACAAAACTGGTGGCTTCATCAAAATTCTTGAACTGCATTATTACTTTGTCTTTACTCTTTATCTCTACATCTCTTGCTTTCATCACTCCATCATTAACTTCTTTGTAGCAACTTCTCCATTGGAGGCTTTCTTTTTTGCATATGTTCATAACATTTCCCCCTCTTAGATGTTTATTGTCCTTGAAAGTGCATCTAGGAATGCTTGAGATAGAACTCCTCTACTAGATTCTCGTAATTTTCATGCTCTTCTTTACATACTTTTGTTGCGCGTTGCAAGATGGTGTGATTCCATCTAATTGCCGATGGTATATCTAGTTGAGGTTGCATGGAGATCTCTCATCCCATGGCATATCTAGTTGAGATTACATGGAGATCTCTCATTCCATTAGTTCTCAAGTTACAAGGCAAGTTGGGAATCTAGAGTTGATTTTACAAAATATTTCAAGGTTTCTTTGGAAAAACCAACTTTGCAAAGCTTCCTCAAATATTTGCATAAAAAGACTTAGTAATTCTTTTAGTCTATCATAAAATGTCATTATAATTTTGAAATCAAGGGTTTCTTGCAGATCATAGGCCACAAACATGTTTCCATGTTTGAAACCTTGTTTAGGCGTGGATTTTGGGTGAATTTGAATGCAATATAGCTTTCAAAATCATAATAGATATATTTTGTGGCATAATGTAAGTAGGTTCTGACACATTTTGATTCCCATTAATCTAGTATTCAAAGGTAGTCATCATATATCCTTCTATAGGAGGTGTTCCTTTAGGTGGGCTGACAACGAATGGATAATTTATCCATTTTGCTTTTTTTTTGTGATTTGCCCTTATGGCAGACAGGACAATGTGGGCCTAAGGCAGTAAACCATGATATTTCCAATTGAAACCATTCCTCCCTTGTGTCGCCTTCGGGCAGCCTAACCCCTGCTTTGTGGGATACGTGGGGTCCCATGGGTACTATGCCCGTTCATTTGTACAGTTGCAATTTCAAAGTTAAAGCTCGAGAGAGTAGGCTTCAGTTGAAACTCCATTAAAAAAAAACAAAGGATCAATATATAGGGCTATATTGGAGATGCCTTGGCACCCTGTTACTTCATAAGAGGATTTTCTTACTTCATAAGATGCCTTGGCACCCTGTTACTTCATAAGAGGATTTTCTTACTTCATAAGATGCCTTGGCCCCCTGTTACTTCATATAGAAGAGGATTTTCTTCCAAAAATCTTTTTCTCCACTCAATATGCATTGACGGTCAATATGGCTCGAATGTCTATACAAACTCAAGGTCGAGCTGAATTGTTAGCTCATCTAATGGAGATGACTCATATTCCTTTAGCCCAATTATCTTAATATCCCCCAGGGTGGCAAGTAGGGAAGGTAGATTCAATTGAGTCTTTCCCTTGAGATCTGCTCAAGTAAAGTTGAGTTTATCACTATCTTTTCAAACTCTACACACAATTCTTGGATCATGATATATAATTTCTTGAGTTTCATTGATCATTGTGATCTCATTGATATAATTTTGTGCCTCTACGATTTGTAACTTTGCCATCAATCTCTCCATTGGTAGTAATTCTACCTGGGGGGTGAGTATGGTGCAATTTTCAATATTTTTCTTTCAATTTCTTCCATTTTTATTGAGGTGGGTTTTGGTTGTGAACTCATTGTTGCCTTCTCTTGCAACTCTTTCACTTGTGCTTGTAGTGCAACAATAGTGGCATCTTTAGTTGCATTATCTTTGTGCAATCAATAACTGTACATCAAGATTAATGAAGATTGGAAATGGGTTGTTAGCATTAGGCAAAATGATTCTATTTGGTTTCCTATTAAAGGAATCAAAGAAGTAGATTTGGAGAACATCCAAGGAGCAAAAAAGCTATGGAACAAAGGTTTTAGTAAATGGAAACATCTTTGGAATCATGATAGAGGTCATTGGAGGACATAGACTATGTTAGGAGAATTGACTTTGATGATTCATGCCTTCTCAGGCAGATAATCAACACTTATGACAACTCAAAGATTCGTCTCCTTCTCAGGAATGACCCCCCTGGATTGGTGTTAAGATGGCCAATGCTAACAAATTAAACAAAATTATGAGGTCACATAAGCATCTTGAATTGCATTTCTCCCTTAACAGGGGATGGTGTCAGCATTGGTCTAGCATCAAATGGCAAGTTGTGTGTGGGTACCTGTAGCACCCTCTCATTGAGAACAAAAAATCGGTTCTTATGTGGCAAATCCTCTGTCGTGGAATCTAGACCAATGCCAAAGCTAATAATATATGGGGCCCCTCACTATTGTAAGTGTTGCATCCAGGGTAGAGAGGACCTTGGCCATCTCTTCTTCTCGTGCCTTAGAAGTTTCCCAATTTGGCAATCTCTTGCCAAAATTTTGAGCTTAACAAGGCAAACCAACTAGAAACAAGCTTTACTTGGAGAAACAATTGACTGGGCTTTTGCTTTGTGGAATGCCATTAGAGGGGAAGCGCTTTGGAAGATATGGAAAGAAAGATGTGGGATCAACTTTGATGGCCATCAGAAAGAGTGGTTGATTGAAAAATCCTTAAAAGGTAGAAGAATATGTAATTGTAAAAAATCTCTGCCTTTCAGATATCGTAGGATGTTTCTCTTGGAAAACAACAAGATTAAAACTAAGTGGGTTGCTTACGAAGGTGAAAAAGAATCATTAAACTTCTGAGAAACTCTCTTTAATAACATTCGTCTCCCATCGAATCTTTGATATCCTAGCGATTGTGATATGTCATAGGTTTGGGACCATTATACCCCTACTTTGTGGGATATAGGGGATCCCAAGGGCACTAAGCCCATTCATTGTATATTTTTTCTATGCATGGGAGAGGAGGCTACAACTGAAATTCCTTTTAGAAAAAAAAATTATGCTCTCGAACCACTTCTTCATAATCTATTGGTTGACCCATGAGTTGGAGCTCTATTGGGATTGGTGCAACACTCATTAAGCAAGCTAGGACGTTTTTTTTGTCATTTCTAAGCTTGTTATTGTCTTCCATGAGGTTCACTGTTTTGATTAATTTATACTCCTCCTATCTAACATAGCATGTTGTGTCTTTATCTTTCATAATTCATGTTTAATAGTTTCTTAATTCATGTTTAAAAGTTTCTTCGTGGTCAACATCTATTTAGAAAAGTTTTTGTGCATCATTCATTAATAATGCATGTGTCATCTTCAAGCTTAAGGTTTGTTATTTTACTTATGTTCTTGACTTATGGTAGCACTTAGTAGCGCATCATTTATGCATGCTAATATGTCTTACAACAAGATGAACTCCAAAAAATAGTATGAGATAAAAAAAAGTTAGTATAGTAATTCCTTGGCTGAAATACTGAATTCGGTGTACCTTCTTTATTGTGTTTTGTGACATGCATTGGAAAGAATGTTGATGTTCTTATTGATGATGTCCAATGATTGGTATTACAACAAGTTCCCACTTCATCAAGGGTGTCGTGGACATCCCTCTGGTCAAAGTCTCATAATCGCATGAAAATTGGTGAGCATACTCTGGGTGATTAGGACTTCAAAATTGTTTCCTCTATGGCATCAAAATTTTCATTTGAACTTGTTTCCGCCTCCGAATGCACTATCGCAATGATTGCACAGTCAATTTCATCCTTTTGTACCAAACATATATACAAGTTTTGGTTCGCTAGTACAAGTGCCTCAAAGTCCACTACAGGTTTAGCAAAGCCTTGATAGGGTTTTTCTATTCAAATTTTTGAGGTATAGTCAATTTTTTGCATCAGGAATTTAGTCACTAGCCATGGTTGAAAGAAATGATGTATTTAGTTTGTTGGCTATTGAGGATAAGTTGGATGGTATGAATTACCCGATGTGGGCATATATGATGCATTATGTATTGGTAGCAAAAGGTTTGTGGAATATTGTACAGACTGTTGACAAATGTCCTACTGCAGGTGCAAATACAATTATTGAAAGTGATGCAGATGATGTTGAAGATTATAATCTTCAATTTCTCGATCATACTATGGTTCCTATTGCATGCACCTACTACAAAACAAATTTCTTGGGATTGTCAAGATGCTCAAGCACATTCATTGATAGCTTTTTCTATCAAACATGCCATTATCCCTCACATTCATTGCTACAAGACAACAAAGGATGCTTGGGATACACTTACACTTTATACCAAGCAAGAAATGAGGCTCGTGTTGCTTAACTTCGAAAATAGTTGGAGAGTGAGCATATGAATGAACGAGATTCTATGGATAGTTTTTTGACAAAGATCAAAGATTTGAAGGAGGAGTTGATTTCTACTGATGAAATCTTGCCAGATAGTTTACTTGTGCACACTGTTCTTAATAGTCGTCTAGATTCATATTAGAGTTTTCCTTCTACTCTTCAATTCATGATGATGAAAGGAAATCCAAATGCCTTAATATTTGAGGAGTTAATCTCTGTTTTGATGCATGAAGATCATTCGAGATAGAGCACGTCAATTATGCAAATCAAGTTTTCTTATCTAGTCAAAAGGGCAAAGGTAAATGGAGCTCATTTACTAGTAAGCATAAATATGCTAATGCCTCAAAGTCAAAGAAGGAAGACAAAGATGACAAGAAAACAGAAAAGCAAAAATAGTTTTGCAAGTAGTCTAAGGAAAATGATCATGTCCTAAAGAGGCAAAGAAAAAAGAGGTTGGAATGGTTGTTGTAGAGGCCTCTACACCTAAAACAGAGTCGGCTAATCTTGGTCAGAATGAAGAATGGGTGTTTATTATTGCTTGCAACCATGATTCATGTTCTCATGAGCAATGTATGTCTATAGTAGACTCATATGTTTGGTACTTTCATAGTGGGGAAACCAAATACATTACCTTGCAAAGTTTCTTCAATCCACTTGAGCATACCCCTATAGAGAATACTATCACATGTGCTAACAACTCCTCTTATCCTTTAATGGGACTTCGCAAGATCATTCTGACCAGTATTAATGGCAATTCTCTGACATTATCACATGCTTTATATGTGCAAGGGATCAAGAAAAATATGTTAAAGTTTTAACAATAGCCAATATTAGCTTGGTTGTTAAATTTGTTGATGATAGATGTACAATTCATGATTTCTCAAATGGTGATGTTATTATTTCTTTTGACATTTCATATCATGGACTATATAAGCTAGTAGACTATGCAACATCTATGAATGATTCAATGTGTATAGTTCAAGATTCTCGGGCTATATCATATGCAAAGCTTTGGCATGCATGCTTTGGTCATCTCAATTTTGCTAGTTTATATATATATATATATATATATATATATATATATATATATATATATATATATATATATATATATATATATATATATATATATATATATATATATATATATATATATATATATATATATATATATATATATATATATATATATATATATATATATGTGTGTGTGTGTGTGTGTGTGTGTGTGTGTATAGAAATATGAAAGGGTTTTCTTGCTACCCAAACTTGAGGCACCTTCTAAACATGTCTGTGAAGGTTGTATTTTGGGAAAAATGCAGAATTCCTCCTTCCCAAAAGATGTTTCAATTTGAGTTACTCATAAATTGAAGCTTGTTCATAGTGATGTTTATGGTCATATGCAAACACCTTCATTTTCAAACTACCTGAATTTCTATCCCAAACACTAGCCAACAACACCTCCAAGTGTCTTTTAACTCTATTCTTTAGGCTTAAAATCTTGCATAAACTTGAATGGTTACACCCACCACATTTGAAAACCTTTTAAGAAACTTGTAGGTTTACTAGTGTCACTGAAGAGACCCAAAGCTGAATATCAATTGTCAGATAAGTACATATGTTCTTCAACCTATGTAAAGAGAATGATGCATGAAAGTAGTACAAAATGGCTCTAAGAATCACGCCAAAAATGCTTCAAAACAAGCTTCGAAAGCAAAGAATGAAGCTTTGAGGGCCCAAAATGTGTTCAAGGTAATGTGAACCTTAGTTTTTCCCCCTCCTCAAACACCACAAGAGTGTAGCTTAGTGGCAAGAGATTGCCAATCAAGTGACATGGGAGGAGAACGATATTGGGATGGGTGACCTCTCTGGAAGTATCGGGAACCTCCGTCTTCCTTGATCATTGAGGTCCTCCCTCACATAGCCAATGACACCAACAGTGACTTTGATGACTTGAGTGACAAGGTATGCCAAGGTCTATGCCTTGGTCACCGCCTTAGTCAAAAACCGCACTAGACGTGCAAAATACACAAAAAACACACAATACATAAAGAGAAGGAACACAGATTTCCTAAGTTTTACAAATGTGGTCGAACCTTGCATATGTGGCTGACCAAGCCCCTATATATTTTTTTATAGAACATATACAAAAGTATTTGATGGCCATTTGGCTTTTCACGCATCACTAGTGATAGCAAATAAGAGGGGGGAAGCCTTGCCCAATGGATCTATATAGTCTAAAAGGACAAGACACGTGACCACTCATAGTAACCCTAAACTAGACATTGCTAAAAAGAATACTAATGAACTTGATGAACTTCCTACCAACTCCAATGTATTGGAGAGAGTGAAGGATGAAGTCCTAATCCACTCTATCATAAGCTTTGTCAAAGTCAACTTTAAAGAAAAAATAGTCAATCTTATTTGCACTGGAAAACTTAAGCCCTTGCCAAATGGAGATGATAGCATCAATAATGTACCTACCTTTAATGAACCCTTTCTGGTCAAGGAGAAGAATCTTATCCATAATGGGGCTAATTCTTCTAGCCAAGAAGAGGCAAGGATTTTATAAATGGAAGTTAGATAAGAGATAGGTCTCTAGTTGTTCAAGTCATCCTTAGGTCCTTTTTTATGAACAAGCTTAATCACTCCAATGTTGATGAAGGTAGAAAGAATACCTCTCCTCATAGCTTCTTGCCAAATCAAGGTCAATTTACTAATGGTTTCTCTAACCTCACTCATAGAGAGGGGCAATTCAAGGATAGAAGCCAGAGAATGGGAATCATTTTCTTCCTTTTAAGGGAAATAGTAGTCATAGCTCTCTAGATGTCCCCCCCCCCTTGGGAGGCTTAGAGAAAACATTTGTAAAGAAGTTAACACCCTCCTACAAATTCTCCTTGATATTAACAACATAGCCTCTTGAACTCTTTCTCAACATAGCTATGAAATCTCTAGCTTTATTTCTTCTCATCAAACCAAACATATTCTTATTAGGTTTATCAACTTGCAAACCTTGAATTCTCTTGATGTGACAAGGGCACCACAAGCCAAGAGGTAATCTCCATATCTTGATCAGTCTTGAAGATCCAGGACCCTCTGGTAATCAGTAGGGTTGCTAAAGGAGGCTCCCTTGTTTTTCTCTATCTCTTTCAAAATCATCATCCTTCTTCTAAACCTAATTTCCTTTGGCTTTAGCTTATACATAAAAAAAAGCTTTTGGATGTCTCTGATAGATCTTTCCCAAGAAACAAAGGGGTACAAGAGAAATGATTGTTAAAGATGAGCTTAGTTCTATCTTTGATACAAGGAATTTTAAGCAGAGAGGTATCAATGTTAGGCCATCAAGCTTTATAGTCAAGGAAATTTCTATAAAGTTTATTAATCAATGGAACATGATTAGAAATTTGAAGGGAAATATCCCTTTCACAACTAATCTTCCAAAGATCTTAACATCTATTAATGTTCATGTAAACTCTATCTAACCTAGCAGAGAGGGGGGTATTCACATTCTTGTTATTCCAAGTGTGCCCTAAATTAATGGAGATATCAATAAGATCATGAGAGTTGATCATATGAAACCAACATAGTTTCTCCCTCCCTTGAAGGACATTGTGTTTATTGCTAGATCTATCTTGATTAGTAATGACCATATTGAAATCCCCTAAAATTATAATATCACCAACTAGCAAGCTCATCCCAACAAACAGTTATGTCATTGGTATTATTTGTAGCATATCTACTAACAAAAGTATAATCCTGAGGATTCTTACACTTAATAGCCACCCATTGATCGGTAGAACTAAAGAAACATTCTTCAACAAAATGATTAAGATTAGAAACAATATCAATAGAAGCACCACCTCGACCATTGTCATGTTTAGTGGAGTACCAAGTACGACCGCTTGAGACAATTTGAAGATTATACTAAAGCTTTGTAGCCCCCTACTTTCACCTCCTGAAAGTAGATTATATCGAGAACAAGAGAGATATCCTTCATCCAACTATTTATAACTTTACCTCTTACAAGAGATCCATAAAGACAAACATAGAATGAAAGTCAAGCAGATAATGACCAAACATTCTTAATAACCAATTGAATTGTTTGAGAGAAACAACATCAATAATATCAAAACAACAACAATGAATTTCAGAGTAGAATTCCATTCCATTAGAAAGATCATTCACTTTCTATGATTCTCAGTAGGTTTGAAAAATGATCCAGACACTCTCACAACATCCTTCCTTTTGGACTTAGTTTTAACCTACAATTGAGAATTATTATTAGTGTACTGAGTCATAGGAACATCTTCAGTACTACATTTACCTGCACGAAGATCATCAATTCTCCTCTTGCCATTATTGTTTAATTGCTCAAAGAGTTTTTTATCATTTACGTGAGTATTTTCACATTCCTCTTCCTTTGAGGAAGAAGCAGAGGAGGAGTCACCAGAGCTTCCCCTTGAGTTAGGGTTCCTCTTTGACCTGAAATTCCAACTTAATTCATTAGTGTTAGCTTGTTTTTCTTCGTAATGATTCTGATTCTAAAATTTATTTGACATATTAGTAAGGGAAGGATTATCCTTTAGGTTACCTGCAATAACTTCATTAGGTGGAGTGACAACTTTTTGAAAGGGGTTGAAAACATTATCAAGCAACACATCAAATTTATTGTTCTAAGTAGTAATGTTGTTTTTTTGTTGGCTTAGGACCAACTTTTTTGGCATGTATACCTTGGTTACTGGTGGATTCTTTAGCATGATCCGCAACACGAGGCTTATGAGGTCCACCACAATCAAAACTATCACCATTGGTAACTTTCAACATAAGACAATCTTTTATGAGATGTCCTTACTTATTACAATGAAAATAGGCACGAGGTAAATTCCTGTACAAAATCTTTTGCTCATGAAGTTTAAATCCATCAAAGTCTTTGATTATCAAGGAGCTTTTTTATATTTTTGGCTAGGTCAACTTCCACCATGATTTGAGGATCCCACTTTGGGTTAATTCCATTTCTAGCTCCTTGATCAAGCACTTCCCTTATAAGTTTACCTAAATTTTGAACCCAAGGATAATACTCCACTAGGAGATCACATAATTCCATCCACACTCGGACTTTAGTAGGTTTAGGGCATCTAGGATAAAAACCAGGGTGCTATTTAAAAAAGGAGACTGAAGTATTCCTTATTAGCTAATGACCTTCCATAATCACTTGTATAACACTATTTGCATCATGAAAGAAAAAAAAACCATTTGGGAGATATTGAACATGTTTGACATACAATCCACGATTTTCCCAATTTAACTGAATCCATGACTTGAGAACCTCTTGTGCTGGCATAGGGCCATGGCAAAGACCGATCACCACATATCATTAAGGTGGTTATACCATTTTCAAGCGAGACTTTATCTCTTATCAAGATTCTGTCATTTGAGTCTTCAAACTCAGGATCTAAATTAATCTTATTACCTCCAAAATGCTTCTCTCTCTCTCTTTGTTCGATGGCACTCCACTTCGTAAGCCCACTCGACGTTGGAACCAATGTTCGGGCAAAACCATAGGATTGTATGAACTTCGGAATGAATCTTGTCAAAGCTTATAAAAAAGGTGCGCTTTTCATCTTTCTTTTCTATATATGAATGTAAAGATGAATGTAAAGATTGTAAGGTTGAGTTCACATAGCCCTACGGCACAGTTGGCTTCTCCAAATGTCAACATCTGATTTGATAAAAAGAACAGTAAAAATTCTGAGTCCACCATTTTATGTGACGAGCTCCACCCCTCGGAACGATTTTGTACCGCTTTGACAACAATTTTTCATTGCCCATTTCTGTGATTCAACCAATAGTATCCCACCGATATTTTAATTATCATGTCCTCCTGCAGCTCTGTGTGAATTAAAAATGGCGACACCCAGTTCTTATCCAGAAAAGTATGCCGCCTTATCTGAATGCACCTAAGAGCACTCAACCCTCCCGTGCTAACTCGCATTACAAGCTGGTAAAATGAGAGATAGTAATTCGAAATTTGAATGCTTTCCAAACGGAAAAGATGACATATAAAACAAGTCTACTTCCTCTCTCTCCCATTCTTACTTTCTCACCCTCTAAATTGGGTGCGAAAAATTTAGTAAAAAAGGTAAGAGTTCTAAGTTTGAACCGTCATTCGACTCCTTTTTTTCTTGGTTTTTTTTCGGTTTTTTTCTCCCCAGAAGGAACGGAAAAAGAAAATTTTCTTGTGTCAGATCCGTCGACCAAAGAAAATGGAAGCTGCGAGGCGAGCTGTACACGCCTCGTCCGGAGAGCTGGCAGCTACGTCGTCTTTCTGTCGTCCTTGCTCTACCGCAGTGCTGCGCATTCGAGCTAAAGTACATTACTGTGACGCAGACAAGTACGGCATGCGACGCCCGGGTGATCAAGGGCTCTGTGTTCGGCGACATGAGCATGTTGTCACCCCCATTATGGCATCTTCCGATGGTGCTCCCCCCCTTCGGATGGAAGATAGCTCATCTTCGTCTGCATGTATAGCTCCTTCATCTGCAATCGACTTTCTTATGCTCTGCCAGCGTTTAAAGGTAAGCTTCATTAATACACTTCCACTATCCCTATATCTTCCACATTATCAACAATCTGATTGTAGTCGGTGCCATAGTACTTATTTAGGTTGCTAGATGCTTATTTAGGGTGTACATCAAAATGACACAGACGAAGCACATTGAAGCCTGCACCATGTATTTGGTGCTTCTTTGCACCCGCAGTGCTGTGGATTTTGGCTATTAAAGCTTAAACATAAATTGTTTTTGCATCCTTGAAACAGAATATGCGTATATTTTTTCGAAAACAATGCACGTGTGTAACTGTGTCAGTTGATTGCGTATGTGTTCATTTGCATGATTTGAAAGTTACAGAGCACATTTACGTCACACCTTAATCCAAATAATCCTTGCACATTTCTACCAAAGTGGTGCAGGCAGTAGCTATGATACGATCGTGATACAAATGGGTGTGGTATGTCCGATGTCTTATTCTGCAAAGTCAAAGAAAAGAATAGACAAACGCGTGTAAGTATGTTCAGATGTACGCATGCACATTGGCACGTACACAAACACATGCGTGCAGCGTACACATGTATGCACATAAACTTACGTATTCACACACATGCACATATGCACACACGTAAACACATACATATATACATAAATGTCAAAGATGAGAATTGCTGGAAACTCTCTTTCTGAAAATGCAAGCTGAACAGATATAAGCTAGAGAGAGGAGAGAGGCGATAGCCTGGAGAGAAAAACCACAGCTGAGAAAATCATTGACTGTACTGTTTGGAGCCGTATCCTCACTTGATGAACTAAAGTAAGGGCATGCTTGCATAGAAAAGGTAGAAAAACTAGCTGGGCAACTTTCTAGGCTTATGATTGAAAAAATACCACAAATATATGTTGGCCCCACGGGGGAGTTTGCTGTAAGGTGATGCAACATCCAAAAGTAAATTTGTGTAATACTAGACAACGTAAAAAGCATGTAGGGCTTCATAGATTGAGATTTAATCCCATTGTACCCAAAGATATAGATCAAGCATAACCACAAAAAAGGTGGCTCCCTATGAACCATTTTGAGAGAGATCAGGTTGATTTAATAGATGTCAATGTCCTAATACCCCTCATTAACTCTTGGTTGTTGTATCAATACAAGAGGGCTTGAATATGAAAATGTATCATGATAGTCCTGTAGTTCCCTGGATCCATCATATCGCCGGACTTATGGATAGGCATAATAGTATGCATAGTCCACGAGTCAGGTAATCCCTCAACCAAAGCACGGTTGAAGAGATGGGCGATCAGATCAGGTGGGAAACTACATCTGCTGCGTATATAAAGTGCTCGCCCTGTAGCCCTGTGTGGTCTGCCGAACATCCATGCTGTAGCCTATGGATGGCCTGTCGTACCATGCCTGCCGTGAAGAGGGTGGATATCACATGACGCGGTGTGGGAGGGATCGGCAATGGTGGCTGTCCTGGGACGTCATATAACCTCCGGGCGTAGGTGTGCCAAGTCTGAGGATCTGCTATGGGTGTAGGTGGGCGTGGCTCACGTAGTGCCCTCCATGCGGTGGCACAATCCCTACTCATGAGAAGGTCGAACTACTCTGCCTCCTGTCTCTCCTCGAAAGCTCGTCGCTTTCGGCGTGTGAGGGCTCGCATCTGTCGTCGTGCCTCCCTCTCTGTGATGGATCCCAAGATACTCTGTGCTCTGAGATGTCGGTATAGTCGCCTACACTCCTCATCGTACCATCTATTTTGGGGTGTATGCCCCAGCCGTGTCGAATGTGCCGTGCTGTGGGTGGTGTATGGGAAGCTGAGAGTAGCGGATGTGTGGAGGATCGAGGAGAAGTGGGCGGTGAGGGTGTCCAATGAGGCAGAGGGATCAAGGGAGTAGATGCGCTCTCGAACATGGGAGCTATAGATATGTGCTAGCTCATGTCTAAAGTGAATGGTGGTATGGGCATGTGGCTGTACGGTGACGGGGTGTGATATGCATGGTGAGCCGCGTATGGATAGGGCAAGATATGCGTGGTAAGCTCCAATCGGTATGGGTGGGATAGTGAATGAGGTGATGAGATGCGTCGCCTCCCGGGGTCCGATAACATAGTCTACCACACTACCCCCTGTGGTGTCGTGGGTGGAATGTAGGTGAGCTTTGAGGCCACTCGAGGTGGGCCAAGTCGCCATCCCATTATATATAATGAGATGGTGTGCTGCTCCCATCTGGAGTAGGTGTCTGCCGTATGAGGTGGGTGTGGCGGTGTTGGCTGAGGCTCTGAGTGTAGACATATCCTCTATGGTACGAAGCATCTCAGGGTCGTCAAAGTCGTAGATATCACATTGGTGGCTCTGAGTGCGGGCATTGAAGTCTCCTACAAGGAAGACTTCGCCCATCCCGGTATACTCCATAATGGTGTCACTGAGGCAGTCATATGGCGATGTGGTGTCTGTTCCCTCCCCCCCTAAGGGTTGCTCGGGGGAATGTGTGAAGCGCGAGCTGGTGGGTGCAATATAGCATATGACGAAATACGCTGCTCTCTCCTCTGATAGCTTGAGGCGTATCCACATAAAACGTGCCTCTTGGTCTTTGGCTACCACCTGTACCCTGTGCTGTAGCGACTGTCTGTAGAGCACGGCTACTCCTCCTGATCCTCGTGTGGTGTGCTGTCTCATCTGTCGGCGGTGAGCTGACTCCCACATATAGCCCTCAATCCTCGGTAGGCTCCTCCCCGGGCTCTCGTGTGTCTCTGTTAGTAGATCATGTCTCTGCCCTCCATCACCTCCTCAAGGCGTCCTGGATGTGTCCACAAAGATCCATTGCAATTCCAGACTGCAATGTGCACCTCCTGTTGTGCTGTCTCATAGGCCGCGAATCCCTAGTCAATGGGCCGTCCATCAATGATGACACGACCGTCTCTGTATAGGGCACGATGACCCTCTCGTCGGGCCTGGAGTACACGCGGCATGCATGCACGTCTGTGCTCTACTTGCATCCGTGTGAGATCGTCATCTAAATAGATGGGGGTGCCCGATGTAGTGCGTAGTACCTCCCGTCGTTTGAGGAAGTCTCTCCTCCCGGCCTCATCTGAGAACTTAATGATAAGTGCTCTGCTCCGTGTGGTGTCCCGTCTTGCTCTCCAGGCTCTGGTGAAAGGGAGAGGCTCATCCGCACGGTATCCAAGTAGTGTGCACAAGCGACGCCCATCCTGCTCTGGTGATCCGTCTGTCTCTGTGAGGCCGGAGACGCGAACATTGAGCCTGCGAGCCTGTCGCATCCGCTCCTCCTCAATGGTGGTGTGTACTATGTGGATCTCCTCATGGTGGTTGATCTTCTTTGCCTCCTGTCGAAGGTTCTTTTTTACAACCTAGACCCATCCATCTTTCTTAGTCTCAAGCTCGCCCTGAACCACCTCCATGCACTCCTTGATAGTCACCCGAATGTCCTCTAGCTGTGGGGCGATCTCCCCCTCCTCGCGTATGCTGTCCAGTTTCGTTCTCAACTTAGTAAGCTCGGTGTGGAACTCCTCCTGGTCTCGTGAGTGCTGCTTGTGGGTAGCAAGAAGCTCTTCCCGAAGGGACTCATTTTCCTTCTCCAATGTTTCCACCTTGGCCTCGAGGGCGGCAACTTTGCGGGTAAACCCGTTCAGTGCAGAATCTCCTTCTTTCTTCTTTTTTCCTATTAACTCTCGGAGGATATGCTCTAAGGTGGCCAGCTGTTCCTCCAACTTGGGGGCCATGTAGGAGGGGGGGAGAGAGGGATAGAGAGAGAGAGAGAGAGAGAGAGAGAGAGAGAGAGAGAGAGAGAGAGAGAGAGAGAGAGAGAGAGAGAGAGAGAGAGAGAGAGAGAGAGAGAGAGAGAGAGAGAGAGAGAGAGAGAGAGAGAGAGAGAGAGAGAGAGTTGCTTAGAATTAGGGTTGGGCTTCAGCTTAGGGTTCGGGTCAGGGTTTCATGTCAGATTAGGGTTAGGGTTAGGATTTCAGGTTAGGGTTGGGGTTTCAAAAATATATTTGATGAACAGTGGTTGGAGTGTAAGTTAGGGTTAGAGTTAGGCATTCGGATTGGGAGTGGGGTACTTGAGAGTATAGATAGGGTTATTGTGTTGTACTTTGTCCATCGTGTCATTCAGAGCTTTTACAACAGTCCTCGGTCGCGTCAAGTAGCTCTTGCATCGGTCATTAGGGCAGCCCTTGCGTCGGTCACTCGAACCCTAATCGTGCGAACAGGTCACGTGAACCCTAATCTCTGCGACAGGTCGGGGCAGAGGCTGTGTCAGGTCGGGGAAGGGGCTGCGTCAGGTCGGGGCAGAGGGCTGCGTCAGGTCGGGGCAGGGGCTGCGCCAGGTCGTGGCAGAGGGCTGCGTCAGGTCAGGGCAGGGGCTGCGTCAGGTCGGGAGAGAGAGAGAGAGAAAGAAAGAAAGAAAGTCATATTAATGTCTTCTGGAGGCCAAACTTGGCCTATGAGACAAAACCATGTACAAGTGTAGTAACCCTGTGTAGAAAACGAAATGAAATAAAAGGTACTCGCTACACAAAGCTATATAGAACTGGAGAAGGCTGGGGAGACGTGGCTCTGACTCTACAGATAATGGCCACCTAATACATGGGGGATCCATAATGTGAGTGAGTAAAATACCCTAGCTACCGGTGATGGGCTGGCGGTGGATGTAGTATGTGGTATATCGGTGGTGGTCTGAGTACCTCCTGAAGGAAGACAACCCAGGGAGGGGGAGAGGGAGAGAGAGAGAGAGAGGGAGGGAGAGAGAGAGAGAGAGAGAGAGAGAGAGAGAGAGAGAGAGAGAGAGAGAGAGAGAGAGAGAGAGAGAGAGAGAGAGAGAGAGAGAGAGAGAGAGAGAGAGAGAGAGAGAGAGAGAGAGAGAGAGAGAGAGAGAGAGAGAGAGAGAGAGAGAGAGAGAGAGAGAGAGAGAGAGAGAGAGAGAGAGAGAGAGAGACCATGCCTAAACCAAAACAAAATTGTTGGAAGTACTTGTCTAGCCGAGGGAAATTTGGATGGGGTGGGAGTGAGAGATGGACATGTAACCTATGTGGTTACAAAGGGGGTGGTGGGGCGGATCGTATCTAAGCCCACCTTGCCAAATTTACTGGTTTGGGCATTGAAGCATGCAAACAACCTATGCGAGCTGACATCAAGGATGAGCTCCTTGAGTGGGTAGCTGAGAGGGAAGCCAAAAAGTATCCACAGAGCTCTCGGCCCACCTCCACCTCTATCAGCTCCTGTGATCCTCATGCACATGATGCTCCAACACATCAGGGTCATAGGGGATCCTCTAGTGGAGGGAATGATGAGCATGGACATGACACCATCCATCTTGAGGATGACACTCAGCCACCGACGAAGGCAGCCCGAGGATCACTTTCTTCGGCATCTGTATGTGCGGGCTTTCAAAGGCAACGAGAGCTTGAGGCCAAACAAGGTATAATGAAGCTATTCATACAGTGTGGCCTCTCTTTTAATGTTGCACGCTCACCCGCATGGAAGGAAGCCATGGAGTTAGTGAGCACATTGGGATATCGATGGACCGGTCCTTCATATGAGGAGTTGACTAGTGAGCTACGCAAAACAAAGGACACAGTGGAGAAGTTAGAGCCCATGATGGGCACATGGGAGAAGTATGGATGCACTATTATGTGCGATGGATGGACGGACATCAGAAAAAGGAATGTGTATAGCATACTAGTGCATTGTTGCAAAGGCACTATGTTCCTTCGCGCCATTGATGCATCACAAGCTGGATTTACAGTGACAGGTATGTATAGCTGAAATTTCAAGTTTTAATTTTAAGATAAGCATTTGAATTTGCATATGCTAGCAGCTATATATATGTATTATGTACATGATACATGCACATTGCATGTATATTATATTGTTGCTTGTATATACTATATAGTATGCAATGTGCATCATGCATCATGCATGTGCCATGTGCATTGTGCCATCATCATCCATGGAGCATGTTGGGAGCTTCATGTTGCATGTAAAGTGACTAGTCTTTTCATATATGCCATATGGCTGATTTGGTGTAATTTTTGTCTCACATGTGAGTTTATATATGGTCACATCCGCAAGGATTTTTTGGATGTCGGTCAAAAGAATGTTGTGCAGGTCATTACCGAGAATGGAAGTAAGTGTGTGGCCATGGGTAGATTGTTAGAGGGAGAGTTTTCCTCCATTGTGTGGACCCCATGTGCCACACATAGCATTGATCTTTTGATAGAGGATCTTGGAAAGATCCTTTGGATTCATTTTGTTTTTTCAACCCGCCATAAGGTGGTCTCTTTGTTCACAAAGAGACCAAAACTATTAGCTATTTTCAAATCATACAGTGAGTTGGATATCCTGAAGCCCACGAAGACAAGATTTGCTTACATGTGCATAGTGATGGAGAGACTACTTCGGGTGCTGCAGGCTTTGATGCAGTCAGTTGTATCTACAAAGTGGACTGTTTGGGATGGACACACTACCCCCCGAGCAGATTTTGTGTGCATTACATGCTTGTTAGATTCATTTTGGAGGGATGTAGAGGCACTTGTGCGTGCCATACATCCATTATATTCTGTTCTTCGCATCGTTGATATGAAGGGGAGTACATTGGAACTCATCTATGACTTCATGGATCGAGCTGGCGAGTCCCTTTCACGTTGCCCATATTTGACATTGGACAGGTATTTATTAAGTTATTACTTGTTACTTTGAAGTTTGAATTTTTGACACTTAAAGCTCTTATTATCTTAAAAATTAGGCTCTAAAATTTTATAATTTCTTTCTTTATAGGATTGAGCAGCTTAAGCTTGTATGGAGGGATGGATGGGATTGGTTTCATTGCCCGATTCATGGGATGGCACACTTATTGCATCCCTTATGGCGATCTAAGCGGGCCATCGTGGATGAGGAGCTCTTGAGTGCATGGATCACATATGTATATAGACTTTACCTAGCTGATGTAGAGTTGCAACTTCAGTTGGAGAGACAACTCTTGGTATTCCAAAATGGTGGTGGCCATTTCGGAAAGGATACGGTTTGTTTGAGATCTACTCAGTTGCGGCCAATATCATGGTGGGAGATGTACGGTGCTAGTGCTTCTCAGTTGGTAAGTACTAAGTCAAAAGTCTTTAGTGTGCGTGACATGTGCTAAATATGTATTATGATTTATGTACTAATTATTTTTTGAATTATGTTGTAATGCAAAGAGAGTTAGCTATTCGTATCCTTTCACAAGACTGCTACGTAAGTCCTTGTGAAAGGAATTGGAGCACATGGGCCCTCTTCCATACAAAGAAGAGGAACATACTATCTACAATGCAGTTGGAGGAGTTAGTTTATTGCCACTGCAACTTGCGTCTCTTGGAGAGCGGAGTTAGTTTATTGCCACTGCAACTTGCGTCTCTTGGAGAGCGGCGGCCATACAGGAGATGTGAGAGAGGTGAACGTGGATACAATAGATATAGAGAAAGTGAGAGATATTCCAGATATTCCTCCAGAGGATTTGGACTTATATATTATGCTTTACCATGAGTTGACCTTACTTGAGCATGATACCAGATTATCTCACAGCTGCAGAGGACCTAGCGGTAGTGGTGGCGCATCCACTAGGAGCAGACCACATACCACTACTACTAGAAAGGACGATGATGATGATGATGATGATGATGATGATGATGATTTGTCATCTGACACCATGTCAGAGTGAAAGTTTGATTATTGACATTTGAGACTTTGATATTTCACATTTGACATTTGATATTTCATCATTCGTGATATGTATTTACTATTGTGATGACAGTGGAGTCTGGACTCTGGACACTTATCATGGCTCACTTGTGACTTTATATTTATCATTTGCCACTTATGATTTATGCCATGAGCCATGACTCGTGTGATTTATCATTTGTCCTAGTGATTCTTGTTGGAAATTAGGTAGGCCCATAACTACAAACACATATTCTAGGATCTTCCAACATTGACAGACATGAGCATACATCACTCAATCATACAATGATGAGACAAAGATAGAGAGAGATTAGACATGTACAAAGTGTTACGTAAGCCACTGCTTACTTACACCATCATATATACAAATGTCAATTTACAATGTGGGAGTCAAAACCTCCACCACTTTATGTGAACAGAAATAGATGGAATAGTGTATGTACAAAATTTACAAGAATATTCAGATGTAGGGACAGAAATCTGAATATGTATGAGATGTAGGACCTAATAGGTTGTAGAAGAGTGAATATGAGTGACTGAAAGAGGAAAGACCAGTTTGAAACTGATATTCAGCAAACCCTAATCTGAATTTAGGCTATGGAAGACCCTAAATCAGATGTGTGTGTGATAGATCACATACTTACGGAATTAGCATAGAATGCTAACATGTTGCTAACAGAAATCCTCGTACTCATGTGGAAACACCTTCTCTAACACCTCATATGATGCATATAGCATGCATGTACTGATTCTCCTTTATGGATGCCATTGCCTCCATGTATGCCAAATAGGACTCTTGATATGGATGCCACTGCCTCCATAAGCTCCAAGTAGTACCTGTGTGCATAAAGAGAATATGTACATGAATAGTTAACATAAGATGCAATCTTTTGTTAAGCTCCATCCAATGTCTTTGAAGTACTCCATGATCTTCATGTAGAAGACAATCTCCAAATACATCATGTAGATGGATGATCCACACCATCAATCTGCTGATGAGTAAGTCTTCTCCATCAACAAGAGTGTGAACGCACTCTTCTCCAAGAAGAACTCGATGGCTGCTCCTTATCTTCTTCAAGATTGCTCCATAGCTGCCCCATATGTGCACCATGGTTGCCCCATGTGTGCATCTGCAAGAGCACCTCCAAAAGTCAGCCTAACAATGGTAGAGGATGTTCAACAAGTGACCAATAAGCCTTCTTATAAGCCCTTTAAGTCTCATGCGAAAAAATCCATCAATAAAGCACAATCACTGCCTGAAAAGTTGGATCACTATTGTTTTAATTTTGATCGCTAAAATTAGCTTTATTTTGCGTAGCTTTTTAGCTATCGCTAAAAATTGTTTTTAACAAGATTTTTCTTTATTTTAACCACCTGATGAATGACTTGAACATATTTTTATGACCTAAAAGCTGAGAGCTCTTAAATGAGATAAAAACCTTAAATCAGCAAAAAAATTAGGGTTAAGGTTTTCTCCCAAATCTGATCTCCGATGACTAAATGTCTTATAGCATTAGAAAGCTCTCATCAAGCTCTTCAAGATAGGATCATAAAAGTTTTACCCAAATTTTGTGCCAAAAATGACTAAGTATCAAAATTAGGGTTTCTGCCCTAATAGGGATTTGGACTAATGTGACATTGATTTCCAACAATCCCCCCTGCAATGTCATATTGGTACAAATTGAACTGGATATGCAACTTCCTTCATATGAAAACTGACATAAGCTTCAAACTTGTCCATCAGAATTGACCTTCAAAATTTTATCTTCAAAAGTCTCTTTCAAAACTGAATTTGAACTTCTTCAAACTTCAAAAATCTGAATTTGCTGAATATGAACCATAATACGTGAGAAAATATGCAAACTAGATATCCAATAGTGTTAGCATACATCAAGCAATCACTGCTTGTCAACATATGTAGCATGATTTGACTTTGAATGTGCTATCTCTTGTCTTCTCAAACCTGTAAGAATACACGAGGATCCACATATTTGTATTTACTAAGAAAGATTTCTCAGCGTACTTCTTCTGTGTGATGTAAATACGCTAAATAGAATCAGGAACTGAATCTTGGGACTTGTGACTGACAACTCACAACTTAGTGCATTATGAACACTAGTTGGTTCATCTCTGACTATACTCAACTCTCATGAGTCTCAACAAAGGTTCATATCTACGTTGTCATCTTGTCTTCATCCTTGTTCTATCTGTAAGTCCTTCATACCTCTTTCCTTCAAAGTCTGGTATAATCATATATGTGTGCACCTCATAAGTAACAGACCTCTCTGAAATATCAAGCTTCTCTGCAATAGTACTCTTGAACTTTCTCCCGAACAGGAACACCCAACAGGAACTTTCTCCAGACATTCTCCTTCTTCCTTCTTCTACAAAAGCTGGAACATAAAGAGAAACTGACAAAGGAAATATAGGAATACCTGTAGGTATGATTCTACATCCCCTCATATATGGCTGAAAATAAGTCTTCATGTTTCTCTACTCCCCTGGATGATTTAACACCAGTATCCAAACTTCTTCAAAGTATATCAGACTTTATGAAATTTGGAACGTCTTCCTTCTTTTCAATAAATCTGATCTTTAATGATTTAGCATTGCTTCCATAACATCAATACCTGTTTCTGAAACAAATAATATGAACCCCTTTTTACTAGCATTGCAGATGCCAATAGCTTTCACTGCCATTCCTCATCTTCCCATAATCTAGAATAAGGTTAGCTGATCCTATTACATCATAACAAAAAACTTTGATGAAAGCACTTTAGGATTCATAATCTTCTGCAACATAACAAGTATCTTCTTTTATTTCTCTGCAACACTAATCTGATAGAATCTGAATCTTTGACTTACTTCTTCCAATGCTAAGAACTTTTACAAACAAAGGATAGATATCTGACTCAAAAATACTCAAGATCTATGATCTCTCCAACAATACCTGTGTAGGATATGCTCTCTTCATGATTGAATGTTTAATTTGCTACCTGAATAACTAAGTGTCCATGCTTCTTACATAAAGTTGTAAAACTTTTCTTCAACTAAATCCTTCCCAAGAATCTTTAACTTCTATTGGAACACAAGTGGACAAAGTCTCACCTTGAGAACTCCAAAATTTGCAAGTTGATACTTCATATCTTCATATTTTTCCCGGGTGAAATGTGATAGTATCTACTTGACTTTCTTTTGGCTAACTCCACTTCTCAATCAAGTGATAGGATCTGATGGAACACCTTTTTGAATACAAGCATGTATCAAAAGTCAAGACAAACATAGAAAGTAGATTCTCTATCTGATTGGTACATCAAAAAATCTGAATTTTTCTGAAAATACTGGATTTTTCTGAATTTTTCTGAAAATACTGAATTTTTCTGAAAATACTGAATTTTCCTGAAAATACTGAATTTTCTGAATTTTTCTGAAAATACTGAATATACTGAATATGAGGTAACTTTTCCAAACAAAAAACCTCACTCCAAGTCTCCAACATCTACTACAAATACTCTTTTACCTCAAGAGTTAGGTAAAGAAGAAAAATACTTCTCTGCAACTTGTCATATACCAAGTAGCTCTGAATTGACGCTCCAAGAATTCTTTGAGGGAACATATAAGTTGTCTTAGATATCTGCTCCTTTTCTTTCTTTCAATGCAATTCTTTGTGAAAATCTACGAAAACATGACTAAATATAATGCAAAACAAGAAACTGCTTCTTCTTTAAACTATCTTCTTCACACAAGTTGTTCTCGTAGAATTGTCTTTGGATGTAGAGGATAAACGTAGGAAAAGTATATGAAAAATATAAGAGAAAAGGAAGTCTTACTTTCCCTTTGGAATTGTTGGACCTTCTTTTTCTGCATCTTTCTTCCACCTGATGTTAACATCTTCAAACTTCTCTTTCATACCTTTTGTTCTCTTCATCTTGAAGTAGCAAGCACTCTTGACTTCTTCAAATGATTTTTTCTCTTCCTCTAGTGCTAAGAGTAAGAGACAAAACAAACATGGTATTTAAATGGAAGTGAATATAGAAGCATGTTTTTCCATCTCCTCATTTGCTGAATCCATACTCTGCTTCAAATTTGATTGATATGACTGAATTCACCAATCTCTTCCTTGAGTTGGCTGAATGCTGAATTACCTCTCGAGGTACAAAAACTGATAAAAAAAACTTCCAATCTCGTGTTTGCTGAAAACAAAACTGATCTAATCTCCAAATTTGTCTTCTTAGATGAGCTTTCTTGCCATGAAAGAGATCTTCTATCAAAACTGTCAAGAACAACCTCTAGATATCTGATTTGGTGTAGCTAATGCTTTAACTTTCAAAGTAATGAAAGTGTTTAAAAGCGCTTCTTGAATCCTTCAAATCTCTTCATAACTGCTCCTGTAAGATATGACCTGCAAATGACAATCTGATAGTAGAAACTAATACCTGTGATTTGATGTTGATATGATTCTTTCATCTTCTCCAAACCATTGTTTTTCCTTGAATTTGAAGTAGCCTTCTTTTCATCAAGTCTTGGTCTTCACGCAATACTTCTGTAAAGTATTTGGCTGTTAACAGATCATAAGCTTCATACTCCACACTGATAAATAAACATGTGACTGAATTGTCTAATTCTCAAATCTCTACTCATCTAGATAAAGTGTGTATGTCATATGTCATATGTTGGAAGCTGCTCTGAAATCAAATGTTGGTAGTATGAGAGCTCTGATACCAAATGTTGGAAATTAGGTAGGCCCATAACTACAAACGCAGATTCTAGGATCTTCCAACATTGACAAACATACATCACTTAATCATACAATGATGAGACAAAGATAGAGAGAGATTAGACATCATGTACAAAGTGTTATGTAAGCCACTGCTTACTCACACTATCATATATACAAATGTCAATTTACAATGTGGGAGTCAAAACCTCAACCACTCTATGTGAACAGAAATAGATGGAATAGTGTATGTACAAAATTTACAAGAATATTCAGATGTAGGGACATAAATCTGAATATGTATGAGATGTAGGACCTTATAGGTTATAGAAGAGTGAATATGAGTGACTGAAAAAAGAAAGATTAGTTTGAAACTGATATTAAGCAAACCCTAATCTGAATTTAGGCTATGGAAGACCCTACAGAAAATCAGGGTTAGGATTTTCTCCCAAATCTGATCTTTGATGACTGAATGTCTTATACCATTAGAAAGCTCTCATCAAGCTCTTCTAGATAGGATCATAAAAATTTTACCCAAATTTTGTGCCAAAAATGATTTGAGTATGAAAATTAGGGTTTCTGCCCTAATAGGGATTTGGACTAATGTGACATTGATTTCCAACAATTCTTTATGTTTTTATTTTGATGTATCAAGGATCATTTATGTTATGAATCATGATGTTTATTGTAATTTGTTAAAAATTAGAAACTAGAAAGTTAGGTGTTAAATGTTATGATATGATATTATGTTGTTAGAATCTAGATGATGATGTTATGATTATTGATGTTAAATCTTGATTCTTATAATTTATGATGTATAATGATTCATGTGACATGTTAGATGTTATATAATCAGATCATTGAATGATAATTGATGTCAGATGGATATAAGTTGTAACATTTTAAAACTTTAATATTATGATCATGTGACATGAATGATGTAATTAGGGACCACTAACCAGTCATTAGTCCAAAGTCGTGAGTGATGACTCATGAGTCATGACTCTCGCGTCACGACCAAGTTAGATTGATAATCTCTATTATATATGATATATCTTATATTGTAATATGTATTTTATAGTATATATAGTCATATTCCATCTTATTATATATCATAGGACCCAAAATACTTGAAAAATACATATATAAATTTTGAAAAATAAATAACTTTATCGCAACGTCGAGGTCCAGACGTTGCCCTCGTTGCTAACCCATTGCCGTTGCCGTTGCCGTTTCTAAAACATTGCTTTCCACTACCATGCATACATACATACATTACCTACCAAGGTGGTTCGGTACGTTTGGTATGATATGTAAACGGTACATGGTAAGGAGGTTTGGTACGATACGGTACGCGTGTGTGTATATATATACATATATATATGTATGTATGTATGTATGTATGTATGTATGTATGTATGTATGTAAGTATGTAGATACACATTTTAAACATTTTACTAAGGAGTATGCTTCATACACTATGTAGTATACTTTATATACTCATTATATAATAATTTATGCTCATGCATGCATCTATATTGATTTTTGAATTACCACATGAGCACTTAAGTCTCATAGCATAGTTAATGAATTGCAAGGCTCACATAATGAGGTGCCAATTTCAAAAGAATAAGTGTTACAATTTTATTTAGAACAGGTATTGGTATGTTGGGTACGTACTGTATGTATCGTACACATCCAAGAGGTTTGAATGGGAATTTTTTCAACCTTGATACATATATACATTCATAAGAACCCCATCAAACCGATATTTTTAGCTTTGTCTTGTAATACATCTCTCATGGATTTTTCCAAATGGTTAAGCAATTGTTTTAAAGCCATTTTACCTACTATTCATGTATTTGGAAGGAATTACTCAAAGGTGCAGTTGTGCAAGCTTCCTCTAGTTGGATCTTAGATAATTCTCTAGGTGTTATTCGTGTAATAAAGTCTCTCAACCCTTCAAGAACTCTAGAAGAAAAATCTATTCCCTTGGGGCTTCAAACTTTGACTTCGCCACGTGTATACAAAGTTAGATTTGTGTGAAGTAAAACAGGATTTCTTCTTTAGCTAGGAAAGTTTTCTCTTTTAAATTCACCAAAGATAGATGTAAGGCTCTTTTGGTAGAAAAGTCTGCATTGCATTTTAATTATTTATGGTTGAAATCCAAGTCGGTAGATATAGATAGTAGAAAGAAACGTTACACTAGAATAGTAGATGAAAGTGACATTTTTGTTTGGTTAGAAAACTTGTATATTCAGTTGGTGATTCGTTATTCAAACAATGTATTAGAATTCCTATGGGTAAACCGTACAAATTGTGCTATCTTTCTCGATAATTTTTATCTTTTTACTTATGAATTTGAACTTATTGAAAGGCTTGTTTTCGCTAATACTTGTCCTTTAATTATACACAAACTTTCTAATATTAGACTCTTTGTAGATGATCTCTTTGTTCTTGATTTTAGTTTTGTTCAAGATTTTATGTATTTAAACAATGATGCTTTTGGTGGTGATATTTATCCCAAAGATTTTGCGAGCTGAATTGTACTTCACATGGTGATTATTGTGGTTTTCTAGATCTAAAAATATTTTAATCTCCTTTTGGTTTTGGAAGTAGACATAAATGATAAGAGATTAGAACTGGAATTTGCTAGCATTAGCATGATATGAATGCCTCATATTGATTCAAATATTTCTTATTTAGCAAAGTATGGTGTTGTTTTAATTGTTGATATTTTCTCATCTATGCTCAAACTTGTCTTCGTTTGTAGTTCAGTGTTGTCAATTAATCTCTTTGCTTGTGTAAAAAGGGTATTCATTCAAGAAAGTTTTTAAAGAAGGTAAGGATTTTCTTACTTCATAACAAGTTCATTTATGGTTCTTCTTCTTTTCATGTGTTTGGATTGATCATTAGTAAATTCAATAGAAAAGTTCTTTTACTATTATTTACTTTTATTATTTTTTTAGCTATTTATTTATTAAAAAAATTTCTTAAATTTTTAAAATTTTAATTTTAAAATTTTTTATTTTTAAAATTTTATGCCTTGAAGAAAGCTCCCTTTTAATCTCAGGCCACGAAGAGGACAGGATGGGTGAATCATGGACTAAAGGATACAGAGTCTATTGCTGATCACATGCATCGGATGGCGGTCATGGCAATCATAGCTGCAGGTGTTCCAGGCGTTGACAGAGACAAGTAAACCTTCTTTCCCCTCACAATTTGGGAATCGCTTTGTCGCAACATGTGAATATCTTAATAATATGCTCCATGTGCATGCTTTTTAATTGTATTTTGGATCACAATTTGTGGACTTTATAGGTGAGTTGCTTGATGAGTTGTGTAGTCATGACTTTTTTTGCGTTATTTTTGGGGTAAAATTTATTTTCTTTATAACTATTGCCAGAATGTGCTCTGGGTATATCTTCCTTAAGTACAAGATCAGAACTTCAATGCATCTCAGCAATGCTCTGTATGAATTCATTGTTATGCACATACGTCCTGTATTGCGCATGATGAAGTATTACCCATGATGATGTTTAGCTTCTTTTTCCATACCCTTTTTTAAGCACATGTATGCTTCCAATCAGTGCCCTCGATTGTGTGGGGCCAGTGATAATTACATGCCTGATAGACATGAAATTTATAGACCTTTCCAACTTTAGAATGTGAACAAAATGAATGGATTTTAGATGGATGAATCTTACCCAGGAGAGGAAATGCCAAATCCTCAACATCCATCTCTCCTTAGCTTTCTGTACAGGCCTGGCTTGAAGCCTCTTTCAATATCATTTCATGCTTTCTTGCCTGTCAATTCTGCTATTTTCAGATTCATCCAGCTCTAAATCTCTCTCAACTAAGTTTGTTCTGATCAACTCTTTGATATTATTTATGTTGTGAACTTTTTGTTGGTGTAAATTCCTTGATGACTGAACCCTCTTTGCATTATTTATTGACATTTACTGTCTATTACTGTTGTAAACTGCCACTTTGGCTCAGAAAAATCAAACTTAGAATTCTTTGTACTCTTGACATAGGATGGACTGGACCTAACAAAGTTAAGTTTTAGATAAAAAATATTGCATGTGTGGAAATCACCCTCTTATTGATTGATTATTTGTATTTCTAATTCTATTGCTACCATTTCCAAATTCCCTCTCTACATATTCTATCATTTGCTTGCATTATCCTTTTGTTTTGAGTTGTGCTATGATTATTTGCACCTCATTGAAAGCACACAAATTTGTTTTGAGAAATAGACTGAATTTAGCATTTTCATCCCATAAATGCACCCTTTTGTGTTTTCTCATACATGCAGGGTTCATCTTAGAAGGAAACCACTAAATTTTTGCCTTTACACGGTCTTTTGCGAAAATAAAAAGGACAGTAAATTTCATCATTTCTCTTTTTGTTTATAATGTTGAAACCTCAATAAAAAGACTACAAACTTAATTAGTGTTTTTCATGTCAATTATTTCATAATCTTTTGACAGTGGTCAATGTATTTTTGTTTTTACTTAGATCACTTGAAAGCCCATTGAGTTTATTATAGGAAAATTTAGGCAAAATCTTACATGTTCCATTGTATAAGAAACCTTTAAGGAAGGGGATTCAAATTTACGAATTTCCAATGAGGGCAAAACACAAACAAGTAATGGGATAGGACAAGTGGAAGAATAGTAATCTCATCATGGATATCTTCTCTAAAACGGTAACATTTTTGTAGAAAGGATATAGAAATGAGGTGCCATATAGCTTTAGCATGCGATACCCAAGAATAGAGAAGACTTATAAGTTATGAGCATGTGAAGAGTTAGTTTAATGGGCATGGACTTCATATGAACATCAATAAAGTTGAATATGAACGATGGGAGAGCTTCTATATCCTCTAAAACCCCTAATTTGGAGTAGACGAGTGCCTTTGTGGATTTTGTTATACGATTACACAAAACTTAGATGCGGCATGAAGACCATGTACAAGCATGACTAAGCATCCATATATGGATGAGCAAACATAAAGACTTAATCAATTTATTGAGGATATGTTTTATGCACATTTGTGATTGGAAGAACTACTTATAGGAAAGTTTAGTTATGGGACATAAATCTTTTATGCTTGTGTACATTTTTCAATCAATATTTCCATTTCTAGTTGGAATTGTAAAGAAAAGAGTTAAGGTAGACAAAAAATTTCTGGAATGATAATAGACATGAGTGAGTCATGTATGTTTGCAAAGAAAAACATCAAAAGGGCTCAAAATAGAGGAAAAGCTCATGCTGAGCTTGAAAGAAGGAAATCAAGCTATAGACAACACTTGTTGATTCTTCATTGTGGATTCTTCTTCAGAGTTGCGACCATATGATAGGTGTGTATACCCTATCAACTATGCATTTTCTGTGATTTTTCTTATCTTTTGTTTGAATTTTGTACTAGGCTTCACTATGGCTGAGTTTATCCATCACTTATGGAAGTGATAGAAATTGAGTTCGCCGAGCTTCTTGTGAGTTCATCTCGTGGTGTGTGTGTTTTGGGGTGCGTGTGTGAGCATGTATTCATTCGTAGTTCTATTCCCACTATTGGGCACTGATGACTTTAATGGGGATGTCATAGCATTGAGTCGATACTATGCATAATGGAGCTGATCTGCTATATAGGCTTGTGGTTGACTACCATGAGCTATAGTTGCATGTTCATTTGAGGGAGAGTTTGGGGTTTGCCTGGGTTCATTCTAAACTCTAGTATATATAGATGAGATTAATTTGATTTTAGATTCATTCTAGTATATATAGATGAAATTGATTTGATCTTAAAGCTTGATAAGAATAGTAAAGCTTGAAGATGAGGGTCGGCACCTTGTATTAAACCATCTTCTAGGCATTGTGATAAAGTCACTATACTTCATAGAATGGGTAAGATGGATTATTGACTATAGCCTCTAGCGAGTTTTGGGATTTCAGCAAACATCTCATTTAAGCAAATTAAAGAAAAAAATTAAGAG
>CM035425.1:34051601-34054101 GCA_020310875.1 Ceratopteris richardii
TCATTTCTCTTTTTGTTTATAATGTTGAAACCTCAATAAAAAGACTACAAACTTAATTAGTGTTTTTCATGTCAATTATTTCATAATCTTTTGACAGTGGTCAATGTATTTTTGTTTTTACTTAGATCACTTGAAAGCCCATTGAGTTTATTATAGGAAAATTTAGGCAAAATCTTACATGTTCCATTGTATAAGAAACCTTTAAGGAAGGGGATTCAAATTTACGAATTTTCAATGAGGGCAAAACACAAACAAGTAATGGGATAGGACAAGTGGAAGAATAGTAATCTCATCATGGATATCTTCTCTAAAACGGTAACATTTTTGTAGAAAGGATATAGAAATGAGGTGCCATATAGCTTTAGCATGCGATACCGAAGAATAGAGAAGACTTATAAGTTATGAGCATGTGAAGAGTTAGTTTAATGGGCATGGACTTCATATGAACATCAATAAAGTTGAATATGAAAGATGGGAGAGCTTCTATATCCTCTAAAACCCCTAATTTGGAGTAGACGAGTGCCTTTGTGGATTTTGTTATACGATTACACAAAACTCAGATGCGGCATGAAGACCATGTACAAGCATGACTAAGCATCCATATATGGATGAGCAAACATAAAGACTTAATCAATTTATTGAGGATATGTTTTATGCACATTTGTGATTGGAAGAACTACTTATAGGAAAGTTTAGTTATGGGACATAAATCTTTTATGCTTGTGTACATTTTTCAATCAATATTTCCATTTCTAGTTGGAATTGTAAAGAAAAGAGTTAAGGTAGACAAAAAATTTCTGGAATGATAATAGACATGAGTGAGTCATGTATGTTTGCAAAGAAAAACATCAAAAGGGCTCAAAATAGAGGAAAAGCTCATGCTGAGCTTGAAAGAAGGAAATCAAGCTATAGACAACACTTGTTGATTCTTCATTGTGGATTCTTCTTCAGAGTTGCGACCATATGATAGGTGTGTATACCCTATCAACTATGCATTTTCTGTGATTTTTCTTATCTTTTGTTTGAATTTTGTACTAGGCTTCACTATGGCTGAGTTTATCCATCACTTATGGAAGTGATAGAAATTGAGTTCGCCGAGCTTCTTGTGAGTTCATCTCGTGGTGTGTGTGTTTTGGGGTGCGTGTGTGAGCATGTATTCATTCGTAGTTCTATTCCCACTATTGGGCACTGATGACTTTAATGGGGATGTCATAGCATTGAGTCGATACTATGCATAATGGAGCTGATCTGCTATATAGGCTTGTGGTTGACTACCATGAGCTATAGTTGCATGTTCATTTGAGGGAGAGTTTGGGGTTTGCCTGGGTTCATTCTAAACTCTAGTATATATAGATGAGATTAATTTGATTTTAGATTCATTCTAGTATATATAGATGAAATTGATTTGATCTTAAAGCTTGATAAGAATAGTAAAGCTTGAAGATGAGGGTCGGCACCTTGTATTAAACCATCTTCTAGGCATTGTGATAAAGTCACTATACTTCATAGAATGGGTAAGATGGATTATTGACTATAGCCTCTAGCGAGTTTTGGGATTTCAGCAAACATCTCATTTAAGCAAATTAAAGAAAAAAATTAAGAGTTTGATTATTTATTTATTTATGTTTTTGGGTTGACAATGCAATATAAGAAGGTAAGGGAATTTTCCACCATTTTTATCTTCGTGGGCCTTCCCGCATATTTAGGGGTCAAATTTATTTCTAAGGGGAAGGAATGGTAATAAAGTGCTATTATGAGTTTCATTCATTTCCCACTTGATAATTGTAAAGATAATTGTAAAGAGACCTTTCAAAGCTGTTCTATTGGTTTTCATGTAAGAAAAGGTATAGAGACATAGAGAAAATAGAGACAAGATGAGGAATATATAGCACATGAGAGAAACGTAAGGAGCAAAGCTCCAAATAATCTTTACATTCCATAGTTAAAGTTACAAGATAGCATAGAAGATAAACTTGAAGTACAAGCTCTTGAATACAAGTTGTCCAAAAACTACAAAATCTCCATGGCTGAAGATGATCTCCTCCAAATAGATAAATCACAAGCTGTTGCACACCTTGTAGATGATGAAAAAACCACAACTCCACCTCTCCAAGTTGAAAGGACCACCTCCCTTCAAGCTAGTCCATAAAGAGGGCTCCAATATGTGATGCGACAAAAGTTTTCAATAGGCTTATCTTTATATAGTTTTTGAACCCAAGCAAAAACAAGCATAAAAAGCTTCTTCTAGGTTTTCTTTGTATGCAAGAAGTCATAAGGCTTTTGGAATTTGCACCTAGGGCTTTTGTAATGCTATAATTCCCTTTTACGTGATGTTGCATGCGAGTATAAATGTGTGTGTACACACACACACACACACACACACACACACACACACACACACACATATATATATATATATATATATATATATATATATATGTGTATATGTGTGTGTGTGTGTGTGTGTGTGTGTATGTATGTATGTATGTATGTATGTATG
>CM035425.1:34064101-34070473 GCA_020310875.1 Ceratopteris richardii
CAGCAAATTTTGTTTTTATTCTTATTAACAAAATTTTGTACAAAAGAGTTCTTCTAGTTGTAAGCATGCAAGCGGCATGTGACTCATGACACCAGCAAAGACCATTGTCTATAATATAACCATAAGAACTATGGCCCTGATTTCCCCTGTTGTTGATAGCTCCATTGATGCCTTAGACACACAGAACGGAGGAGGAGAAAGAAAAAGAAAACTATATTGATGTGTATGGGGAGAGCTGATAATTTATCAGACGAAATCGTAAAGGATATAAAATTTTTTTATCAACTTAAGCAAATAGAAAGCAAATGCATAAATGAAGTGTTGTGTAGTAAATACATCATATGTGGGATGGGGTGTACAAAGACAGGATGGAGAGGATGGAACTACATGCTACAGAAGTACAATCTTGATTGGCACACAAGAAGTTCTAGCTTCATTTGGGGCAATGTATGGCATCAGAAGTGTGGTGGCAGCTCTTTTGGTATCTCAGATATGTCTGAAGCATGGGATACACGGTCATCTGCAGGCGCAGTGCCTATCTACCCCTCCTACTGTGAGTCCTGGCTCTTTTGGGAAGACACAGAAGGTGGCAAGACCTCTATTCAACACCAATGAGAAGCCTATCCACCTCTGAGAAGTTGGAAGTAGTTTCAAGATTAGAAGATAAAGCTAAAACCAAAGAGCTCTCACCATGAAAGGTTGTTGTTGCTCCTACAGAATTGCCTAACCTAAACATGGCTGAGGAACTTCTTGCCTTATTATGCATAATCAACATCTGATTCTCTTCATTCCACGGTGGTGCCGATGAGGACCCGGAAGACCACGTGCACATGTTTCTCTTAACATGCAAGAGTAGGGGCTACAACAAAGACATGACGCGTTCCTTGCTCTATTACCATTCACACTCGAAGGTTTAGCAGACAAGTGGTTTAGCCAATACGCTGAAGAGCACTTCCTAGATGAATCGGAAAATTTAATATTAGATGCAAGAGAATCCTTCTCGAATTGATGACCAGGCAAGGTCACTGGTGGCAAGACTATCAAATGCACCAAGGGATTTCGTGATTAAGAAGTGGGTGGAAAAAACTTTGTCCAGAACCACCCGACAAAATTGAGAGAGTTTTTTTGACCACACGCCACCTTAAGAGAATTTGAGGGAGCTATGCAGATTGAAGCAATAAGAGTTCATTTTGGAACTCAACAAAGTAAGATTCCTTCCCCAAACAAAGATGTTGTGTCAGAATTGCGAAAAGCATTGGAAGCTCTAAAACTTCAGAAGAATTGGGGAGAAGACAAGAGCACCTTAGATGGCCGTGCAGAGATACACCAAGAACTAGAAGAACGAAGAACATTAAAGGAGGTTACAAGTGGGCTTTCGTATTCCCTTTGTGCGAATCAAGGGTACACCTCTTCGGAGTGCCCAAGTCGACCGACATGCCAATTTTGTGAGAAAGGAGGCCAAAAAGCAAAGGACTACTATTTTTTGTTGAAAGGTCTAGGAAACCAAAATATAGTATGTGGACCACCACCATCAACTCCTCAATGGAGAAGTACAACTCAGTCTTCTCTATTAGGGTGACCATCCAGAGGAGAACTTCCAGTTACTACCTTTTATACCAATCAAAGACAATAGAGGCTAGAAGGAAGACCTTGTCAAAACTGTCCTCCTAGGCCCTTAATGTGCTTCTATTGCGGAGAATATGGTCATTTCTAGAGTAAGTGTTCCCTACCTGAAGATGCTCCACCATGTAAGAATTGTCTGGAAACTAGGGACCATTATGCTAAGCAGTGTCCAAAATCAGTCCCATCCATTGGCACACAAGGGAACTCATGTCCCTCGCACATGATTAAGGTGACTAGGAGTGTGAACAACATAGAATCTTTAAGTGCCTGAGTGGTCCAACTCGAGGAACTTCTGGGAGTAATGATATGCGCATAAAAATAGAAGGCAGCAATGAAGGATGCAATGAAGAAAACCTCGAACCTATTTGGTCCGAATAAAGAAAAAGGGAAAAATGTAATACAGAAAAGGAAGATGAAGTCACGAGAAAGACGAAACCCAACAAAGAGAGGGAGCAAGCATCAAGGGAAGGAATCAGAGAGAAAGGAGACTTCTGGAACAACCCATTGACAAGGCATATGAACTGTCTAAGGAGGACTTGAGGCAATTTCATTGTGGAACTGCCTCTCCAACCAACCATCAGGGTTAGCTCAATGCAATCCAAGTTCTACAAAATACGTACCAACAAGTATCTCTCTACAACTTTTTGCCATGAGTCCTCGGTTCCAAGGAGAGGTGGTGGCTGCAATCAACAATCTTGGCCCTAGTTCCATATTAAGTGGCAAGTAAGACATAATGCTCGTATATCCACATATGCTCATGCCCTAGTGCCATATTAAGTTCCAGCTAGATGGATGTAAGAAAAGAAGCAAGTAATAGCAATCGACTATCGTCCTTCCTTCACATAAGAAATGCTGTTCAAAGATGAGGGTAAATCAAGTGGACACTTTCTGGAACACATTACTACATTAAGGATCCTTCAAAGTGGATTGTGGCATCCATATCTGTTTAAGGATGCAAACAACATTGTTAAGGCTTGCGATGTGTGTCAAAGGTGCGGCAAAACCAACACAACATAGGAATCGGTCCCTTAACATCTCTATGGCATGGCAACCATTCGAGTACTGCCGGCTAGATTTTGTGGATCCAATTCACCATGTTGCACGAGAATCCCACGCAAAATATCTTTTGGTGGCCACGGATTACACCACAAAATGGGCCGAGGACATAGCGAGTAAAGACCCTACCACAACTTATTTTTATATGATCATATCTTCTACAAGTTTGGAAGTCCTATCGAAGTCACCACCAAACAAAGATGACATTTCATGAATTAGGTACTTACACTCAGAGAGAGAGAGAGAGAGAGAGAGAGAGAGAGAGAGAGAGAGAGAGAGAGAGAGAGAGAGAGAGAGAGAGAGAGAGAGAGAGAGAGAGAGGGAGGGAGGGAGGGAGGGAGGGAGGGAGGGAGGGAGGGAGGGAGGGAGGGAGGGAGGGAGGGAGGGAGGGAGGGAGGGAGGGAGGGAGGGAGGGAGGGAGGGAGGGAGGGAGGGGAGAGACAGAAGGGGGGAGAGGAGAGACAGAAGGGGGGAGAGAGAGAGAGAGAGAGAGAGAGAGAGAGAGAGAGAGAGAGAGAGAGAGAGAGAGAGAGAGAGAGAGAGAGAGAGAGAGAGAGAGGGAGGGAGGGAGGGAGGGAGGGAGGGGAGGGAGGGAGGGAGGGAGGGAGGGAGGGAGGGAGGGAGGGAGGGAGGGAGGGAGGGAGGGAGGGAGGGAGGGAGGGAGGGAGGGAGGGAGGGAGGGAGGGAGGGAGGGAGGGAGGGAGGAGGGAGGGAGGGAGGGAGGGGAGAGACAGAAGGGGGGGGAGAGAGAGAGAGAGAGAGAGAGAGAGAGAGAGAGAGAGAGAGAGAGAGAGAGAGAGAGAGAGAGAGAGAGAGAGAGAGAGAGAGAGAGAGAGAGAGAGAGAGAGAGAGAGAGAGAGAGAGAGAGAGAGAGAGAGAGAGAGAGAGAGAGAGAGAGAGAGAGAGAGAGAGAGAGAGAGAGAGAGAGAGAGAGAGAGAGAGAGAGAGAGAGAGAGAGAGAGAGAGAGAGAGAGAGAGAGAGAGAGAGAGAGAGAGAAAAGAAAGAAAAGAAAGAAAGTCATATTAACGTCTTCTAGAGGCCAAACTTGGCCTATGAGACAAAAACCATGTACAAGTGTAGTAACCCTGTGTAGAAGATAAAATGAAATAAAAAGTATATCGCTACACAAAGCTATATAGGGCTGGAAAAGGCTGGGGAGAAGTGGCTCTGACTCTGCAGATAGTGGCCACCTAATACATGGGGGGAATCCAAAATGTGAGTAAAACGCCCTAGGTACTGGCGATGGGTGGAGGTGGGTGTAGTATGTGGTACATCGGTGGTGGTCTCAGTGCCTCCTGAAGGAAGACAACCCAAGGGGTGGTGGTACGCCTATGCTCCATCATGTGGTCGTAGGCAATCCTGATGCGTGAGATATCCTCCTGATATAGTCGTGGTCGACGATATCCGCCCATGCGTGGTCGGCGCCGTGCTCTCTGTGCTGCTGCCTGGTGTAGCGTGAGCCCTATAGATGGACCTCTCTGATGTAGCTCAACGCGCTGAAAGAACTGCGTAATGGTCTGCTGGGTACTCACCCGTGGCTGATGTATGGGCTGTAGTGACCGCTCTCGCCTCTCGTATGCTGCTGTGAGAAATCGGCCCAAGCGTCCTCTGGTCTCCCATAGTCATGCACATCTGGAATGACTCCTCGATCTGGAACTGTGCTCGTAGGTCTAAGTATGCTGGACATCTGATAACAAAATGCTCCTCACTCTCTACCTCTGTCTGGCATACTGGGCACCACCTCTCCTCACGGGGGACTCCCCTGGACCGACCCCTCTCAATCTCGAGCTGATGTGATGAAACCCGGAGCTGCCCAATGACGACTCGTAGGTGGTGGGGAAGGTAGGTCTGCATGTATCTCGGAATCTCGATGAAGCCCGTGCCCGATATATGTAGAAAATGCTCGCGGTAGTAGAGCATTTTCGGTGGCAATGTACCCCTAGGGCTCACCCATGTCCTCTGTATGTATGTATGCCATATCTCCTGACGAATGATCCTATTCCTCTCTTGATGAGAGAGCGAGTAGGTGGGTGCATGTGAGTCGTACTGTAGTGGTGGTAGCCTGTCTATGTCAAAGCCATGGTGGGCAAGCCAGTCTCGTGTCTGTGCATACCATGAGGAGGTGTCGCCTGCTAATGCCATATCACGTGATGCCTCGAAAGCTCGATAAGCGATGCGCTCTGTATCCATGCTCCGAAGTCTGTGTAATAGGCATACTGTCTGGAATAGTGCCTCAACTAGCATCGGTGGTGCAGCGAGCTCTGCTCTAATGATATCATGTGGTACTGAAGGCTTGCTGCGGATAAGTCTGGCAATCATGAGGATCTGTGGCCTCTCTAATGCTGTCCATACTGATGTAGCTAATCCTGGTCCCCATATGGCTGCCCCATACATGAGCGCTGGCGTAACCAAAGTGTCAAAGAGCCACCCCTTTGTGCGGGGCTCCTGAAAATATGCCTGGTGGCACTGTCTCTCCATCAAAGCTAGTGCTGAGTACCCACGTGTGATGCGGTCACGGGCTGCCTGAGCCATAGAGAAGATCCCTGATGTGGCTGTAAATGTCACCCCCAAGTAAACATATGATCCGACCACCTCGATCGGTCCACCTGCTGCTGTGAACACACTATGTCTGCGTACCTGTGCTGATGTATGAAAGATCAAGACCTTGGTTTTACCAAGGTTCACCGATAACCCTCTGTGTCTGCAAAAGTCATCTAGGCCGTGTAGATGATGCTGTAGACCTTCTGCAGACTCTGAGACCAATACAATATCATCAGCGTATAAAAGAATATGGACAGTGGATCCGTGTACCTCAATGCCATCTCCCCCCTGCTGCTGTATGAAGTCCACTATCTCATCAATGTAGAGACCAAAGAGGGTGGGTGAGAGAGGGCATCCTTGCTTCACCCCGATAGTGCTAGCCAGTGGATCAGATAAGCCCCCTGGACATCTGACTCTACCAGATACTCTCTCGTATAAGGCGTAGATCCCCCATATCATCTCCTCCGGAGCTCCGATGTCAAGTAGTCGTCTGAAGAGTCGATCCCTGGGAACAGTGTCAAATGCTTTGCGGAAGTCCACAAAGCAACAATATAATCTCCTCTTCCTCACCCTGGCCTGGTCGATCAGGCATCTCAGAGTGAAGATGTGGTCAATGGTAGAGTAATCTCGTCTGAAACCTGCCTGTCCTGGAGCCCTGATGCCCTTCCTCTCAGCGAGAGTACTCAACTCTGTCTCTAGTACCCGCCCCATATAACTTGGCCAATATAGGGCCAATCATGATCGTCCGGTATGTAGCTGGATCCATAGTATCACCTGACTTATGAATGGGCACTATGGTGTGCTCAGTCCATGAGTCAGGGAACCCTTCAACCAATGCACGGTTGAAGAGGTGGGCAATGAGCGGTGCCAGGGTCGTGCCTCCGTAGATGAGGTGCTCTGCCTGTAAACCTAAGGGGTCATGTGCTCTGCCATGCTGTAGACGGGCAATAGCGCGTCCCACCATAGTGGGTGTGAAGAAGTCAGAGGTAGTAGGACGTGAGCTCTGTGGAGTGGGAATGGGGGGCTTGTCTGGGATCTCGTATAGGCTCCGTGTATAGCTATGCCAAGTGCTCGGGTCTCGGATGGGTGTCTCTTGTCTCCTCTCTCTCAAATGTCGCCATGCCACTACACTGTCTCGACTCATGAGCAAA
>CM035425.1:34080473-34087973 GCA_020310875.1 Ceratopteris richardii
ATCTATTTATCTATCTATCTATCTATCTATCTATCTATATATCTATCTATCTATCTATCTATCTATCTATCTATCTATCTATCTATCTATCTATCTATCTATCTATCTATCTATCTATCTATCGATCTATATATATATATATATATATATATATATATATATATATATATATATATATATATATATATATATATATATATATTATATATATATATATATATCTGTGTGTCTATCTGTCTATCTTTCTATATGTCTATCTGTCTATCTGTCTCTTTGTCTATCTATCTATCTATCTATCTATCTATCTATCTATCTATCTATCTATCTATCTATCTATCTATCTATCTATCTATCGATCTATCTATCTATCTATCTATCTATCTATCTATCTATCTATCTATCTATCTATCTATCTATCTATCTATCTATCTATCTATCTATCTATCTATCTTTCTATCTATCTATCTATCTATCTAACTATCTATCTATCTATCTATCTATCTATCTATCTATCCATCCATCTATCGATCTATTTGTCGATCTATCTATCTATCTATCTATATATCTATCTATCTATATATCTATATATCTATCTATCTATCTAGCGATCTATGTCACTCTAGCACAATGGTGAGTACCAACGTGAGGAGATACACCTCATAAATGTCAATCCGTGGAGACGTGAGGACCGGTATGAAGACGAAGAGCAAATGACGTGCACAAGTGCGTGAGTGAAAGCACACAAGCATGCACACACATACACACACAACGTGCACAAGGTAAGAACAAAGAGTGGAACAATGGAAGCTCTTTCGATTACCAAAGAGCTCTCTTACAAAGCTGAAATCTACAACAAGCTAACCTCAAAAATGAGCTCTCCAGCCCGTTTTATAGTTTTTTAGTGGTTTTGGCCCTGTCCAGACCTAGCTGTTGAATGTGATGGCTGGATGCACTCAGAAGATCAAGTTGGTGCTGCTAGACCTGCTTCACACCTGCCCTCTTTTCTCTTCAGATATGCTTAGTAGACTCCTTGAGCTTCCAAATGACACCAAAATATGCTATATGTACTTTGGAAAAAGTTTGAGTAATGATTAGATCAAAACAGACTACTTGTGATTTCAAGGATCCTGAAAAACTTGCTATATTGGTACTGACACCTGCTCAGAGTTATGCTCAGTGTGACCAGCACACTTAAAATTGATCTAATTGCTTTTGGACATAATCAATTAGCTTAACAAGCTTTCATTTGCAAGTGGAATGAGAGGAAATGATAAACCACACTCTGAGAAATTAATTTAGCAAACTTAGGATCATCCCCGACTTTTTAGGAACTGTACAGAGAAATACCAGAGATCACTTCGATCGCAATTTCTCCCAGATGGTTGATCCAATAACCTTGAAAATTTGTAGGAGTATAGTATGCTTCAAGCTTGTTCCAATGTGCTTTGAATCATCCAATTTGGTTCAGTAGATCTTGAGATATGCCTTTTGGAAGTTGACAGAGTTGAAGGTAGTCACTCAGAGAAAACAGAGACTATGAATGTATGTATATTGATTAACTCTAATGATTGTACATTCCCATTGGCATGTAATGTGATGCTCAATGGTACTCAGAGGTGTAGGCTATGGTGTAGCTCACACACACTCAATGATTGACTCAGAATTGCCTCGGGAAGTGAGAGTCTGACCCACGACTTTTTTCATAGCTTTTTTATAGGAGTTTTGAAGGAGTTTGAATTTGAATTCAAATTAAAGCTCCCTTGAATCTCTCCACTAGACTTAGGGAGATATTCCCTCAACTAAATCACCTACCTTTTCCACGACTCTAGTCTAGTAGGTGTGATTACATGATTGATAAAGTCATATAGACTTTTACATGAGATAAATGATAAAAACAATAAGCCTATGTTCCTATGGTTCATTCTTCAAGTGATATCCTCATGAATTAATCCAAGCTAGGCTTCCAAGATCCAAGTTTTATGTTGTGTCTTCAATATTGAATCCAAGCCAATGTGTGTAGGCTTGTTTGCACCAACAGCTCCCCTCAAGCCAAACACTTTGGCTCAAGTCTTCATCTCTAATCTTCAATTATTTCCTGCAATCCAATCATGGATTTAAATCTGCATAGCTTGCTTCCATCCAGAGCTTTAGTAAGCAAATCTGCACATTGTATATTAGTAGACACATATGATAATTGAATTTCTTTGCTAAGTAACTTCTCCCTCACATAGTGGTAGTGAACCTCTATGTGTTTTGTCCTAGCATGATAAATTGGATTAGCTGCTAGGTGAAGAGAACTTGTGTTATCACCAAATATGATTGGTGGCCTTGTGTATAGGCCCAATTCTGAATATAATAGCTTCAACCATATAGCTTCTTGAGTGGCATTGGCTAGCCCTCTGTACTCTGCCTCAGTAGATGAGAGAGCTACTGTGGGTTGTTTCTTGGATGACCAAGAAATTGGTTTATCACCTGCAAAGCATATATAACCAGATGTACTCCTCCTGTCATCCTTGCAACCTGCCCAATCTGCATCTGAGTATACCTTAATATCAATGTCTGATGAATATGGAAAGTACAAACCATGATTTTGTGTTCCCTTTAGGTACTTTACTATCTTCTTGGCTGCCTCCAAATGTGGTACTCTTGGTTTATGCATAAATTGGCTAAGTACACTAACACCATATGATATATCAATCCTAGTTAAGGTAGCATAATTTAGACTACCTACCAAACTTTGGTAACCTGTAATATCCTTGAGTTCTTCTCCTTCATGTGCACTGAGTTTGTGGTTGACCTCCATAGGAATGTTTGAGACTTTAGCTTCCTGCAAATTAAACTTCTTGACCATGTCCTGAATGTACTTCTTCTGAGTAATAAATATACCTGAATTTGTGTAGACCAATTCAAGTCCTAGGAAGTACTTCAATAATCCAAGATCATTGATCTTGAATTCCTTCATCATTTGACCTTTGATGTGTCTAATTCCTTGAACATCATTTCCTGTAATAATGATGTCATCAACATAGACACACAAGTATATTACCTCTGAATTGTTCCTCTTTATAAACAATGAAGTATCTGCTTTACTCATCACAAATCCTTGATCTAGGAGATAGGTTGTCAACCTGTAATTCCATGCTCTAGGTGCCTGCTTCAATCCATACAGAGCCTTCTTCAATTTACAAACATGATTTACCTTATTGGGATCCTCATAGCCAGGTGGTTGTGACATGTAGACTTCTTCAGATATCCATCCATTCAAGAATGCATTCTTCACATCCAATTGGTACATGTTCCAATTCTTGGATGTAGCTACACTCACCATAACTCTGATAGTTGGCATCTTGGCCACAGGAGAAAATGTCTCCTCATAATCAATGCCTTGGATTTGTGCAAAACCTTTGGCTACCAACCTAGCTTTATACCTGTTTATTGTACCATCTGAGTTCCTCTTGAGTTTGTAGATCCATCTGGATCCTATCACCTTCATGGAGTCCTTCTTGGGTACCAAGTCCCAAGTATCACTCTCCTTGAGAGCCTCCATTTCTTCATTCATTGCTTCCTTCCATTCTGGTTTAGTAATTGCTTCTTCAAATGTACCTGGTTCTTCATTCAAGATATCCTTTGCAAGATATACAGAGTGCTTGGTTACAAGTGAAGTATCATACCCATACCTAATAGGTTTCTTCTTTTCTCTTTGAGATCTTCTCATAGCTTGAGTTGAGGATTCTAGATTGTCTTCTAATTGCTTCATCTTCATCTTCCCTTTGGATTTCCAAGCCTTGAACTCTTCAATGTTGATGGTGTCTTCATCATCTGAGCTTGTGTCCTCTTTCTGAGTTGGTTCTTGTCTGATAAGCTTTGGAAAGTCTTCTTCCATATCATAAGGTAGGCTAACTTTCCTGCACTCATTTTCATACCATGAATCATTTTCATCAAAAATGACATCTCTGCTTACCTTGAAGCCTTTGTTTGAGGGGTTATAGAACCTGTATCCTTTCTGATTCAAATCATAACCAATGAATATACACTTTTCAGCCTTAGGGTCTAGCTTTCCCCTTACCTGTGAGGGAATATGCACATATGCAACACACCCAAAGATTTTGCAATGATCCAGAGATGGTCTCTTACCATGCCAAGCCTCATAGGGTGTCATTCCATCAAGTGTCTTTGATGGCAACCTGTTGATTAAGTATGTGGCAGTAGATACACTCTCTGCCCAAAGATAATTTGGCAATTTTTTCTCATTAAGCATAGACCTAGCTGTCTCTACAATGAGTCTATTCCTCCTTTCAGCTACCCCATTTTGTTCAGGTGAGTACCTTGTAGTAATCTCCCTCTTGATGCCTCTTTCCTGCAAGAAATCTTCAAAGTCATTGGAGAAGTATTCTCCACCACCATCTGACCTTAGCCTCTTCAAATGTCTACCTGTTTGATTTTCAACTAATGCAAGATACCTTTTGAAACAATTAAATACTTCATCCTTATGTTTCATGAAGTATAAGACAGTCCACCTGCTATAGTCATCAATAAAGGACACATAGTACCTTGATCCAGATATGGATGGCTCCTTGCTAGGTCCCCAAACATCTGTATGCACCAATTCCAGATAATCTTCATGCATAAAACCTTTCTTTGTATATGGCAATCTGTGTGACTTACCAAATTGACAAGCCCCACACTTGTATATCATGTGTTGCTTGGATACATTAGGTATCCCAAGCACACATTGATCTCTACTCATTTGTTTTAGAGTCCTCTCTCCAATGTGACCTAATCTCTTGTGCCAAATCTCCAATTCTGATAGGGTTTGGTCCTTATAGTTGTACAAAGCAATACTCTTAGTGTCTTCAAGTTCAAAGGTAAACAATCTACCTGATTTTTCTCCCTTGGCTATCCTTCTGAATCCATATCTTGGATCCTCCACATATGCACCATGTTGAGTGAACCTGACCTGTAGACCTTTTTCAACAATCTGACCTACACTCATCAGATTCTTGGTGATTGTTGGAACATACAACACTCTGCTTAGTAAATTCTGATTACCATCACTTGTTTTGACATTGCCTACTTTAACAACTGAATGTTTAGTGTCATCACCTGTCTGTACTTGGTGCTTGCCTTTGGGTTCTTCCAAATCAGAGAGTAAGGCAACATTTCCAGCTACATGGTTAGAGCAACCTGAATCAATATAGAATAAGTGATCATCATTGATACCTGATTTAGATGTCATGTTCATGATCAACAAGGAATCATCTTGATCCTCTGCATAATTGTTGTAATCCTTCCTATTCCTATATCCACCTTGATAATTGCCATTGTGATTGTAGTTGTTGTTGTAACTATTGTTGTAGCCATGGTAGCCTTGAGATTGATTGAATCTGCCTCTGCCTTGAGAGTATCCTCCTCTTTGGTGACCTCTTCCTCTTTGGTTCTTGTAGTTTTTGTAGCATTCATCTGTAGTATGGTTAGACAAGCCACAGATATTGCATGGAGATTGATTGTAGGGTCTCCCCCTACCTGACTTATCTCCTCTGCCTCTACCTCTAGATGATCTACCTCTCCCTGCATAGTTTGCTTGGGAGGTAGAGCTTTCTTCATCAACCTTCTTGTTTTTACCCTTGTCTTTAGTCTTCTTATCAGTATATAGGGCAGAGGGATTATTACCTTTTGATTGCTCTCCATTCTTTGTGATCTTTGCTTCATGTGTAAAGAGTTGTCCAATCAGAGTTGTTAGATCAGGTGCTTGGATGTCCATGTACAAGTCCATTGCAGTGGTAAAGCTCTCCCACTTGTCATCTGCCTTTAGTCCATTGATCACTTGTTTGACTATTTGCTCTTCCTCAATTTCTTCTCCAACACTTGCAAGTTGATCTGCAATGTCTTTGACTTTGGTGACAAAATCTGAGACCCATTGTTTTGATTGCTTCCTAAGAGTTGTAAACTCAATCCATAGCTGATTCTTTCTGGCCCTTGTGCTTGATGAAAAGTATGTTGACAAGGTTTCCCAAGTCTCTTGGGAAGTCTTACAATTCCTTATATGAGGTAGAAGGAAATCAGAAATAGAGTTTAGAAGATATGACCTTGCCAAAGCATCTTTTGCACACCATTGGTTGAGCCTTTCATGTTCATCTTTTGTAGGTAGGCCTCTGGTCTTGAATGAGGGCAACTCCTCATCTCCTGATATGTATCCATACAAGCTTCTCCCTTGTAGATAGGTCTTCATTCTCAATGACCAAGCCTGGTAATTATTTCTATCCAATTTGTCAATGAAGGAAGGGAAACCATCACCCATGATTACCTTATTAGCTCTGATACCACTGTTGAATGTGATGGCTAGATGCACTCAGAAGATCAAGTTGGTGCTGCTAGACCTGCTTCACACCTGCCCTCTTTTCTCTTCAGATATGCTTAGTAGACTCCTTGAGCTTCCAAATGACACCAAAATATGCTATATGTAATTTGGAAAAAGTTTGAGTAATGATTAGATCAAAACAGACTACTTGTGATTTCAAGGATCCTGAAAAACTTGCTATATTGGTACTGACACCTGCTCAGAGTTATGCTCAGTGTGACCAGCACACTTAAAATTGATCTAATTGCTTTTGGACATAATCAATTAGCTTAACAAGCTTTCATTTGCAAGTGGAATGAGAGGAAATGATAAACCACACTCTGAGAAATCAATTTAGCAAACTTAGGATCATCCCCGACTTTTTAGGAACTGTACAGAGAAATACCAGAGATCACTTCGATCGTAATTTCTCCCAGATGGTTGATCCAATAACCTTGAAAATTTGTAGGAGTATAGTATGCTTCAAGCTTGTTCCAATGTGCTTTGAATCATCCAATTTGGTTCAGTAGATCTTGAGATATGCCTTTTGGAAGTTGACAGAGTTGAAGGTAGTCACTCAGAGAAAACAGAGACTATGAATGTATGTATATTGATTAACTCTAATGATTGTACATTCCCATTGGCATGTAATGTGATGCTCAATGGTACTCAGAGGTGTAGGCTATGGTGTAGCTCACACACACTCAATGATTGACTCAGAATTGCCTCGGGAAGTGAGAGTCTGACCCACGACTTTTTTCATAGCTTTTTTATAGGAGTTTTGAAGGAGTTTGAATTTGAATTCAAATTAAAGCTCCCTTGAATCTCTCCACTAGACTTAGGGAGATATTCCCTCAACTAAATCACCTACCTTTTCCACGACTCTAGTCTAGTAGGTGTGATTACATGATTGATAAAGTCATATAGACTTTTACATGAGATAAATGATAAAAACAATAAGCCTATGTTCCTATGGTTCATTCTTCAAGTGATATCCTCATGAATTAATCCAAGCTAGGCTTCCAAGATCCAAGTTTTATGTTGTGTCTTCAATATTGAATCCAAGCCAATGTGTGTAGGCTTGTTTTGCACCAACAGTGTCTGGCCTAGTAAAAAATTAGGTTCTAGGGCTTATTTGGGGCCTCAAACGGAATCTAAAAATT
>CM035425.1:34097973-34100473 GCA_020310875.1 Ceratopteris richardii
AGGAGATGAGGAGTTGCCCTCATTCAAGACTAGAGGACTACCTACAAAGGATGAACATGAAAGACTTAACCAATGGTGTGGAAAGGATGCTTTGGCAAGGTCTTATCTCTTAAACTCTATATCTGATTTTCTTTTACCTCATGTAAGGAACTGTAAGACTTCCCAAGAGACTTGGGAAACCTTGTCAAACTACTTTTCTTCCAACACAAGGGCCAGGAAGAATCAATTATGGATAGAGTTCACAACACTTAGGAAGCAGCCCAAGCAATCAGTCTCAGATTATGTGACAAAGATCAAAGATGTGGCAGACCAACTAGCAAGCATTGGAGAGGAAATTGAAGAGGAGCAAATAGTCAGGCAAGTGACAAATGGACTCAAGGCAGATGATAAGTGGGAAAGTTTCACCACTGCAATGGACCTCTACATGGACATGCATACCCCTGATCTCACAACACTCATGGGCCAACTATTTACACATGAAGCAAAGTTCACCAAGGCTGGAGATCAATCAAAAGGTAATAACCCCTCTGCTCTCTTTACTGAAAAGAAAGTTAAAGATAAAGGCAAGAAGAAACAGGATGAAGAAGGCTCTACCTCTCAAGCCAATTATGCAGGGAGAGGTAGGTCATCTAGAGGAAGAGGCAGAGGAGGTAAGTCAGGTAGGGGGAGACCCTACAACTCATCACCTTGCAACATCTGTGGGTTGTCCAATCATACCACAGATGAATGCTACAAGAACTATAAAAACCAGAGAGGAAGAGGCTACTCAAGAGGTGGATACTCTCAAGGAAGAGGCAGATTCAACCACAATCAAAGCTACAATGGGTACAACAACCAATACAACAACAATTACAACAACAACCATAATGGAAGCTACCAAGGTGGATTCAGAAATAGAAGAGACTACAACAACTACACAGAGGAGCAAGATGACTCCTTATTGATCATGAATATGACCTCAAAGATAGGTACAAATGATGATCATTTATTTTACATTGACTCAGGATGTTCTAACCATGTAGCTGGCAATGTGGCACTGCTTTCTGATTTGGAAGAGCCCAAGGGCAAACATCAGGTACAAACAGGTGATGACACTAAACACTCTGTGGTCAAAATTGGAAATGTGAAGACATGTGATGGTAATCAGAACCTATTAAGCAGGGTACTCTATGTACCAACAATAACTAAGAATCTGATGAGTGTTGGTCAGATTGTGGAGAAAGGTTTGCAGGTCAGATTCACACAACATGGAGCATATGTGGAGGACCCAAAACAAGGATTCAGGAGGATAGCCAAAGGGGAGAAATCAGGTAGATTATTTACATTTGAGCTAGAAGATACAAAAAATATTGCTTTGTATAATTATAAGGATCAGACACTCTCAGAGTTAGAGATATGGCATAAAAGACTAGGGCACATAGGTGAAAGGACTATCAAGCAAATGTGCAGGGATCAGTGTGTGCTTGGGATACCTAATGTATCCAAGCAACACATGATTTACAAATGTGGATCATGTCAATTTGGTAAGTCTCACAGATTACCCTACTCAAGAAAAGGTTTCATGCATGAAGACTACCTAGACTTGGTACACACAGATGTTTGGGGACCTAGCAAGGACCCTTCCATTTCTGGTTCAAGGTATTATGTGTCCTTCATTGATGACTATAGCAGATGGACCATTTTGTACTTTATGAAGCATAAAGATGAAGTGTTTAATTGTTTCAAAAGGTATCTTGCACTTGTTGAGAATCAAACAGGTAGAAGCTTGAAGAGGCTAAGGTCAGATGGTGGAGGAGAATACTTCTCCAATGAGTTTGAAGATTTCTTGCAAGAAAGAGGCATCAAGAGAGAGATCACTACAAGGTACTCACCAGAACAAAATGGGGTAGCAGAAAGAAGGAATAGACTTATAGTGGAAACAGCTAGGTCTATGCTCAATGAGAAAAAGTTGCCAAATTACCTATGGGCAGAGAGTGTGTCCACTGCCACCTATCTCATCAATAGGTTGCCATCCAAATCACTTGATGGCATGACACCATATGAAGCATGGCATGGTAAGAGACCCTCTCTAGATCATTGCAAAATCTTTGGATGTGTAGCATATGTGCATATTCCCTCACAGGTAAGAGGAAAGCTAGACCCAAAGGCAGAGAAATGTATCTTCATTGGTTATGATTTGAACCAAAAAGGATACAGATTTTACAACCCCACAAACAAAGGGTTCAAGGTAAGCAGAGATGTCATATTTGATGAGAATGACTCATGGTATGAGAATGAATGCAGGAAAGTGAGTCTACCTTATGACATGGAGGAAGATTTTCCAAAGCTTACCAAGGAAGAGCCAACTCAGCAAGAAGATTCAAGCTCAGATGATGATACCATCAACCTTGAAGAGTTCAAGGCTTGGAAATCCAAAGGAAAGATGAAGATGAAGCAATTGGAGGACAAGGCAGAAACTTCTACTCAAGCTATGAGAAGATCTCAGAGAGAGAAGAAGAAA
>CM035425.1:34110473-34112973 GCA_020310875.1 Ceratopteris richardii
TTGTGTCATCTCCTGTTTGTACCTCATGCTTATTCCTTGGATCTTCTAAATCTGATAGGAGTGCCACATTTCCTACCACATGATTTGAACAACTTGAATCTATGTAGAAAACATGCTCATCAGATTTACCTTGTGGCATAGCCATGTTCACGATCAATAATGAATCCTCTTTGTTTGAGTCTTCTGTGTAGTTATTGTAGTCTCTCCTTCCTTTGTAGCCTCCTTGATAGTTTGAATGATTGTAGTTGTTGTAGTTGCCATGATAATTGTTGAACCTTCCTCTTGAGTAGCCATAACTTCCTCTATTGTATCCTCTGCCTCTTTGATTCCTGGAATTCCTAAAGCAATTTTTAGTTGTATGATTAGTTAATCCACAAATAGAGCATGGGTTGGAGTCTTGGGATCTCCCCCTGCCTTGTCTACCTCCTCTTCCTCTACCTCTGCCATGTCTTCCTCTACCTACATAGTTAGCTTGATATGTACCTGCTTCATCATCCACTTTCTTTGCCTTTCCTTTGTTATCTTTGGACTTGCTTTTATCAGTGTATAAAGCTGAAGATTGATTACCTTTAGAGCTTTCTCCATTTTTTATAAGCTTTGCCTCTTGAGTAAGTAGTTGTCCAATGAGTATATTGAAATCAGGTACATGCATGTCCATGTACAAATCCATAGCTGTGGTGAATGCTTCCCACGTCATCTGCCTTCAAGTCATTGATGACCTGCCTTACAATTTGCTCTTCATCTATTACCTCTCCAATGCTTCCCAAGTGATATGCTATGTCCTTGAGCTTTGTGACAAAATCAGTCACATTTTGTTTGGGAGCCTTCTTGAGAGTTGTGAAATCCAGCCATAGTTGATGCTTCCTAGCTTTGGTACTTGAAGAAAAGAAAGCTTCAAGTGCATCCCACACTTCCTGAGATGTCTTACAACTTCTAATGTGAGGCAACAAAAAATCTAAGATAGAGTTGAGGAGATAAGACCTTGCAAGTGCATCCTTGGAGCACCATGTGCTCAATCTTTCTTGCTATTCTTGTGTTGGTTGACTTTTGTTCGTGAAACTTGGCATAACTTCATCTCCAGCCACATAACCATATAAACTTCTACCTTGGAGATAAGCTTCCATTCTTAGTGACCAAGCTGAGTAATTACCTCTATCCAATTTGTCAATTGATGAAGGAAATCCATCTGCCATGTTGTCCAACCTTGCTCTGATACCACTATGAAGAGATGGATAGGTATGTGCTTGAAGATGAAGAGGTGTTGCAAAATCCTTAATCTACACCAGCCAAATGAACTCCAGGAGTATATGGTAGGCCCTTTTATCTTGCGAATGGATGTATTAGACACCCTATGTACCTTGGAAGATCACTCTCAAAAAGATAGATCAAAATAGATAAGTTGGAGGTAGCTCAGAGGTGAAAACTTGCTATTCTTGGTTCATACACCTGTCCAGTGTTTTACATAATTCTCTGAGCACAGCAGCAATTAGCTTAATTCCTCTTGCGGAAGTCTAGGTAGCTTAAAGAGCTAACTTTCAAGAGTAATTTCATCAAAAATAATAAACCACACACTGAGAATGAGTTTTAACAAGTGATGACATCATCCCGATTTTCACGGGCTGCTACAGTTTGAGACCAGTGAGCAGAAAAATGAACATAACTCAAATTGTGGGAATGCAATGATTATGAAACTTTGTATGGTTATACTAGACAGCAAGTTGAATCCAACAAGCTTTAAATCACTGATTTTAAATAAGTAACCACTGAGAGATGGCTCTGACAAGGTGAGTAAAAAAATCGGGTACCTGACAGAGAAGTGAAGATGAACAGATCCTGTTGACTTCAAATGAACATAACTGAAGATTGCAACATCCAAAAGACATGACAATTTGTGCGAATATAGTAGACTTATATAGCTAACTTTACCAAGTTAAATCACTGAAAATGATGCACCAAGCTCAGAGAAACAATCTCTGCAATCTGACTGAGAAAAGTGAGAGTAATGGCAGTGAGTAGTACACCTCACAAGAACATGGAAATATGAACTCAAATAATCATGAAAATGAAAGTATATTGCTTGTACAATACAATGACTTACTGATACATATGTGTGCCTTGTAATCACACCTTGATATGGCATAAAGCTCAGCTCTTGGAGGTCTTCACATAGGTCTCTCTAACCACGACTAAAACTGCCATCTATTTATAGTTGAGTTTGGGAGGTTAACTTCCCTCAATCACTCTCCAATCAATCAGTGATTGATTTGATTCTCTACCTACCACAAATCACGAATTCCTGGCTCCTCTTTCCATTCTTGATCAAGTGGACTCAACCACTTATGATTCTTTCACTTTTACATTAAGTAAACTCTTCAAAAGTTACAAGAGGTAGTTCACAAGTGAACTTTAAATAGTCTTCATTTTGAAGCTTCTTCTAAGACTTTGTGAGACTCAAGCCAATACTTAGGCTTTTCATAGACTTGCTCCAACACTATCTATC
>CM035425.1:34117973-34122973 GCA_020310875.1 Ceratopteris richardii
TGCCAAGGCAGTTCAGCGAAGTTGGATAGTCCACGAATGCGCAAGAACTCTCCTATGTCGGTAGGGAGTCCATCACGGAAGGCGGCATAGTTAGCCAAAGCTTCCATGGCGCACACAGAGACAGTAATCACAAGCACACAGAGTACAGGGTACGCACAATAACACAAATCACACAAACACAATAGCGATTTTCGGCGAAACAGAAAAGGTTAAGTAGATGCGTTGCAGTGGAGAGCAATCAAGAGTGACTAATCATCGCGCGGTACTGAGATGATAATTCTTAACTTCGGTGTGCATGCGTGAGTAGCTGGCAAGGGCAGGGTGGCTGTGGACATAATTAGGTATCAAAACGCGGATATTTACGGACTTATTTTATTAAGCACGCCAAAAAAGAAAAGAAAATAAAATAAAAGAAAAGAGAATGCCAAAAGATGCAGCTAACCGTGAATCGTTTCAGTGTGGGTTAGATGTGGGTTGATACGGCCGCAGCTTCGAACCGTTGATGACTTTCGGAAGAGGAATTCTGGTCAACGTAGTGAACCAAAAAGTTGCTGGGCCCACTTGCTCAGAAATCCGGTAGGGACCAAACCATCGTAACTTGAATTTGCTAGCAGAGCGATTCGACTTTGCATTGTAAAAGAGTACAAGTTGTCCCACTAAAAAAATTGGAGTCTTTAGATATCGATCATGTGTTCGAGCTTGTCTTAGCTGTACTTCCTGCATAGTCAAAAAATTGTGCCATCGATGCTCGTCTAATTCTCTGAGTGTATCCAATCAAAATGACAGTGATTCTTCAGGTAGTAGTTTCTGAGTGATTGCTACTCGTAAACTTGGTATAACTATCTCCATCGGTGCTATTGCTTCTAATCCATAAGCTAGTTTGAAAGGGGTTAATCCTGTTGTTACCTTGTATGTAGTCCGATATGCCCATAATACTGTAGGTAGCAGTTGGTCCCATCTTTCTGGTGTTTCCAAAATGAGTTTTCAAAGCATGTTCAACAAAATTTTGTTTGTACTCTCAGCCAAACCATTTGCACGAGGATAATATGGTGAACTAAATTTATGTGTGACCTGAAACGAATGTGTGAGTACTTTCATTAAATTGTTGACAAAATGAGTGCCTTGATCTGTAACAAGTTCCAGCGGTAAGCCAAAACGTGGAAAGACATCCTTCAGTAGACACTTAGCTACTGCAACAGCTATGGCAAACCGTAAAGCCCAGCCTTCTGCCCATCTGGTAGCATAATCAGTACATGTCAAAATATAACGATTATTACTGAGGATTGCTGGTGGTGTAATAGGGCCAATGAAATCTAGACCCCACTTCTGAAAAGGACCTAATGGCAAGACAGGTTGTAGAGGGAAAAGGTGACGTTGTAGGGGCTGTCCAGATCTCTGACAACTATCACATTGTTTGACAAACTGTGATACCTCCCTGTACATAGTAGGCCACCAAAGACCACTTTGCAGAATTTTCCGGTGTGTTAAGTCTGCACCAAAATGGCCACCGGAAGGAATTGAGTGAGCCAAATTAATGACTGCGTTAACTTCATGTGGTGGAATACAACCAAGTAAAACTCCAGTGTGATCTATATAGTATAATTCCCCAGCAATCAACCGAAATCGGCGACTGAAAACTGAAATTTTCCTTCGTATTGCAGGAGAAGTCTGAGTAGGAAGGTATCCATCACTGAAGAAGGTCAAGATCTGATCATAATAGGTAGATGGCATAGGTGGGTCTGTAATTTCATCATTAGTCAGTTCAAAGACATAAATTGCCGGTGTTGTGTCATCTATACCGACCAGAGCTTCACCGGAATCTAAGCGAGAGAGAAAATCTGCTAAGGCATGTGAACTGCCTGGCCGATGAATAACTTCGTAGTCAAACTCTTGTAAAAGCAGAACCCATCGTGCTAATCGACCACCTAGATGATGTTGTCGAACTAGATAGACAAGTGCAGCATGATCTACATGAAAAGTAAATCTACGGCCTAGCAAATAATGTCTGAATTTCTTGACAGAATATACTAGACCTAGACATTCTCTCTCTGTTACAGAGTAATTCTTTTCAGCAGGGGCTAATCTTCGACTTGCATAGTACACTAGTCTAAACCACTTATCGGTTTGTTGCATTAGAACGCTCCCTATTGCTATATCTGAAGCATCAACAAATACATGAAATGGGCGATCCCAGTCAGGAGGCTGTAAGATTGGAACCTGTGTTAGTAATCCCTTTAGACGATCAAAAGCAGTTTGACAGTCCGGGGTCCAGTCAAATTGTCGAGGGGTCTTGGTTATCAATCGGTTTAGTGGTATTGCCAAATGAGCAAGCCACCGTAAGTGCCGACCATGCCATCTTACTTGGCCCATGAAGCGCATTACTTCCTTAGGTGTAGTGGGTACAGGTGCTTCTAACATAGCTGTGATTTTATCTGGATCCACCTGTATGCCCTGTGCAGATACAATGTGACCAAGTAGCTTTCCACATGAAACCGCAAACACAGATTTGTTTGGGTTCAAACAGAGTCTATATTCTCTGCATTTTTCAAAGCAGCACCGTAAATGGAACAGGTGTGCTATCATCTTACCGAAAATCAAAAAATCATCAAGATATACTTGCATAAAAGAGGTAAGGTAAGGAGAAAATATTTCCTGCGTACACCTTTGGAACGTACTTGGGGCATTTCTTAATCGAAACCACATAACCGTACATGCGAAAACACCCCAGTTGGTAATGAAGGCAATCTTCGGTATATCATGTTCAGCCATTCTAACTTGATTATACCCACTGTACCCATCTAAGAATGAATACATTTCATGTCCTGCTACTCTATCAAGCATTGTGTCAAGAAAAGGGAGCGGAAATGGATCAGGCACTGTAGTTGCGTTCAATTTTCGGTAATCTACACATATTCGTAACTGCTTATTCTTTTTAGGGACAATAACAATTGGTGAGATCCATTCGGCATGCTCTACTGGTATAATGAATCCGACTTTGAGTAGCCTATCAAGTTCTGCCTTTACCTGTGATGCATAGTTTGGATTCATCTAGTAGCTGGGTTGCTTGAGTGGTTTTGCTTCCGGTTTGAGCATGACCCTGTGTTGATAGATGCGCGGGTCCAAACCCTTCATATCTTTGTAATCCCATGCAAATACATCAGAAAATTCTCGAAGTAGTTGGATTAGATCTGCTTGAAATAATTCCGGTAAGCTCTCCTTTATCTTAACAGGTCATGGATTTTCTTCATCACCTAAATTATAAGTGGTCAGTTGATCTTCTGGGACATAGAATTGTCGAGGCTTCTCTGTATCCTCAGCTGGCTTAAAAAGTTGTTGTAGATCAGCGTCATCTATGGTAGCCTTATCTTCTTTCATATCTTTTTCTGTTATAGTCACCACCGTACAAACTGTAGGATTCCAATTATCTACAACAGATTGTAGATCAACAGTTCCTAGGGAGATCAAGTCAATGTTATTTTTCAGAAACTCTTCTTCTTCATCATCTGACAACCCATCTAGCATATGGACTGGTTCCGCAAAATACGGTCTAGCATGCAACTCGCAAGGTTGTATAGCATCTAATTTTACAACGTATTTATGATTATTATCTTTGAAAGTGAGTTCCTGTGCAGACCAATCTTGTATCACCTTAGCGTGCTTCAGCCAAGGTCGACCGAAAAGGAGATTATAATCAAGGGTGGATTCCGGTAATTATAGTATGACAAAGTTCATTTTAAATGTTGTACCTTGTAAAGTTATTGGTATATTTTGTACAAGTCCTACGGGATGGACTCTTGACTGGTCGGCCATTTTGACAAAAAACTGAACTGGTTCGATTTCGGTCCACCCTAACTTTTTACACAGTGCAGCAGTAGCAATGTTGACACCAGATCCTCCATCAATTAGTACCTGTGTGATCTTATGATCTTTATACCATACCGTAATTAAAGGAACTGAATGATCGACCGTAGAATCAGGTTCCGGTTGCACTGTTGCTGTTGCTGGAATGCAAGAAGGCACAGGACTGAACTGTTGTTGGAATTGTTGTCGAACTCCCGGTACTAGTGCAAATACCAGAGGAAGAGTGATGGATGCTTTAGATAAAGTTTCCCAGGCCTTTTGTGATTGGATTGTATTTTCCACAGATTCTGAAGTTGATGTGCCTACTGCTGAATTAGAATCCTGTTGTTGTGTTCCTTCCTCGGTTAACGGAGTCTGGGTCACCGGAATAGGATCTGGGAAGACTGGAAGTTCAGCGGTGGTCTATTGACTAGCTTTATCATACATCCTTTGTTGTTCATGTATGCCTGGTTCAAATATTTCTGTTGCTGGTTGCAGTTGTTTACCGGATCGGGTCTGAATTACTGCAGCGTGCGTTTCTACTGGTGTGATTTGTACCATATTAGCCATTGGGTTTTGACGTTCTTTCTTCCTCTGATCATACTCAGCTGCATCCTTACAAAATCTTCTAATGTGACCAAATTCACCACAAAAATGACAACGCGATGGTGGCAAATTGGGATTTTCCGGTGCTAGTCTGGCCTGCCAGCGGTTTGCATTGTAGTTATTATTTCTCTGTCCTCTGTAATTTCGATATCCTTGTTGCTGGTTGTTTCTCATTTGCGGAGATACATAGTGATTGGCTGGCTGCCCTGGTTCTTGTATAATTGCATTGACAGTTGTTGTTCCCTGAACTTTGGCATTATATGCACAGTTTTCAGTGGTGTGTCCGATAGTGTTGCAGATAGCACAAAACAACTGATTAAGTGCACAAGTGGCACTAGTATGGCCTGAATTCTTGCATGTAGTGCAGTACATCTGTCTGGTCGGGTCTTCGGTGATATTTCTATTTGCTTTTAACCACTCCAGATCTTCTGTAAATCCTCCAACCTTGTTTTCAAGTTGCAAAGCCATTGCGATCACGGCATCTAGCATCATAGCTCCTACACAGCGTATGATCATAATTTGTTTAAGTTGTGGAGTCAATCCATTGATAAACC
>CM035425.1:34127973-34202973 GCA_020310875.1 Ceratopteris richardii
TTTTTTAATTTCTTTTTGGATTTTATTTGTATTTTTTATCTAAGTTTTGAATATTAATTATTATAAAAAAAGGCCCCCCATGGGTAATTTTCTTTTATTACAAAAACCCCCTCCTTCTCTCTCTCTCTCTCCCCCATAATTTTTATTTTTATTTTTTGTTTTTTATTTTTTATTTTATTTTTATTTTTTATTTTTTATTTATTTTTTAATTTTTTTATGTTTATTTTTATTTTATTTATTTAATTATTTTATTTTATTTTTAACTTTTCTAGTTTTTTATTTTATTTTATTTTTATTATCCCCACGGATGTCACCCAAAAAAAAAAGATGAAGAAGAAGAAAAAAAAGTATATATATATATTTTTTTTTCTTTTTTTTTTTAAATTTTTTTAATTTTCCTTGGTCCGATGCTTTTGGCTCTAGATTGTGCTTCGGATGGCCGTTTTTTTCCAACTTGGGGTCATTTTCATGTATTTCGGCACCTCTAGACTTATTTTTTCCAAATTCTTAATTTTTCTCTGACTTTTGGTCAAAACTCACATGTTTTCAGCACATTTCTCACATGTTTTTTAATTACGCATATGGTCCACATGGTCGATTCTCACCTTATTTTACCATATGTTTCACATTTTCCCATATACACCCTTTGTAGCTTTCCAGTTTATCATTATGGCCCTCTCCACATAATCCTACTCCCTCACAGTCACTCTAGCACAATGGAAAGTACCAAGGTGAGGAGATCCACCTCATAAATGTCAATCCGTGGAGACGTGAGGACTAGTATGAAGACTATGAGCAAGTGAAGGCACAAGTGCGTGAGTGAGAAGCACGCAAACATGCACACACATACACACACGCACACAAGGCAAGAACAAAGAGAGGAACAATGGAGTTCTTTGCATTATTCAAAAAGTCTCTTACATAAGCTCAAATCACTAACAATCTAACCCCAAAAAATGAGCTCTCTAGCTCTTTTTATAGTTTTTTGACTAGCTTTGGCCTTGTCTAGACCTAGTGTCTGGCCTAGTTAAAAATTAAGTTCTAGAGCCTATTTGAGGGCTCAAATGGAGTCTAAAAATTATGAAAATTGGTATGTAGCTAATTCTAATACTCCTCAACTTGAACAAAATGGAGTCTAATATACCAAAAACAAAATTTACAATGTTTGTGTAGTGATGAAAATCACTTGAGTTGGAAATAGTTCACGAAAAAAATGATTAGGCCTTGTTACCGGATTGTGCGTGACTGCTCCTTTGTGCTTGTATGCTCTTCTTTTAGCTTGTATGCCAACACTCCCCCCTCCCTAGCATTTGTGGCCCCTGACAGACCTCTGTTCTGTAGGGTGGTCAATATAGTATTGGAGAACGTTGGTGGCTAGCTCATGTTCTCCTATCTGTAACCCTCTTGCCAGATCAGCTTGCAATGCATCCCAAATTATTGCACCTGGGACATCTGGTTGTGGTGTCGTGTAGTACTCGGACTACATGGCTTGTTCGCATGCAAAGAGATGAAGCAGGTGTGGGGGCTTAGGTGCGAACACCTCTGAGTGATATTCCCATAATCCTAATCTGAACATGTCTTCGAATGTTTGTTTATAACATGCGGGGAGGTACTTGATGCGTGCATGCCAAGCATAAGCCACAAGAATGTTGGGGGTGGTGCTCATGTCATACACCAAATCGTAATCTCCATTGGTAAAACCCAGTAGTTGTACTTGTGGTGCTTCTTCATTTCTAAACGTTTTGAGCACGACTTGCATCATATCCAAAATTTTAAGCATCATTTGGGCTGCAACATCTCGCATGGGCTTCAATCGAGGCATCTAATGTCAAATTGTTGCCATCATGTAAGTTGTTGATGGCGGTCCCTGTGGTGGCGCTATGTACGGATAGTTTAGCCATTCCTTGCATTGTGCATTGTTTTGCACTTTAATTTTGAATGCCTTCCATGATCTATGTCATGGAAGTGGGCCATAGCATGGATTGTAGATTAGATGTAGGGGTGCGTGGTTCCATGTGCGCAGCATTTCAGGGTATGTCTCTAGAAGTTTTTGCTGCCATGTCGGTTGATAGATCTTGCCTTTCTGTGCCTCTGGAAGAAGGTTTTCGGGTTTGAACTGGGTAGCAAAGGAAGGAATATTTCCTGTGACTCTCTGTATTTCCGCATTATAATCGGCCAAAATGACATAGTAAGGCCAGTATTGGAGCTCTGATGATATGATGAGACGTTTGGATGACAAGTTCTTGAAGTAACTGGATTGTAATATTGTTTCTTCTATGACTCTCATGGCGTGATTTTGCACCACCGTGCGCTCTTCATGAGAACTCCCAATATCTTCCACTTGTCTTAGCCATGGAAGTTGTGGTGCTTCAAAAGTATCCTGACCTTCTTCTATTTGTCGTCCCCTTGGGATGGGTTGCGGATCATAGCCCTCTTCAAATGTTTGTTCCACAGGAATGGAGATTGTCTCTTTGTCTGTGGGAGCCTCAGGTGGGGATGGTGGTCTTTCATATTGTAGTAGACGTGCCTGCAATTCTGTGACTTGTTTTTGGAGATGTTGTAGGGCCTCTGAGTCAGTGATAAGTGAAGTGGTTGCGGCAATGGCTTGGGGAGCCGTTGTCATGTCTTTTTGTCCTATCTACTTCAGTTGATCCAGTTCTTCTGATAACTGGTCATGTGCCTCGAGTAAAGTGGCATAGTCTTCAAGAATGATTTTGATGCTTTCAATGGTCACTGCTTAAAATTTGGAGGGACTAATGGGTGCCTCGGGTGTGCTTTCGATGGCTGCCTCGAAGTTTTCCTAGTTCTGTAGTTGTAGACGTCAATTTTGCTCATGAGCAACTGCAAGGTGTCGCTTGAGTAGGGCCATATTGCGCTAGAGTTTTGAGTTGCATTCCAGCTGTGTGTGTAGATGGCCTTCCACCACTTGGATTGCTTCCTAGTCTACGTTTTGTAACTTTACTTCCAATATGCTATGAGCCTCTTGTAAAGTCTAAAATTGTATTTGGAGGCTGGCATTCTCCTCTTCTAGTGTAGCAAGACGATGTTGTAGCACTTTCGAGTGCTCTTGCAGTCGTTAATTATGTTGTTGGAGCTAATTGTATTTTGTCCTTAATTGTGATTCACATGCGAGCATGGTGTCAAATGTGTTACCTATAGATGAAGGTGTATTTTGTACAGTGGAAAATGCAAAGGGAAGAGATTGGGGAATGGGAAGAGTGAATGATGTGTCTATTGGAAATGTGTGTGCAGGTGAAATTGGTGGAGGAGGGATGGGGGAAGGTGGAAGTGTTGGGGGAGGGGGAGGTGTCGTCGGTGGTGAAATGTCCATGCTTTCAGCTGTGGGGGTGAAGGTGGTTTCTACCATATATATTGGAATGGTAGGTGGTGTGTGTGTGTGTGTAATAGTGGTGAATAAGTATTGTGTGGATGGTTGCTTCTTCCAAGAGCTGTGCCATGAGCATTCTACTACTCTATTTGTTGAGCAATTGTTGTGCTCTCACTCGCTCCGTGATTTGATACAGTCTCCGGAGTAATCATGTATATGCTAGGGTTCCGGTGGTTTCTTCTGCTTCTGCTTCTTCTCCTTCCTCTTCTTCTCCTTCTGTGCATTCTAGTTGTTGAGATAAAGTTCTCTGCTGATCATCATCCCAATGTACATGGCGACTGTCTGTGGATTTCCTCCATCTTTGGGAAGAGGTGCCCTGTTCTTCTGTGTCTGAAAAGAATTCTACATTAGAGATTTGTGTATTCTGTAAGAATGATTCGAAGTCGAAGGTGCTCATCCCTTCAATGTCTCCAGTCGTAGCAAATTTAAATTCAAGTGGGACAGGAGGAGCTGATGGGGCAGCTTGTGATGTGCCTTCAGATCCACATCTGGGTATTCGAATTGTAAAGGGAGGTACAGTGGCATCCCCTCGTGGTGAGACTTCTGGATTCATTAGAACTTCGCGTGTCTGGACACAACTAATTGCACCCCTCATGCGCTTAGATTGATGTGTAGCAGTTTTGTGTCTTTTAAACATATTTGTAGTTGTGACCAGGTTAAAGTGCGTTCAATGGGTACATTGTATGCTAAGCACTTGTAGATGATGCATGTGATTGCACAACAACCATTCACCACGAGCTTCCTAGATGACCTTTTATTTGCTTCATATAGCTGCTCCATAATCCATACAGGAAGCTTAATCGGTAGTGCACCTATCTCCGCCAAGTAAAGAGCGAACCATATTCGTTTGTGGGGTTGTGTGAATTGGTCTTGACCAGGAAATGCAAAATGTTGCATGCACATATGGAGAGGGATGGACACATTTGGTGTGAGTGCCACCATATCTTTCAGCTTCTGTAGTTTTCGGTTCTTCATGTTAGTGGGAATGAGAGCATCCTTCTCAGAGGGCACATGCGTGTCGTGCATGTTCAAAGCAGAGCTCACCAATTTCAATGTAATTTCGAACCTTGTCAACTCATTGTTGCCCAATAATGAAGGGAGAACAAATGTTCCTTGTTTGTCCTTTTCCTCATTTGCTTGTAATGTTGAGACCAAGTAGTAACATCGTAGGAGATCTGGTTTCGGTAAGAGTGTCGCAACGTACCCCACCAGCCCTACACACTGCCATATGGTTTGAAGTTCTTGTGTGTTCTGGAGAGCCTCGAACTCCTTGGAAAAGAATTGGAATCGGACCCATGACTTGTCATACTCACACTTGGACTCCCATATATACTTAACCTCCCCTAAGGGCCCTGGCATGCCATTGAACCAATGAGAATTTGCATGGACTCTTTTTGTTGTTCCTGTGGGAGGGTCGGGTATAGGTATTTGTTGGAGGTGCTGTAGTTCTACCGGTCGTTCAGTTGGTGGTGGTAGACTTTCCACATTAATATACGTAGTACTTACTACTGCCCGGGAGCTCGGGCGAGCTGCTTTTGCCATGAAACTACTTGTAGCTTTTGATGTTTATCTGCTAGAAGAAGAGAGGCACATTAGCATTGCATAGGAAACATGATGTTATGGTGTTCCCTCCACAATACTAACATGACATTCCAAGTGGTTAGGGGTTAATGGATGAAGTTTTCATGATGTGTGTGAATGCTAACTATTATATTCGTGTTCACCCTAAATGCACACTTCTAGATGTGCAATGTACTCCGAATGCACCTACATCAGAGTGGACTGATTTACAAATTTGGGTCAGGGGGTTTGATTCGGGGTTTCAGTCTACAAACTTTGATCGTGGGATTGTAGCTTTTAGTGGTGATGACATGTAAAGATTTGTGGACAGGATTGTGTTGGACTTGGGACTTTTTGTGTACCCATTTCCCGACAGTCCTAGGTGTGCCCAAAGATGTAGTGGTGTACTGGAGTGTAGATGTTTGCCTTGGGATTTGTGCCAAGAGTGCTTGTGAGTGTTCATTCAATCTTGTGAATGGAGGTGAAGCTATTTGAGCTCATAAGCACGTCTTGGGCACCCATATTTGTCTATCATTTGGGATAGCCTTCATTGACTGCTTTGGAACAGAAATAGAAATGGTTTGTCTAGATTGATGCCTAGGATACTCTTTCCTTGTACTCCTCGACATTGTAGCCCGTTTGCTGCATCTTTGGGATCATGTCTCCAGAGCCGAGGGTTGTTCACCCTTGCATACCCAAATCTGCTTCATGCCAAGAGGTACTTTATATTGCACTGGTTGTTGCTCATGCTTCTTGATATCCGCCTCCTTTGTGATGTATGTTGTCTTGCTTGCTTTCCTAGGAATCTCTTCGAAAAAGAAGGGGACTCCTCATTGACTTTTGCACCTTCTTCAAGAGTGACAATCTTCTGCACCATAGAACTTTGGACAAGAATAGCATTGTTATCTTCATGTGGGTTCCTGGAGGGACCAAGATTTGGTACTTTTTCTAGTGGCCTAAGTGCTTGATTCTCTAATTCAATTGTGATGCGGTTTTGGCCCACCCAAGCCTGAAGAAGTCCACTCCTTAGGTTGAGGTTGACGGCATGATCATAGATCCAATCTTGGCCCAGGACAAGAGGTTCGGTAAGATCCTCGTCTTCACACACTAGCACTTTGACTGCCATTAGAACCTCTTGAATGGAGAGGGGAAGTTCCACCTCACCCATGCGAGGGGTTTCCACACCTCCCAATCCTATGAGATATGCCTCAATAGGATTGACCTTCAATTGAAATTCTTGGCAGTAAGACAATCGGACTGCACTAGTGGCTGCCCCTGAGTCAATCAAAGCCCTTATGGTCCTTGAACTTTCTCCTTGTCCTACCTCTAGGGTCACAAAGGGTCATTGCTCAACTATCCTATGGGATCATTCACTTGATGCTTTGCACATGGCCATGTGATAACTTAGGACTTCTTGAGTGTCAGCCATTGGCTGATCTCTTCCTTGTCTTCGCAATTTCATTCGTCGGATGTGTTCTAAGGCTTTTGCATGTGCTTCTTCTCGAATTCATTTTTCTTCTTCTTTATGTTTCTTAGCAGTGTTGAGTCGATTTAGCGTCTTCTTCGTGAGGGGTTCTTGATATAATTTAACTCTACATACACTGATGTAACTTCGTAGGATGTCACCTTCTAGAGTGGCTAGTTGAACTGCTCCACTTGTTGAGATCCTATTGATAATCATTGGTACATAGCCTCTCTTCTCTAATTTCCATGCATGTTGCTTCAAAGTGTAGAGTAAGACTAGGTCTCCTGCTTTCAAGCCCATATCCTTTACATGTGTGTCAAAATATGTTTTTTTTCTTTTCTTAGCTGCGTAAATTCCTACTACAGCTCTCAAACGTGTTTCACCTAATCATTCAAGATCGAAGATTCTGGAGGAGAGCTCATGGCCTGTCCAGTCATGCTCTTGTGCTACTTTCAATGTAGGTATCAAAAAGTCCAATGGTAGCACTCCATTTTGGCCAAATACCATCTGAAAGGGTGTGGCTTAGAGTACCATTTTATAGGCAACTCAGTATTCCCAAACAGCATGGTGTAGTTGTTTGTCCCAATCAGAGCGTTTATTATTCACCAATTTCGTCAGTACATTGCATAGAATCTTGTTGGTGTTCTCGGCTTGTCCGTTAGCTTGTGGATGATAGGGGGGAGACTTCTTATGTATCACTAAGAATTCTTGGAGAAGGCTTTCGATGACTTCATTCAACAAGTGTGTGCCTCTATCACTTACTAGCTCTATTGGTAGCCCATAACTAGTGAATACATTCTTAAATAAGAACTTAGTAGTTGTCTGAGCATCGTTCTTTGTTGTAGCTTTTACTTCTACCCATTTGGTTAGATAACCAGTGGCCACAATAATGTATTCAGCATGGTAACCCTTAGTTGGGGGGTTAATAGGACAGACAAAGTCTATTCCCCACTTAGAGAATGCACGTCCACCTATCATAGGTTTCAATGGCATCTCATCTTTACATATAGGGTACTGAGTTCACTGACAAACATCACACCTCTTCACATAGGTATGTGCATCCATGTGAAGCATGGGCCACCAAAGACCTGCAAATAGTATCACCTTGATCACCCTATCTGGTCCAAAGCGTCCTCCTCCTACACCTTGGTGAGCAGTTTCCAAGATCTTAAGATATTCACTCTCATGGACACACAGTCTTAGGTAACCATCTTTACCACGTTTGTATAAATTATCCCCAATGAGTGAGTAGTCTAGTGCCTCTTGTTCTAAGCTCCTTTGTCTAGCCAACGTCATATCTTGGCGAAAGGTTCTCTTCCTCAAGAAGGCTACTAGTGGCTCGCTCCAATCCGGCACTAAAGACACTAGAGCCGCATGTTCCACAGGTGGTCTAGTGTTGCAGATTGGGCACTCCTTGCACATCCTATGGACTCTGCTTCCATAGTTGGCCAATGCACTCCGAGTCTCTTTAGTGTCTATAAAGTTCTTTGCCTCGAGTAGTGTTGCTCTAATGCACCCACGTGTGCTAATTGCAACCACTTTGCATACCCATCCTCTTCCACACAACAAGAGGTCATGTCCTATGTAGGTACATCGTTCTTCACCTTCCTCTATGGTCACTAAGATTTTCTTTGTAGTTTCTTTATTATCATAAGCCTCTCCTATGACGGCTTCATGTTTAGGCATTCTTACCATGACTCTCCTATCTTCTATTTCATATTTCTTGAAATTTTTAGGGACCTCAAACAAAGATTCTTCTTCCTCTGGTGTGACTTCTCTCTTCTTCCTCTTCTTGCCTTCATTCTTAGTGGTCACTTGTGTGGTTAATCTCACCTCATTCATAATTTCTTCGTGTCTCTCAGGGTGAGCTTCTACTTCGTAGAAATTTTCCTCATCTGATGCAAAAGGAGGGTCCATTATAATTCACTCTAGATCCGAGTCACTTGTGTCCTCAAATGCATCAATGCTAGGTTCACATTCTTCAATAATCGAATCACACATGATTGGCTCTATTGTGAAGATTGAAATGTCATAGCCATCCTCGTCACAGTGGGGTGTCCATTGTTCTTCTTTGATGGCTACATCCATTGTTGCTAAGATCTCCGCCCAACCATGAGGTTCAAATTCTTTGTCAGGAAATACTACAGGTGCATAGGCTGGGTCTTGAATTGATCTATGAGTTTCCTTCACATCTACCTCTCTTGCTTTCTCTCTCTTCTCTTCTTCTACTACTACTTTGCACATCCATAAGTGAGTATCTTCATGCATCCATGAGGTTCCTGATCCTATGGAATGCACTAACTCCGTATCATTTGTGGCTCTATGGATGGGATTCCATTGAATAGGGGGCACGCCTCTATGAGAGAAATCCTTGAGATTCACTTTGGTTGTAACACCTAAGTGTTGAAAATATAAGGAATTGGTTCCCCGATCCTGTACTACTTGCAATTGTCTCAAGAGTGGTCTTCCCAAAATCATCTCGTAGGCTTGATTTTTGTTAAAGTCACATATAGCAAAAGTATGTTCAAACTCTATACCACAAGTGGTGAGAGTTATCCCTTCTAGTAGTCCTAAAGGTCTCTCAATGTGACCATCGGCCATTTGCAATTTCATTCTCATTGGCCTCAGTGTTGGCTTGCCCCAATGCTTCCATAGGGAAGTGGTAACAATTACAACTCCAGCACCTGAGTCCAAAATTGCCTTGGTTGTGTACCCCTGATGGGTAACGGAAAGACAAGTGTTTCCTTCTTCTCCTTCACTCATGTCTCCTATCTTGTCCAAGGGTATTTTTGGCACCATTCTATGAGATCCTTCTTGGAAGCGAGGTTTTGCTATGTCTCGCACTTGTTTGGCTACATGTTTTCACAACTCAGGCTTAACCTTGAGTAGCTCTTCTAAAGTCAGGTTGCACTGCACTTTAGTGTTCTTTACTACCTTTGTGTTCCTAGGTATGATTGAGTCTTCGTTTCTTATCATGACCACGGGTGCTCTCATACAAGCAGACTTAGCTTCCCATGGGGCTGTGAAATGGGGTAGTTCCTGTATGGAATTAGACTCGAAGTCTAATCTCTCATGAGATTGGGCACTCTCCTGCTCTCCATAAATGGAAGGAATGTCTTGTGGGAATTGATCGTGTCCATCATTTACAAGCTCAATTGGAGAAGGATCTTCACTTTCTTTAGCGCATTTCTCTTCTTAAATCTCTCGTAGGAATTCTGGTGAATACTGATTCATAGAAGAAGAGGTGTCTGGTTCTGTGGAGTTAGGCACATAAGCTTCTTGGGGGGGGATGCTTATTCTATCACTTGCCCTCTCCTGAGCCTGGGAGGTAACTCCTTTTCCACAATTTTCAATTAACCTCTCCAATCTATCTAATAGACCATCAAAATGCAATGGTTTTCTAGTGGAGCTAGAGAAATTGAAGAGGCGACTGGCTTCAAACATGGCTTGAGCCAATTCCACCATCTTGGCCCAAAGTTTTGTTCATTCGATCTCTAGGTCCGCTCTAGGGTAACATTTTTCATGATCTATTACATTTGGCCCTTCCTGGATTCATGCCTGATATGCCCTAAGCATCATGTCTATGTCCTCAAGAGTGGGATCGGCTAGGACTGATCCTACTCTGGGTGGTGGGTGGGTTACATGTGGTGGACTAGAAGGTTGGGGGATGGAAGGTGATGGGGATGGTAGTGGGGGTGATGTGTGCGAGTACATTTGAGATGTGATTTCTATTATTTTGGCTTTGGTCTCTCACAGACTTTCCTCGAGTTCACTCGTCTTCTTTTCCCATTGGCTTTTCTTACGTTCATGACTTTCTCTCTAGCTCTTTTCCTCTTCTTATTTTGACTCTTGGTCTTGCTAACCTCCGCATTCTTTTCTTGGTCTGAGCCTTGGTTTTGCTTAAGTGGTTGAGCTCTCCTGATGACTTGCACCGGGGTTGTGGAAGTCACACTTCCCGTGGAGTCTACCACCAACCCAATAACGTTGATAGGAGCAATTTTTGGCACATTGGTGGGGTTCTTGGGACACTCTTGTAACAAGTGCTCCTTCCCACAATCTAGACAAAAACCTTGAATTGTCACAGATTGGGGTTGTGTTGGTGCAGGTATAGGGCAATCACAAATGAGGTGATCTCCCTGACATCGATAGCATGGTCCTCTAGGAAATGGGGTCCTTATCTGCCTAGGTTGAGGCCTAGAGTTAGGATTTGTGTACATGACATTCGCATACTCAATCTCCCAACTAGGTTCACTCAGTTCTTCATAATAGTATGACTCATTATGATCACGGGACTACATGTAGTAAGCCTGTGGGCTATCAATATGAGTGGAGTCAAAACTATGATCACTCAGGTCACTTTCTGAACGCAATGGTGTTATTGGCACTAATGCTCTATTCGGATTTTCTTCCATTGTTGCATACTTCAATGGGATCACATTGGCAAGAGGAGGGGGTTGCTGCGCTAGACCTGGTTGAGGTCTTTGCTGCCCTTGATAGGGTGGTTGATAGGATTGTTGGGGCCTACCATACTACTGTTGTGGGTACTGATTCTAGTATTTTCCTTGTTGTGGATACGTTTGAGGATAATTTTGTCTAACTGCTTGTTTATTATAAGGACACTCTTGTGTATTGTGGTTGGTATATCTCCTTTCTAGGGTGTAGTATTGGCTGTTAGGGTTCACTTATGGTTGAGCCATGATAGGGCACACATTGGCCATATGGTCTCCTCCACAGGTGTAGCATCATTTCCCTGGGGCAAATCTAGGAATCTGCTTGCTAGATACTCCTAAGTTCTGAGCTACCTTCTCTACCAGATCCTCAATTGATGTGGATTGTGTGGATGTGAGGCTAATAAAACTATCTGAATTTTTAAAGATCTTTGAAAGCTCTAATTCCTCCCCTAGATTATCCTCAATGTCTATGCACATGCGTACACACTCTTCTATGGATCTAGGGTCCTTTAAGTACACATATGATCTCAGTTTGGTACTTAACAATCCATCTAGAAATAAGTCCACTTGTTTGGCTAGAGTGGGTAACTTTGGAATAGGGCATCTCTCCAAGTATTTCCTAAACCTTCTCCCTGCGAGCCTCACAGTCTCTTGAGGTGTTTGCTTGAAGTTGTATATCAAGGAAGATGTGTTATGCCTAATACCACTTTTAGAAACCTCAATGATGAATGCTTCAAGAAGTTGGTCTATATTTCTGAACTGACCTTGGTGCAGCGATTGAAACCAACTCAATGTAGTGTTCTTGAGAGCTAGGCCAAAAGCATTGTAGTGAGTGAACAAGTCTTCAACTTGTTCAGCTCTCAAAACTTGCCTAAACTGTGCCACATGGTCATATGGGTCTCCTGTGCCATCAAAGCAATTCTTCATGGACTTAACCAATTGTATGGGCCTCAAGGTCCTGGTGTGTTCTCTAGGCCTTGGCAAAGGGAATTCATCTACATTTCTTGGATTCCTTGGGTCCCTATGTAGTTGGTTGTAGGTTGCAGAGTCTCTTTTTGTAATTTCTCTAAGGTTCAAAGTGTTTTTAAAGTGTTTGGAAGGTTTAGGTGAACCCTCTCTTAGGTGCACATTTGAAGAAATAAAAGGCAAAAAGTGAAGGTATGTGAAGCAGAAGCATGCACAAAAGTGAAAGTATGGCCCCCAATTAAAATTTCTATTTTAGTCTAAAGTCACTACATGAAAAAACAGGGATTCGTTGGCTGCCCACAATTGGAGACAATCTTGGGACATCAAAGTTAGCACCAAGATACTCTAACAGTTAGGAGCATATGTGAACCGACACTCAAATCAAAGCAAGGCATTATTCTTGAAGACTAAGCAAGGTGAGCATAGTCTACACTAAGAGAAGAGCAAGAGACATATAGTGTGTGTGCGACGTAGAGAAGTAAAGTGCAAGGTGTGCAAGAATAATGACTTAGAAGTGCGCAGAGAAGTACTAAGCCATGCAACCAAAGGTCACAAGGTCCCATTGAAGCTGTGTGCACGTCGACAGAAGGTTTCCATCCCTCCCCCTATTGAAGCTTGAGTGCAAGGTATGCACAAGTGCAAGCTCTTGGAGAAGGTTGAGGTCTGGTGTAGAGAGGTCGACGGTAGCAAGAACCTTGGGTATTTTGTAACTTTCCTTGATTGTGTACTCCTTGGGATTTTGCACAGAGAACATTTGGATTGTACTGTACATCAGCTTTGTACTTTTATCCTTATAATCAATATACAAAAGCTTCCGGTGTCTTTATCTTTCTCCCTTCTCCTACAAACACTCTAGTCCCTTTTCACACAAGAATCCCCCAACAATAGGGTATTAATCCCATTGACATATGTCACATCTGTCAACATAAGATTCGGCATCTTGAAAAGTGTATGGCCACTAGAAACCAAAATATAATATCATCTTTGATGTTCTATCTACAAAAAAGTTCCTCCATGCTCCATCTAGGTGAGAAACTTCCAAGATATCCACATGTTTATATTCACGAACACATATTTTGAGATACCACCCACTCATCTTTAATACAATTGTTCATTCATAAGCACAAAATCTTTACACATTTCATACATATGCCTTTCATTTGTATCCATTTCCTCTTATTCTTTTCTTGGTTTTGCTTCAAATATTCCACAATATTTTTACTCCATCTAGGATTTGTTTGAAACATGTACAAGCTTGAAAACTTTTGAAGGATTATTCTTTTGAATAGTTTTATAGTTTGCGAAATATATATCCACGTCACTTGATTTATTAGTGTAATATTATCTTAGGCTTTCTGAGTTATTCAGAGTGACTACATTTAAAGAATGATAGTATATGTCCATTCTATGTGCCTTCTCTATGGTTATCCTTCCATCTTTCAAATGCAATATTCGAATGCTCCTTCAACATTTGTATGGTACATATGCCTTGATGGTAGAATTAAGTTTCTACTCTAAAAAATCATATTCTTATTATTTTCTTATTGATAATGAGGACCATCAATCAAGATATGCACTAAAGAAATAGCCCATATTAATATGCTTTCTATGTCAAAATAGATAAGCATCATGAAGATCATTATCTACATCCTTAGGATCTTCTCTTGAGAGAATTCTTGATAAATGATCTCCCATAAGATGAGTTTTTTACTTTTCTTAAAACTACCTCGAATTCGAACTCCATGAGTAACAAGAACTATCTTACTATTATTCTCATGTGACATGGTTTACTGACTAACTTGAGTAAGGCTTTGTCATCAACAAAAAATTGAAATATGTTAATCAAAAGATAATGCTTAAATTTCTCACAAAATATATCATTCCTAAGCCTTCTCTTTCAATAATTATATTATTCTTTTTAGCTTGATTCAATTTTTGACTCACATTAGCAATTCAAAAGTCTGATTTTATTTTCTCTATTTGTTATGTTGATACACATCCTAGGTAAAAGTTTTAATCATCCATGTGTACATGAAATGTCTAATCCCATTGTGGTGTCTTCAAAATTGGAGTCATTTCCAAATGAGACTTCAAAGCTTTAAAAGCTTCTTCACATTCATCAAACCATTTAAACTTAGTCAATAATACATATAGTTGCTATCTCAAATTATATACAAACTTCGTATTTTTGCATCAGTGGATATTCCATTCTTTGACACTATATGTCCCAAAATGTTTCCTTTTCTAACAAACAATACACACTTTTCAAGGTTCAACGAAACTCTTTACATTGCACTTTTGAAAAATGGCTCTTATAACTTGTAGAGGATCACAAATCATCTACATATATTTCGATTGAAGTTTCAAGAAGTCTTTAAAAGCATGACACATCAGCCTTTCAAATGTTGTGGGTGCATTTTTAAAAACAAATACCCCAAAAGAATATATACCCCATTCAATAGAAAATTTTGTTCTATGTTAATCATCTAGGGAAATAAGGACTTCATTATACCCAAAAAATCCATCTAACAAAAATATAGACTGCTTTGCTATCAGTTCTTTCTAAGATATGATTTATTATTTTCAAGAAATTAGTTATGCAAGAGAGCACATGAGCAATAGCAGAGAAGATAATGAATATAGTAGAATTTCACAAACTTTATACTAATAGCAAGGTAGAGCTGAAACGGTGATCTAGACGAATCTAGATAAGGAGTTATTTGGGATCTTGCTAACTCCCTTGCCTTACAATATTTTAGATGGTCAAATTTGACCTTCATCCAACATGAAAGTTAGGATTCCCCATCGATTGGATAATGCACAATTTGCTTCTCATCATAATAGGGGCCTTATAGAATGTGCATTAGTACATAAAATCATGAGTGGTGGACACACCGCTCTCAATTTTTATCGAATGATAAATCAAGTGGGCATGGTTCCTATGCCGATTTGTTGAAGTTCCTTGTTGAGCTTCTCTTTTCCAAGTGCTTTAGTGAATATATCCATGCAATTTGCCTCTATCGGACAATACTCTAATTCCACAATGTCATCTTCTATTAGCTCACAAACGTAATGCTACTATACTTCTATATTCTTAGTGCAAGCATGAAATATTGGGTTCTTTACAATGGTCATACAACTTTGATAATCACATTTAAGTATAGTTACCATTTGTGATGGAAAGCCTAGATCTGCAATAATTCTCCTTAACCAAACTGCCTCATAAGAGGAAAAGCAAGCTTCTTTGAACTTTTTTTAGTGGAGGAGAGTGTGAGTGTTGATTTCTTCTTACTTACCCAAGAAAATATTCTTGAACCAAGTGAGAAACAATATCTAGAAACTAATATTTTGGAATCACATTCTTTCACCCAAACTGAATCACAATACCCTTGAAGAGTATCACATGTGGTATAAAGAATACTAGATCCCAAGGTTCCTACAATGTACTTTAGAATTTGCATGCCTACGTTCCAAGGCTTGCTTTTAGTTTGTTAGAGAATCTTCTCAATACTCCAACATCATAGCATATATCTGGTCTAGTGTGACACAAAAAGTTAAGACTCCCAACAAGCTTTTTGCACATCTTAGGATCTGCTTGTGGTGTATCGTCCTCTATCAAATGTTTAACCTTCATAAGTGTGCTAGTCACTTAGAAATCCACCATCCCAAAATCTTTAAGGATTTCTATAGCATATTTCTATTGTGGTATGAAAATCCCATCATCTTTTTGCCATGGTTCAATGCCAAGACAATAATGGAGTAGCTCGAGATATGTCATCTCAAACTCGTTGCTCAAGCTAGCATGAGTTTGTTTGATGAACATTGTTTGATCTCTTGTAATGATTAGGTCATCTACATACAAGATGACAATCACTAGCTGGTTATCTTTTTTCATAATATACAAATTTGCATTAGCAATACTTCTTTGGAAGCCTATATTTTGGGAAAAAAATATCAATCCATGGGTAACAAGCTCTGGGAGATTTCTTAAGGCCATATAATGCCTTCTTAAGTCTAAAAACCTTGTATTTTGAATGAGGTACCTCAAAACCTAGTGGTTGAGATACATATACCTCCTCCTTCAGGTATCCATTCAAAAATGTTGATTTTACCCATCTCTAATATAGGCCACCTTTTATGTTTAGCAATTAAAAGTACCATGTGAATTCTATTCATTCAAGTTATTGGTGCAAATGTATCTTGGACATTAAATCCTTCCACTTGTGCAAATCCTTGTGCAACAACCTGAGCTTTGTACTTCTCTAAAGTATCATCTGCTTTTTATTTTGTTTCCCAAATCCGCTTAGTTCCAAATATCTTTTTCTTTAATGGTAAATCAACCAATTCCCAAGTTTCATTACTTAATATGCCATCATATTCATTTTTCCTCTCCACCTGGGTTCTTTGAGTGCTTCATCTAGAGTTATGGACTCTTTTATTGATCCCATAAATTTCAGCCATAAGAGCCATATTGATAATATGGTGTGAGGATCTTTGTTTCTATTCAATCCTATTTGATTTACACAACCCATCTAAAGATGAATTTGGAGCATCAACTTGTGGGTTACAATCATCAAAGAGCTTTTGCATGCACTTTGGTAATGGCCTATGCTATGTGGAAACAGCCAGTTGGCTTTTTGGTGAAACAATATCATTATCTAATGTCTTCCCTTCATCAATCTTGACCTATCTATGGTAAGGCAAAAGGGGAATTGTTGCTTGAGTTGATGACATAATGGGTTTACCTTTGTTATCCACTAGGTTTGGTTTCTAACCAAATATCACATAAGGAGTGATAAGGATTTTCTTTGCCTCTAGATCCCAAATTCTATATGCATTAGAATTTTCACTATGTTCTAAGAAGACACATTTTTTGCTTTTTTATCATAACTTAGTTCTTGTTGATTCAGGTATATGTGCATTAAAAAACATCCAAAATTTATGAAATGCATAATTGAGGGAATTTTACCAGAGTACGCTTCTTGAAGAGTAATGTCATGTAGTGCCTTTGTGTAGCATCTATTCAAAATGTACACATTCATATTAAGGTCTTCTACCCAAAATGAATCAAACATTTTTTTAGCTTTCAGCATGCAATGGACCATTTCAACTACAATCCTATTTCATCTCTCAGAAACACCGTTTTGTTGAGGTGTGTGGGTTTTGGTAATCTGCCTCTTGATTCCATGAGCAATACAACAGTTGAATTCTATCGATATGAATTCTCCTTCTCAATGAGTATAAAACTTCTTCAAGTTTCTACCTATTTCATTTTCAGCAATCTTATGACACATTTTAAAATTCTCAAATGCATCAGCCTTCTCCAAAATAAAATAAACCCTTCATTGTTCTACTATAATCTTCAACTATCAACAAGAAGTAGGGAGATCCTCCCAAAGCAAGAGTGGACATTTTTCCATAGAGATCATGTGCCAACTCTAGAGGATCTTGAGCTCGATTTCCGCTCTCTTTTGGAAATTTCTTCCTTTGCTGCTTTCCCATTATGCAAGCTTCACATGGTTCCAACAAATCTAAAAATGTAGGTAAATTTGATGCCATCCCTTTTCTCTATATCTCTTTTAGAACCATAAATCCAAATTGCCCAAAAGGTTGATGCCAAATTCTATTTGTGTCTTTTTCTTCTATGGTAGTGAGGGTGCTCAACTCATATGCCACCCTCTACTCTTAAAGTAGGAGGTTGAGGATAATATCTAACAAAGTGATTTTCCCCACACCTATAGCCAAACGCCTTTTGAGTAGGTTTAAATTGAGGTTTTTAACTAGCCATGTAATTTTGGTGATAACATAAAAGTGGTTGAATCCATCTCATACCTTCCATTGCCCACATCTTATGTTTGGAATTCAGATTTTTTGCATAGGTATAATTGCAGTTAGTGTGATCATAGTGATCATCAGAATGTCTAGTATATCAATTCTCTTTAGCGAGAGTAATTTTAACAAGTTTTTGGTTGAGATGGTATTTTATTGTATTGTTCTAGGTTGCTCCATAAAGTCTCTCTCTCTCTCTCTCTCATGTCCATAGGTTGTGTTTGATGCTATCTCTCTCTCATAGGTTTTCTGTTATAAAAGAATTCATCCATAGTGTGATTATTCTATTTCATCTCTAAAGTACAGTACTTCAAGATCCTTCTATCCTATGATTGTGATGGTTTTTGATAGGTGCACAAATGTGTTAGATGATTTTCCCCTCATACATAGCACTTCTTTTCTTGGTTAACTCTAAGATTAAAGGTTGGTTGTCTAATTGAAAAGTTCCTAAAAGCTTTGCAATGTTGTGTGCTAATTTTTAAGTAGGATGAATTCGTTTTTCCTTGGTTGAGTTATGATCTTGGACCATGATATCATTTCCTCTATTGTCTTCTACCTATATTGTTTCCTTGATACATGAATCTAAATCAATACATCTTACAATATACTAGTGTTCATAAATGACCATTCACCAAACCTTCTGTGCATACTAACACACTTTCTAGCATGGATGACTTCTCATCAGTTGGACACATATGCAAGTATTATTTAAGCCTCCTACTAGCTATTCACACACTTTCATCTTATTTTTGTTTGAGATTATGGATTAGTGTAGTTGTACTATGCTTGATTCTTCTCTTTAAAATCTCACTAATAATTTCTTCAAATAACTTCTCAACCTCTTGAAAATTCTATTCTCTCGTAGGTTGGAGCCAAGATGAAGCATTCCATTCAATAGCCAAAGGCTTCAAAATAAGTACTATACTCATTAAGCTCCTTAGGTCTTAGTATTTACTTGTATTTTGTGACATGATTATAAGGATCAATAGATCTATCATATTGGTTCTTTAAAAGATTTATCCACTTGATGGTCTAAGTTATCTCACGTGTTTGTCCCCATCATGTCTTCTCCTAATAGGAATATCATCAAGAGCTTCACCTTCTTGTAGGAAGGGATTAGGTGAAGTATGATGCTCTCTAGTTCTCTATTGCTCCATAGCTTTCTTTAACAAAAACTTTAACATTTTTTCCCAAAATCATGTTTCATTAAAACATTGCAAACTATCCTGAACTATTTTTGGCAAGCTATCATAACCTTTAAAAAATAAAATCATCCATAAAATAATAGGTCTTGACACTTTTGCAAGCACTCATGGTTTTTTTTGTACACTTGAATATGATGCTATAATGAAGAACGGTACCTGGTCTTTATGTGACTTGCCTCCTGGCAAGAAGGAGGCCATTGGCACTAAGTGGGTTTACAAGCTGAAGTGTAAGCCTGATGGAACAGTTGACAGGTATAAGACTAGGCTTATTGCAAAGGGTTATGCACAAGAAAGAGGCATTGATTTTGATGAGATCTTTGCACCTACATGTCGTATGACTACTGTTCGGAGCATTTGTGCACTTGCAGCCCATCATGGTTGGAATGTACATCAGTTGGACATTAAAACTATATTCATGAATGGTGACTTGCATGAAGAGGTGTATGTTTTTCAGCCACATGGCTTTGTGTAGAAAGGGCATGAAAACTAGGTGTGCAGGTTAAAGAAGGCATTATATGGTTTAAAGCAAGCACCACGTGCTTGGTATGAGAAGATACATGCCAATCTGACTGCACATGGTTTTGAGAACAGTCCAACTGAAAGCACCTTATATGTTAAGCATGCTTATGATGTGCTTCTGATCATTGTTATCTATGTTGATGACATGCTACTCATTGGTCCTATTGAGAAGCATATTGCTGATTTTAAGGCTGATTTGCATGCCTCATTTGAGATGTCTGATTTGGGGCATTTGCATCACTATTTGGGCATTCCGTTTATGCAAGTTGATGGTGGAATGGCTTTGTGTCAAATGAAATATATTGACACATTATTGTAGCGTTTTGGCCTTGAACATTGTAAGCCTATTGCCACTCCTATAGACACAGGTTTACGATTGAGTCTTTATGACGTTGGAGCTGCATTTGATGTTGTCCTCTATCACCAGGCTGTTGGATGCCTGATTTACTTATGCATTACTCGGCCAGATATTCAGTTTGTTGTCTCACAGATGAGCAGGTTTATGCATTGCCTAGGTGTCAAGCATTGGCAGGCGGTTAAGCACATCTTTCTCTACTTGAGTGGTACTCGACTACATGGTTTGTTTTATCCCAAGGGGGGATCACTACCGCCATATTTGCATGATTTTTCTGACTCAAATTGGGCTGGTTGCTATGACACTCGTGTGTCCACTACTCGCTTTTGCTTCATGATTGTTAGCTCATGTATATCTTGGTTGAGCAAGAAGCAGCCTACTATGGCCACTTCCAGTTGTGAGGCTAAGTATAGGGCAGCTTTCACAGCCACTCTTGAGTGTGTGTGGCTCAAACACCTTATGGCTGATTTGGATGTTGGTCAGTCTTCTACCACTACCATCTTCATTGACAGTCAGAGCACATTGGCAGTTGCGAGGAACCCTGTGTTCCATGCTCGCACTAAGCACATTGAGATGCATTATCATTATGTCAGGGAGAGGTTCTCTCTTGGGGAGATGAGCTTGGCATATGTGCTCACACAGGAGAACATTGCAGAACTTTTCATGGAGGCTCTACCTACGGAGAAGTTTGAAGCTTTTTGCAAAGCTTTGGGCTTACTTCCTTTTGTGAGTGATTTCCACATAGCTTGGCACGTCCTTACACATGAGTGCCAACTACTTGTTCACCGCATCACTCCCAGGGGAGATTTGTTGGTATATTTAGGTAGTGATATGTGTGAACACTCTAGGACTACCGGGGCACTTTTTTCCCTCTTTAGGAGCTTTTTTCCCTGGCTTGTATATACACCTGTTGCCTTAATGGGCGACTTATCTTTGTACATTCTCTAGTAATACATTCAGTATTGTGTGTTGTGCTCCAACCTTCTTCTTCTTCCTTGTGATGTTCGCGTGCTCTCGCAGACATCTAACTCCAACAAGGATAATGTAGTAAAAGGAAACCACAAGCATGAAGGCAAAGAAAGAAAGTGACTATCAATTTTTAGCATCTTAGATTCCCCTTCGAATAAGTTGATTCCTATTTTTTACCTCATTTTCTTGTAAAAATGACTATTTTTGGCATAAAATCCTATTTTTAATAGTAATCGAGTGGACACTATAAACTTTGAGTAATACTCAAGCTTCATGGCATAAGTAGAATAGCCACACCAAATTTTGTAACTTTCTTTTGTTGGGTGTGTGTATAGAAGTGCGAGAGACACTCAAGAAGCACTCACAAGAAGCACAAACGCAGCAAGACACACGAAGAAGATGATGGTTGGAATAGCTCTCTCTATTGACGATGAACTGAACTGAAGTAAGAGCTGAATAATATCCCTAAGTACAAAGTACCACCACATATGAGAGTATCAAGTATGTGGTAACATGGGAAAAAAACCTCTAGCCAGCACTAGAGTAAAAAGTGCCCATGTATAGGGAAAAGGTTCACATCAAAGCTACTCAAGGAACATATAAGTGTAACAAACCCCCCTGGAGCGAATGATGTGAACACATATAGGGAGTGACAGATCAGCCCCCACAAGGTAATAAGCCTAAAGCTTTGTGAAAAGCTTCAAACTTTTCCCATGGAAGAGCTTTGGTGAATATGTCTGCCACATTATCTTGTGTAGGCACATATACCAAATCAGTATCTCGTGCATGAAGGCGCTCTCTCACATAGTGATAAATATATTTGGTTCGTGCATGAAACACTGGGTTTCATGCAACAGCCAAAGCACTCTGATTATCAGTGAGAATATGCATAGCCGCATCAATCTCCATGCAAAGATCCATCAATAGGCATCTCTACCATATACACTCCACTGTAGATGTGAAAACTACCTTGTACTCATCTTCAAAACTCGATGTCGCCATTGTAGGTTGCTTCTTACTCAACCAAGATATGCATGATTCTCCAAGAAAAAAGCAATTACCACTAGTGGACATGCGAATATCATAACAACCAGCCCAATCACTATCTGTAAAAGCATGCAAGCATGGCTGAATATCTCTGCCATAAAAGAGACCTAAGCTCAAAGTCCCTCGAAGATATCTAAACACACATTTCATCGCTTGCCAATGCTTAGTGCCAGGGCTATGCATGAATCGACTCAACTAGGAAACTGCATAATGTATATCCGGCCTTGTGTTGCATGCATATATAAGACATCCCACAGCTTGCTGATAAAGAGAAGTGTCAAATGCATCACTAGAATCCTCAATTGAGAACCTGAACACTGTCTCAACTGGTGTGGAAACTGGCTTGCAATCCTCAAAGTCAAAACACTGAAGTAGTTTTTCAACATACTTTGCTTGATGCATTACAATTCCCCCCTCAATGGATACAAACTAGATGCCAAGATAGTAGCTCAAAAGACCAAGATAAGTGACATCAAAAGTATGTTGCAAATCAGCCATAAGAATGTCAAGTTTTGCATCACATGACCCAGTCAAGAGTATGTCATCGACATAAAGAACAAGCACTATAAGATCAGCCCCATTTTTGCGTACATAGAGTGTGCTTTCAATCGGACTACATGTGAAGCCAAGAGCAATCAAGTGCTTATGGATTTTGTCATACCATGCACGTGGAGCTTGCTTGAGACCATACAAGGCTTTATGCAAGCGACAAACCATATGCTCTTTCCCTTTCACAGCAAATCCAGGAGGTTGCTTCACATAAACATCTTCTTGCAAATCACCATTCAAGAAGGCTATTTTTATGTCCAACTGAAGCACTTTCCAACCTCGATGGGCAGCCAATGCAACTAGGGTATGAATGGTAGTCATGCGTGAAGTAGGTGCAAAAAATTCCTCATAGTCAATGCCATCTTGTTGCACATATCCTTTGGCAACCAATCTAGCTTTGTAGCGATCAATGCTACCATCAGATTGTTGGCTGTTTTTTGCATTCAAGTAGAGGGAAAACTGAATTTTCAGCAAATACCACATCTCGACTCACAATAATTGTGTTCGTCAGTGGATGGTACAAATGATATCCCTTACTTTCAGCACTATAACCAACAAATATATATTTCTTTGCCTTGTCATCAAGTTTGTGAAGTTGTTGTGATGGCACAAGAGCATATGCCAAACAACCAAACACACGCATATGACTGTTGGAACATCAAGCTTACACTATGCTTGAGGTGGATTTGATCTACATCAAAGGCTATCGCGTCGAAAGATTATCCGTTCGAGAGTTTTTTTTCATATGCTCATTTATTGTATTTTTTTAGAATATTTTGATGGCTCATTTACCGTTGTAAAAGCCTTGAGTTCTACACATGTAAAGGTACAAATATAGAGCCCAAATCCCACGAATTTGTGGTGGTTGAAGTTGCATTCAATCAAGCAAATCAAATCACCTAAAAGTAGATCAATCAAGATCTTCACTTTTCTTAGATTGTAGGGAAGTGAATTGATTCCCTCCAACAACCATTCCCACCTTCATTTTAATTCAAATTCAAGTTGTAAAAGTCGTAGAACACTCTTAGAGGCTATATAAGGAGTTGAAATCACTTGTATTATACATGGAAGCAATATACATACACTTGTGACCATCATTGTCTTGCTCCTTCAATTTTCTGCATCATCTTCTTCGCCAACAGTAATCTTGCAGAGGCTGCTGCTCTCTCTTCAGAGCTCCAAATTGGGTGCAAGAGGACTCATTGGAAAGGTATTAGTGTCTAGTTTATGCTTGTAAATTTTCAAAGCATTTGGTTCAGAAGATTTGAAGAAATCTCAGTTTTTCTGCCTCGGGGTCAATCTCTGCATATTCCTGAAAAATAGGAAGTACCACCGGTGAATGTCGCATTCATTCCTATAGCATATTTTGCTTATTCCTTATATTTTTGTGCATTCCATACACTCAACCTTATGTGTATCACTCCCATAAAAGGATTTTTTCTAATTGTAATCACGCTGGTCGCTATGGGCATTTGAAGTTCATTGTCTCTTCCATAGATAGTAAGTTTTTGAGCTAGTCGACCCGCGAACCTATCTCTTTTGTATCGACTCATTCTCCTTGATGCTCCAAGGTACATAGTGTGTTTCTTTGCACTTATCACATGCCTATAAGGTCTATTTGAGTCTCCATAAGCTCAAGGGCTGGTCTTGTGCCGGTTGGCTTGACCAAACTTCGTCGCTTCGAAACGCACTTTTCTACCTTCGACAAGCTTCTCCAAGTTTCTTTCAGTGGTATCAGAGCTAGTTCAAGATGGGTGACGGATTTCCCTCAATGATCGAGAATCTTGATCGACACATCTACGCAGCTTGGAAAATCAGAATGGAGGCCTATTTGCAAGGTAGAAATCTTTATGGAATTGTAGCAGGTGATGAAGCTATGCCTATTCCAAGATCCAAAGGAGGACCTACACAAGAGGAGACAGATAAGCTCACACTTTGGTGCGCAAGGGATGCTCAAGCAAGGTCGTACATACTTAACTCTATCTTTGACTTTCTATTACCAAATATTAGAGGATGCAAGACATCTCAAGAGACTTGCGATGCCCTGGATACTTTCTTTTCTTCTAGTACCAAAGCAAGAAAGAATCATCTTTGGAACGAGTTCAACCAAATGAAGAAGACACTTAAACAAACCATCACAGAGTTTGTTACCAAAGTCAAGGAGGTTGCAGATCAGTTAATCCATTGGAGAGCTGATTGAAGAAGAGGTCATCATGAGGCAAATTCTCAATGGCATTCGAAGTGATAAGCAATGGCAATCCTTCACGATGGCTTACGATCTCATCATGGATGTGCAAACTCCAGACTTCAACATCTTTCTTGGACAACTCTTCAATCAAGAAGCCAACAATAGCATAAAGGAAGGTAACTCTTATCATGGTAATTCAACTAGTGCTCTATATGCAGATAAGAAGGATAAGAAGCAGAAAGGAAAGAAGAAGGAAGAAGACGAAGAAGAGACTTCCCAAGCCAACTTCACAAGCAAGAGCAAGTGGAAAGGGAAGAAGAAAGGACCAAAGCAAGACAAAGCCAAAGGTCAGAATGTTCAACCTTGTGCCATATGCGATAAGACCAACCACACCACTCAGAATTGTTGGTTCAATGGGAAGACCCAGAAAGGAAGTGGAAGAGGTGGATATGGCGGCAATAGAGGCAGAGGTGGACACAACTTCAAGAATAACAATAGAAGCTATAATAGAAGGGACTACAACAATTATTCAGAAGATCAACCACATGAAGACTCATTACTTCTTATGAATCTAAGCCACAAAGAAGGTAAAGAAGATGATCATTTGTTCTACATAGATTCAGGATGCTCGAATCATGTTGCAGGCAACATTGCTCTTCTATCTGACTTGGAAAGTCCAAAGCATAGACATGAAGTGCAAACAGGGGATGACACAAAGCACAATGTGGAGAAGATTGGTAATGTCAAAGCTTCCAATGGTAGGACAAACATTCTGAGTAAGGTTCTTTATGTACCCACTATCACTAAGAACCTAATAAGTGTAGGCCAAATAGTTGAAAAAGGCTTGCAAGTTAGGTTCACCCAACATGGAGCTTTTGTGGAAGATCCATGTCAAGGCTTCAAGAAGATAGCCCGAGGTGAGAAGCATGGTAGGCTCTTTACTTTTGAAGTAGAAGAAACCAGGAACATAGCTCTATTCAACTTTGGGTCTCAAACCCTAAGTGAGCTTGAAGTGTGGCATAAGAGACTTGCTCATGTGAATGAAAGAACCTTGAAGGATATATGCAGGGATCAAAGTGTTCTAGGACTGTCGAACATATCAAAGCAACACATGATCAACCGGTGTGATGCATGTCAGATTGGGAAGGCACAAAGACAACCATTCAACCACAAAGGCTACATCCACAACAACTTATTAGACTTAGTACATACAGATGTATGGGGACCAAGTCAAGAACCTTCATTGGCAGGATCAAGGTATTATGTCTCATTTATTGACGACCATAGTAGATGGACTGTTCTATACTTTATCAAGAGTAAGAATGAAGTATTTGATTGCTTCAAGAAGTATCTTGCACATGTGGAGAATCATACAGGTATATCACTAAAGAAGCTCAGATCTGATGGAGGGGGAGAATACTTCTCCAAAGAGTTTGATGAGTTCTTGCAGGACAAAGGTATCAAAAGGGAAGTGACTACTAGGTACTCTCCTCAACTAAATGGAATTGCAGAGAGGAGAAACAAGACATTGGTTGGATAAGCCCGAACAATGCTTGAAGAGAAGAAGTTGCCACATTATCTATGGGCAGAAGCTATTTCAACTGCAGTGTACCTTGTCAATCGACTACCATTCAAATCACTTCAAGGTATGACTCCTTATGAAGCATGGCATCGAAGAAAACCTAGTCTTGGACATTGCAAGGTTTTTGGTTGTTTAGCTTATGTTCATGTACCATCACAAATAAGAGGTAAGCTAGATGAAAGGGCAACAAACGCAGTGTTTATTGGATATGATTCAACTCAGATGGGTTACAAGTTCTTCAATCCTTCAACCAAGCAATTCACTACAAGTAGAGATGTTGTGTTTGAAGAACACAGGTCTTGGTATGATGAAGATAAACAAAAGGTAACACTACCATATGATCTTGATTCTGACTCTCATCAATTAGGAAGCAAGCATGATACACAGGTCCAGGATCCAAGAAGTGATACAAACGATGACCAAGATGAAAGAGAAAGGGATTACAAGTCAAGAGGCAAAGCAAAGATGCAAGAGGTTGGAGAATGCTCCAAACAAGCACCTAGAAGATCAGCAAGAGAGAAGAAACAACCAGAAAGGTATGGATATGATTCCACATTTGTTACAAAGCATTCAATCTACTTCGCAAAAGACTCTATTTCAGAGGAACCCTCAACCTATGAAGAGGCAAAGGGAAACCCTAATTGGGAAAAGGCCATGAACGAAGAGATAGATGCATTGAAGGAAATGGACACTTGGGATTTGGTTCCAATGTCGCCAAATCAAAAGGTAATTGGTTGCAGATGGGTATATAAAGTTAAAAGAAATTCAGATGGATCAATTTGCAGGTACAAGGCAAGATTAGTTGCCAAAGGATGCTCACAAACTCATGGTATAGACTATGAGGAAACATTCTCACCAGTTGCAAAGATGACTACAATCAGGACATTGATAAGTGTAGCTGCTGCAAGGAATTGGAGACTCCTGCAACTTGATGTGAAAAATGCATTCTTAAATGGTTGGATAAGTGAAGAAGTATACATGTCACAACCACCAGGTTTTGAAAACCCTAATCATCCATCTTATGTTTGCAGACTTAAGAAAGCATTGTATGGATTGAAACAAGCTCCAAGAGCTTGGAATTACAGGTTGGTTACATATCTTCAAGATCAAGGGTTCAAATCTAGCAGCTCGGATCCTTCTCTATTCATCAAAAGGGATCACAATGAGGTTATCTATCTATGTGTATATGTAGATGATATTATTGTGACAGGTGATGATCTAAATGGCATTCAAAGGATCAAGAGACACATGCAAGAGGAGTTCAAAATCAGTGACCTAGGTGAGCTCACATATTTCCTAGGTATGCAAGTGATATACACAGATAAAGGAATGTATTTGACTCAAAGAAGATACATTCAGGATCTTCTTCTCAAGTTCAAAATGGAGAACACTAAACCTGCAGGTACACCTTTGGAGATGAATCATAAACTTAGTGTTTATCAAGGTGAGAAAATTGAAGACATTAAAGAGTATCAAAGCTTGGTAGGTAGCTTGATATATGCTACTCACACAAGGGCAGACATCTCATATAGTGTGGGAGTGCTTAGTCAGTTCATGCACTCACCAAGAAGACCACACATGGATGCGGCTAAGAGAGTACTTAAGTATCTCAAAGGTACAATCAACGAAGGTATATTCTATCCTTACTCTTCAGATTTGGATATCAAAATCTACTCAGATGTAGATTGGGCAGGAGCTAAGGATGATAGAAAAAGTACATCTGGTTACTTAGCATTTGCAGGTTCAAAGCTAGTGTCATGGAGTTCCAAGAAGCAACCAACAGTTGCTTTATCCTCAACTGAAGCAGAGTACAGAGGCTTGACCATAGCAACTCAAGAGGCAATATGGTTAAAAGCATCGTATACAGATTTGGGACTTGTGAGTTCCAAACCTCACATATTTGGAGATAATGTAAGTTCCATGCATCTAGGGGCAAATCCTATTTTCCATGCGAGAACCAAGCAGATAGAAGTCCATTATCACTTCATCAGGGAGAAGCTCATGACAAAGGAGATTGACATTTCTTTTGTTCCTACTGAAAAGCAAGTAGCAGATATGATGACGAAGGCACTTGATGGAATAAAGCTTTGTAGATTCAAAGCTATGGCAGGTATTCAACCTATCAGAGAATGAAGACACAAGCATAATTTATCTTGAGGGGGAGCTGTTGGAACATCAAGCTTACACTATGCTTGAGGTGGATTTGATCTACATCAAAGGCTATGGCGTCGAAAGATTATCCGTTGGAGAGTTTTTTTTCATATGCTCATTTATTGTATTTTTTGAGAATATTTTGATGGCTCATTTACCGTTGTAAAAGCCTTGAGTTTTACACATGTAAAGGTATAGATATAGAGCCCAAATCCCACGAATTTGTGATGGTTGAAGTTGCATTCAATCAAGCAAATCAAATCACCTAAAAGTAGATCAATCAATGTTGGAGACCTCTTAATCTCCAAAGATTTGATCTATACTGACTTAAGAACACTTCTATGTCAGTTATAAACCAAACTTTACACAAATATTGTTCTTCTTTACCAAAACTTTCATTAACACTTCTCTGAGTGAAGAAATGTTTACTTCAGAAAGTCTGCTTCAGAAATCAACTTCATTACCTGCACATAACTTCAAATTTCTTCAAGTAAATGATGCACAAGTATTCGCAATACCTTTGCGCAATCATACTAATCATTAGTTCTCAAAACTAATCACCAAAAGTTTAATTTGATCCTTAAGATCAAAGATATGTCATAATTGTCTTCCAGAGGTAGCGCCTTCGACATGGTCAACTTCTTAAGTTGATTTCTCCCAGTACAAGTCCCGTTTTGCTAAATGCTTCTAGCCATAGCTTCCTTATCTCCTAACTTAGATTTTAAGTGCTCACTCATAAAAAACTTTACAGTATACACTGAGATCTAAGCAAAACACTGAGACGGAAAAGTGCGCTACTCTCAGACTTCAGTTTTCATTTTTACATACAAATGTTCCTATTGATCATTCTCACAGTAGGAGAGGAATTAGATCATGAAACTCTAGACATAGCTTCATTAGATTCTCAATTAGATGTGTACAAAAGGAATCTTGATCCACATGATCAGACAGAGAGCACTCAGAGAAAAACCCGTCGCTATTTTCTGGGAAAAAACTCTCTACACATCTATAAGACATTTGTCATCTACAAATGACTCTCTCATACATTTCTTATCATCATTAACTCATATATACATGATTTTAGACTTATCCCGCGTCTATGACATTACTCCTTATCATCCTAAGGATTTAGTTCTACTCCGATTACAAAGATTTCCACTTATATGTACATATGTGTACAAGCTATCATTCTGAAATCTTCTTCACTTTCTCAAGTGTCTTCTTTCACTTCATTCTGACCATAAGCCTTCTTCAAGATCTTTATAATCACTAATTTGTGATTGGTTTGTTCCAACAGCTCCCCCTCAATCACTAATTGTGATTATTCCATTCTTCTTCACTCCTTCCATCTCTTTGAATCTTTGTAGCTTAGGTCCATCCAAGCTCTTTGTCATCATATCTGCCACTTGTTCTTTTGTTGGATTATACATCACTTCAATCTCTTTATCAAGTACCTTCTCCCTCAGAAAATGATACTGAATCTCTATGTGCTTAGTCCTGGCATGAAAAACAGGGTTAGCTGCCAAATACAAAGAACTCATATTATCTCCAAAAATAATTGGAGTACTATGATCAGTTTCAAAACTCTTCATCAAGGTCTTCAACCATATCACTTCTTTTGCAGCTTCTACCATTCCTTTATACTCAGCTTCTGTGGATGATAAAGCAACTGTATGTTGCTTCTTTGAACACCAAGAAACTAATTTATCTCCAATATAACAGAGATACCCATGAGTAGACCTTCTATCATCTGAGTCACCTGCCCAATCTGCATCACTAAACACTTTGATTCTTGTATCAGAAGTGAAACCATAGTACAAACCTTCACTTAGGGTTCCTTTGATATATCTGAGTACCCTTTGAGCTGCAATCCAATGAGTCTTCTTTGGACAATGCATAAATTGTGACAACACACCTACTGCATATGATAAGTCTGGCCTTGTCAAGGTAGCATAGATTAAACTACCTACCAAACTCTGATATTTCTTCATATCATTGAACTCTTCACCTCCATACCTGCTTAATTTATGATTTACCTCCAATGGTGTAGTTGAAGTCTTGCAATCTTCCATGTCAAACTTGACTAGAAGATTCTTCAAATACCTCTCTTGTGAAACATATACTCCATGTTGAGTATACACAATCTGCATTCCTAGGAAATAATATAAGTTTCCCAAATCACTTATCTTAAACTCCTTCTCTATTTGCCTTTTAAGTTCATTGATTCCTTGAGCATCTGTTCCTGTAACAATAATATCATCAACATAAATGCACATGTAAATGTATCCATTTTCACTTGCCTTCACTAGCAAGCTACTATCTGCCTTTGATGCTTGAAATCCACATTCATTCAAGAACTTGACAAGTCTGTAATTCCAAGCTCTTGGGGCCTGCTTCAACCCATACAAAGCTCTCTTGAGCTTACACACATAATCTGATCCAATTGAATTCATAAAACCCTCTGGTTGCTCCATGTATACTTCATCTGCAATGTATCCATTTAGAAATGCATTTTTCACATCTAATTGTGACAACTTCCATCCTTTACAAGCAGCAATAGCAATCAATGTTATAATTGTAGACATCTTAGCAACAGGACTAAAGGTTTCATCATAATCTACCCCATAAGTTTGGGCATAACCTTTGACCACAAGTCTAGCCTTGTATCTAGACACCTTACCATCTGCAAACCTTTTTGTTTTATATACCCACTTACATCCAATGACTTTCTGATTCTTTGGTCTTGGTACTAATTCCCAAGTTTCATTTTCAAGTAGAGCATCATACTCTTCCTGCATTGCCTTCTCCCAATTCTGTTTACCTTTGGCTTCTTCATAAGTGGTTGGATCTTCTTCTGTCTTCACAATGTAAGCATAATCTTTTGTTGTTAGAAAAGATGTATCATAACTATACCTTATAGGCTCTTTCCTTTCCCTTGTAGATCTTCTGATTTCTGCACTTCTCGAAGTTTCAGCCTCATTTGATTCTGGATCAAATCTTGGCCCATCTTCTACATGATCCTGCAATCTACTTTTAGAGTCAACATCATCAATACTTTCTTCATACACTTTTACTTTTGCCTTTCCTTTCCTTTGTATCTCTTCAACACCTGCATAATCAATTGTTGATCCTGTATACCATGTATTTTGCTCATCAAATGTCACATCTTTGGTAACAAGAAATTGCTTTGTGGATGGACTCCACAACCTGTAACCCATCTGTCTATCATCATATCCAATAAACACATACTTCTCTACTTTTGGTTCTAGCTTATGTCTTAATTGTGAAGGAACATAAGCATATGCTACACATCCAAATACTTTACAATGATCAAGAGTAGGTTTATTACCCCACCATGCTTCATAAGGGGTTCCTCCATCCAAAGCTTTACAAGGTAACCTATTCACAAGATATGTTGCAGTGTTAATGGCTTCTGCCCATAAGTAATTTGGACAATTCTTTTCCTTCATCATTGCTCTTGCAAATTCTACAAGAGTCCTATTTCTCCTTTCTGCTACTCCATTCTGTTGAGGGGAGAACCTGCAAGTTACTTCTCTTTTTATACATGCATTCCACAAATAATCATCAAACTCTTTAGAGAAATACTCTCCCCCTCCATCTGACCTTAACCTCTTAAGCTTTTGCCCTGTGATCCTTTCTGCATAGGCATGATAATGTTTGAATGTCTTGAAAACTTCTGATTTATCCTTGATTACATATAAAGTAATCCATCTGGTTGCATCATCAACAAACAACACATAATATCTGGATCCATTTATGCTATAGTCCCTTGAGGGACCCCATACATCTATATGAACCAATTCAAGCATATTTGAATGCTTGTACCCTGATTTGTTGTAAGAACCTTTATGTGCTTTACCTAATTGACAAGCTTCACACTTGTACACCATATGTTGCCCTTCAACATTTGGCAATCCAAGCACCACCTGATTCTTTGACATTTCCTTTATAGCTCTCTCATTGAAATGACCTAGCCTTTTATGCCATAGGTCTAATTCAGACACCTTTTGACTTCCATAAGTAAATAATGCATGTCCCACATTACCTTGGACTTTGAGAGTGAACAATCTTCCTTCCTTTTTTCCTGTAATTATGTTTCTATATCCCTGATTCGGATCTTGCACATAAACACCATTATTTGTGAATCTTACCTCATATCCTTTCTCCACAATTTGCCCTACACTTATCAAATTTTTAGGAATAGTAGGAACATAAAGTACCTTGCTCAAAAGTGTACTTCCACTCTTTGTCTTCACTGATCCAATGCTCTCCACTTTATGTTTGGTATTATCACCTGTTTGAACTGTATGTCCATTCACCTTTGCTTCCATATCAGTCATCAAGGATAGATTCCCACTCAGATGGTTACTACATCCTGAGTCAATATAAAACACTCTTTGATCTTCTCCCACTGATTCATGAGTTGCATTCAAGATAAGAGTCATATCATCCTTCTGATCTGATGCATAATTATAATAATTGTTGTTGTAGGACTGAGATTGGAAGTTTCTTCCACCTCCTCTAGCATATGATGTCCTACCACCTCTTCCTCTGAAGTTGCCTCTTTGGTTTCTGCCTCCTCTACCTCTTTGATTAAAATTCTGATTATTGCTTCCACCATTTTGATTGTTATACCAACAATCATTTGCCAAATGATTTGTTCTGCCACAAATCCAACAAGCTTTAGCATTATCTTTGTTCTTACCTCCTCTTCCTTTACCTCTGAAACTCATCTTTCCTTTTGTGAAGTTAGCTTGACTTGAAGTCCCTTCATCATCAGTCGATTGCTTTCCCTTGCCATTCTTTTTCTTGTCCTTGGAGTACATAGCTTGGCTTGCACTTCTATCATTGTCTCCTTTAATGTCCTGCTCAAAAGTTAGCATGTGTCCTAGCAATTGATTAAGATCAGGAGTAAAGTGATCAAGTGACAACTCTATGGACAATATGAAAGGCTTCCACTTCTCATCTCCTCTCAGACCTGTAAGTATTTGTCTTACCAACTTTTCCTCTTCAATGTCTTCATCCACTGCTCCCAAGCTATCTGCAATATCCTTCATCCTTGCCACATAATCAAAAATTGATTGTGAGCTCTTCTTCTTGAAGGTTGTGAACTCAGCCCATAGTGAAGACTTCCTTGACTTGGTTGTATTTTGGAAATGCTCTTCCAAAGCATTCCAAACATCTGCTGCACTTTCTAATCCTCTAATGTGAGGTAGAAGATAATCATTTACAGCCATGTAAATGATACTCCTTGCTTGAGCATCCTTTCTCATCCAAGTCTTCAAAACTGCAAGTTCTTCCCTAGTTGGAATACTAGGATCTGCAAATTCAAGCTTTTCTTCATCTCCTGTAATGAAGGCCATCAAGTCTTTACTCATGAGGTGTGCCTCCATCCTCATGGACCAAGCTGGATAGTTCTCCCTATCTAGCTTATCAATCTGCAAGCTTTCTCCCATCCTTGACCTTCTGTATCTGCAATTACTATGGTTTATGAGGATAAAGTGTACCTTTGATATGAGCTTTGTCCTTCTTGATTCTTTTCGAACTCGTGCTTTGAACTTCTACAGGTTATCTTCAATAATTTGTCCTTGTCCTCCTTTGATTTCGAAGAACTCCAATATCTGCACCAATCGGAACTTCAATTGTCTTTTCTTCTCTTGTATTGCACCTTCAGCTCTGATACCACTGTTGGAGACCTCTTAATCTCCAAAGATTTGATCTATACTGACTTAAGAACACTTCTATGTCAGTTATAAACCAAACTTTACACAAATATTGTTCTTCTTTACCAAAACTTTCATTAACACTTCTCTAAGTGAAGAAATGTTTACTTCAGAAAGTCTGCTTCAGAAATCAACTTCATTACCTGCACATAACTTCAAATTTCTTCAAGTAAATGATGCACAAGTATTCGCAATACCTTTACGCAATCATACTAATCATTAGTTCTCAAAACTAATCACCAAAAGTTTAATTTGATCCTTAAGATCAAAGATATGTCATAACTGTCTTCCAGAGGTAGCGCCTTCGACATGGTCAACTTCTTAAGTTGATTTCTCCCAGTACAAGTCCCGTTTTGCTAAATGCTTCTAGCCATAGCTTCCTTATCTCCTAACTTAGATTTTAAGTGCTCACTCATCAATAACTTTACAGTATACACTGAGATCTAAGCAAAACACTGAGACGGAAAAGTGCGCTACTCTCAGACTTCAGTTTTCATTTTTACATACAAATGTTCCTATTGATCATTCTCGCAGTAGGAGAGGAATTAGATCATGAAACTCTAGACATAGCTTCATTAGCTTCTCAATTAGATGTGTACAAAAGGAATCTTGATCCACATGATCAGACAGAGAGCACTCAGAGAAAAACCCGTCGCTATTTTCTGGGAAAAAACTCTCTACACATCTCTAAGACATTTGTCATCTACAAATGACTCTCTCATACATTTCTTATCATCATTAACTCATATATACATGATTTTAGACTTATCCCGCGTCTATGACATTACTCCTTATCATCCTAAGGATTTAGTTCTACTCAGATTACAACGATTTCCACTTATATGTACATATGTGTACAAGCTATCATTCTGAAATCTTCTTCACTTTCTCAAGTGTCTTCTTTCACTTCATTCTGACCATAAGCCTTCTTCAAGATCTTTATAATCACTAATTTGTGATTGGTTTGTTCCAACAATCAAGATCTTCACTTTTCCTAGATTGTAGGGAAGTGAATTGATTCCCTCCAAAAACCATTCCCACCTTCATTTGAATTCAAATTCAAGTTGTAAAAGTCGTGGAACACTCCTAGAGGCTATATAAGGAGTTGAAATCACTTGTATTATACATGGAAGCAATATACATACACTTGTGACCATCATTGTCTTGCTCCTTCAATTTTCTGCATCATCTTCTTCGCCAACAGTAATCTTGCAGAGGCTGCTGCTCTCTCCTCAGAGCTCCAAATTGAGTGCAAGAGGACTCATTGGAAAGTTATTAGTGTCTAGTTTATGCCTGTAAATTTTCAAAGTATTTAGTTCAGCAGATTTGGAGAAATCTCAGTTTTTCTGCCTCGGGGTAAATCTTTGCATATTCCTGAAAAATAGGAAGTACCACCGGTGAATGTCGCATTCATTCCTATAGCATATTTTGCTTATTCCTTATATTTTTGTGCATTCCATACACTCAACCTTATGTGTATCACTCCCATAAAAGTATTTTTTCTAATTGTAATCACGTTGGTCGCTATGGGCATTTGAAGTTCATTGTCTCTTCCATAGATAGTAAGTTTTTGAGCTAGTCGACCCGCGAACCTATCTGTTTTGTATCGACTCATTCTCCTTGATGCTCCAAGGTACATAGTGTGTTTCTTTGCACTTATCACATGCCTATAAGGTCTATTTGAGTCTCCATAAGCTCAAGGTCTGGTCTTGTGCCGGTTGGCTTGACCAAACTTCGTCGCTTCGAAACGCACTTTTCTACCTTCGACAAGCTTCTCCAAGTTTCTTTCAATGACTAACCATAGGCTTATGACCATTCCAAGCCTCATAAGGAGTGATGACTCTCAATGCTTTTGTAGGGCAGCGATTCAACACATAGTTTGCACACATGACCGCTTCCATCCAAAACTTATTAGGAAGATGCTTTCCTTTAACCATACATCGTGCCATTTCAAGTAGAGTTCTATTTTTATGCTCGACAACACCATTTTGTTGAGGTGTATATGGCACCCTACATTGGTGTGAAATACCTCTTTCATGAAGAAAATCATTAAACTCATGTGACATGTATTCACCACCATGATCCGTGCATAGATTCAAAAGCTTTTGTGAAGAAAATTTTTCATCCATAGCTAAAAATGCTTTGAAGCAAGAAAATACCTCATTCTTTGATTTCATAGGATAAACCCATGTATGGCGAGTAGCATCATCAATGAAGGTAACAAAATATACATGCTTCCCAAAAGATGGAGTCTTGACGGGACCACATACATCACTATGAACAAGCTACAATTTTCTTGTAGTGTGTGTATGACTATCTTTTGGAAAAGAAGCACAATGCATTTTTCCAAGAACGCAACCTTCACATGCATGCTTTTCAGTGGAATCAAGTGTAGTCAAACCAATAACCATGTCCTTCTTTTGCAAGTAAAGCAAACTATTGAAGTTCAAGTGACCAAAACGAGCATGCCAAAGCTCCATTTCAGCCATGGAAGAAGTATGAGCAACCAAGGCATTCAAGGAAGCCCTCTTGTATGTATCCATGCGATACAAACCATTACATAATGTACCGGACATCACGATAACATCGCCATTGCTGAAATCATGAACCATACACTTATCATCAACAAAGTGTACATGAAGTCCAGCTTTGGCAATCAATGGAACTGAAATTAAGTTCTTCTTTATATCGGGCACATACAATGCATTTTTCAAGAGAATATACCTCCATTTGCAGCCATAAGCTCAATTTCTCCTACTTCAATGATAGGATAAGAGGCATTGTTTGTACACGCCACATGTCCTCCTTTGGGTGCATCTTTCAAAGAGGCAAAAAATATTTTGCATGATGTTATGTGCTTTGAAGCACCACTATCAAAGAACCAATCTGAATCAGCCTCACTCACAACCATACATTTAGAATGCAAAGAAGCGTCATAATGACATGTAACAATACATGCCCAAAAATCTTGAGCCATGTTAGCTTCATCAGTTCCTTCTTCTTTTCATTGCGTTTAGCAAGCTTTCTACACTCATCAATAGTATGAATAGCCTTCTGACAATATTTGCATATCTTCTTCTTTTGCAAATCACCATCATTAGAGGAATGAGTGAAAGAGGAAGATTGAGGCTTTGGTTTTGATGAACCCAAAGCTGAACCATACTTGCTTTTCCCCTTTTGTGAGATAGCAAGTGCTTGGGTTCCCTCAATCAAACCACTCCTATTTACTCTAGATTGCTCTTCTTGCAAAGGTAGAGACACAACCTCATCAAATGCATACATATTAGGATTTCCTTTTGCTACCAAACGAAGTGTAGTAGCAAAGCTTTGAAAAGATTCTAGTAATCCTTTCAACAATGTAGAAATGAGTGATGCATCTGGATGATCTCATCTATGTTTGCCAATTGCTCTTTCAAGTCCTTGGTGCGTGTCACATACACATCCATCGACTCATTTTCAGCCATACATACATCCTCAAGTTGCTTCCTCAAGTATGCAACACGTGCTTCATTACGCATGGCATACAAAGAAGCAGGAGTGTCCCATGCCTATCGTGATGTAGAACATGACCGAATGTGTGGAGCTATATGACGCTTCACAGAAAGCGCAATCAAAGCATGAGCTTGAGCATCTTTTCCATCCCATATAAGCTGCTCTTATGTAGGTGGAGAAGGACAAACCACTGTATTCGAAGAAGAAACTCCACCTGTGATGGTAGACTTTGAAGTAGAAGCACCTACAGGTCTTCGATCTACATCTGCCACTATGTTCCAAAGTTGTTTAGCAACAAGAACATGCTTCATCATGTAAGACCACATCGCATAGTTGGTCCCATCAAGATTATCTTCAGCTTGAAGCATGCCAAACAAGTCATTGCTGCCCGCCATTTCACAAAAGAACAAAAATGTGACGAAATCTTCACTTCGACAAAAGTTGAAATGAATGCTGAAATTTCAGCTCACAAACCGTCACTCTGATGGAAATTCTGACTGCACGAATGGCTTCGAAATGGGGGTAGAACACCAGCGCACCTAGTGGAAATGTTTCTTGGCTACTGAAATTCAAGGTTCTATGCTCTAAAGCCGATTTGCACTTTTAAAAGTGCACGCATGCCGCGACGCGAAAAACCGAAACTTGAGAAGGCATTGAACCTGCTTTGATACCACTATTGGGTGTGTGTAGAAGTGCAAGAGACACTCAACAAGCACACACAAGAAGCACAAACACAGCAAGACATACGAAGAAGACGATGGCTGGAATAGCTCTCTCTATTGACGATGAACTGAACTGAAGTAAGAGCTGAATAATATCCCTAAGTACAAAGTACCACCACATATGAGAGTATCAAGTATGTGGTAACATGGGCAAAAAACCTCTAGCCAGCACTAGAGTAAAAAGTGCCCATGTATAGGGAAAAGGTTCACATCAAAGCTACTCGAGGAACACATAAGTGTAACATTTTTTACATCATTTCGACCTCCAAATAGTTTTTGGATACTATTTTTGAGACAAGGTCAAACACTACAGTGTAAATAGAGCCCTTCTAAAAACTATAAAAGTGAAAGAGCTCTCATTTTTAAGGGTTACCTTTGTTGGAGTTTATTGATCTCCAAAGTACAGCTAGAAGTAGGTGAAACCCAACAGGACCTAGTTGACTTTTTCACAAACTTGTATGCACAGACCAATTTTCTTGCAGAGCAAATTTATCTTTACTCTCTTGGAATTTTCCAAAACTGTTTCACACACATAAACTAGACTCTAAGAGCTTTCCAACAAGATATAGAATACCTCAAATGGATAAATACACAATGATCTATGACCTCTGCAATATGCAGCTTTAATGGAGACCTTGAAACAGAGATGAACCTGAGGACACATATCACTTGCAGAGACTACTGCTCTTAACTCACAACTCCAATGACTTTGAAACTTTTCAGAATACAAGTAGACTTAAAGAGCTTTCTAACAAGCCAAAGAACACATGATTTGGATACATACACAAGGAGATATGACCTCTGCAAGTTTGAGGTTTAATGGAGACCTTCAGCAGGGATAAAAAACAGAGAACACACACTACTTGCAGAGAGTATTGCTCTCAGCTCACAAATCCAATGATTATGAAAATTTAAAGGTAGAAAGTAGACAATAAGATCTTTCCAATGAGCTATCAAACATGTAATTTGGATATATAATGAGGGAGATACAAGCTCTGCAATCTCTGCATACAAAACTACAGCAGTGTAGAGATACACATATGACTCTCTTGGACATCCCACAAGATCACGAATTTTCTCCTCTTTTTATAGCATGGGAAACTAATCTAAAACCTTCCTAATACATCTAAATTCGTGGTAGACACTTGGATGGAGGTATTACATGAATCAAGTGCTCAAATAAGCAAAGTATTGATGGACTTTGAGAACTAGCCACATCGACCTTCCACTAGGACACCACTGAAGCTCCCTTGTGACTCACTAATTTGACTCACCATGTTCTAGAACTCACGTGGTATTTTTGCTACATTTTATGAATAATATGAGCCTTCTTGAAGTATTTGAAGACTTCCCAAAGGTATTTACATAATTTGAAACTTGTACACTACATAAAACAAATGTTCGCAACATTCTCCCCCTCAAGTTTCAAAGGGTATTTCCTTCATGCCAAGAATATAGTTGAATCTTTGAAGCTTTGGTCCATCCAAGGATTTGGTGAAGATATCTGCAACTTGATCCTTTGTTCCAACAAAAGAAACCTGCACTTCATTGTTCATGGCCTTCTCTCGAACATAATGATAATGAACCTCTATATGCTTTGTTCTAGCATGAAAAATAGGATTTGAGGTCATATGAATGCTGCTCAAGTTATCCCCATATATCAGTGGTACATCAACCTACACATTCAAGTCATGAAACAACTTTTTAAACCACATAACCTCAGTAGTAGCCAATGCTAAACCTCTATACTCAGCCTCTGTAGAAGATAAAGCAACTGTAGGCTGTTTCTTTGAACTCCATGTTAATGTCTTGTTTCCTGCTATTACCACATATCCACTTGTGGATCTTCTGTCATCTTTGCTTCCAGCCCAATCTGCATCACTAAAGACTTTAAGAGTTAGATCACCATCATGACTATAAAATAATCCTTCGTTCATGGTACCTTTCAAATACCTAAGCACTCTTTTCGCTGCATGCATATGAGGTACTCTAGGTTCATGCATAAACTGTGACAATACTCCCACTGCATAACATATATCAGGTCTAGTTTTTGTTGCATAAATCAAAGATCCTACCATGGATCTATATAAATTCATATCATGCAACTCATCACCTTCCTTTGCACTCAGCTTTACATTACATTCCATTGGAGTAGAAACAAATTTACATTCCTGCATACCAAACCTTTTCAGCATATCACATATATACTTTCTTTGTATCAACCACATACCTTCATTGCTATACACAATTTCAATCCCAAGAAAGTATCTGAGCAAACCAAGATCTGAAATTTTAAATTCCTTTCCCAAATTACCTTTTATCTCATCAATTGCTTTTGCATCATTCCCTGTAATCAACAAGTCGTCCACATAAATGCATACATAGACACACATGCCATCTACATGTTTTACATAAAGTGAAGGATCAGCATGACTCGCTGTGTATCCTTGCAGCATAAGATACTTTACCAACCTTGCATTCCATGCCCTTGGTGCCTGCTTAAGACCATACAATGCCTTCTTTAACCTACATACATGATTAGGACATTTTGCATCCACATAACCATCTGGTTGTGACATATACACTTCTTCATTTAACTCACCATTAAGAAAGGCATTCTTTATATCGAGTTGATATATATTCCACCTTTTACTTGCAGCTAAAGCCAACAAAGTTCTCACCGTTGCCATATTTGCTACTGGACTAAATGTTTCCTCATAGTCCACACCTTGAGTTTGATTATATCCTTTTGCTACAAGTCTAGCCTTATATCTAGACACACTACCATCACTATTTCTTTTAATCTTAAAAACCCACTTGCAACCAATTACCTTTTGCTTTGGTGTACTTGGAACTAAATTCCAAGTCTTGTTATCCTGTAGTGCTTCCATTTCTTCTCTCATTGCTTTCTCCCACTTTTCATCTCCTTTGGCCTCATCATAACATGTGGGTTCATTTTCCTGCTCAACTTTTGTCATAAAAGCATAATGAGTATTCATGAAAGATTCATAAGTATACCTTTGAGATTTCTTACTTACTCTTGAAGTTCTTCTTACCTCCAATGTAGATGCTCTTCCTTTCTTATTAGGAACCTTTGATGATTCTCCATACTCACATACATCACTAATTTCCTCTCCTTCATCATTAACTTCAACAAGTTTGAGTTTACCTTTACTTTTAACACTTGGAGGTGCCTCTTGCCTTAATCTTCCATTGAAAGGTGATCCTCTTTCTTCATCTAAACCACTCCTTTCATCATTTAAACTTCCTGATGGCTGAACTATGCATTCATCTCCTTCAACCACACCTTCTTCATTTTCATCCATGACCTGCAAACAATTCTTATCTGCATACCATGAAAGTGATTCATCAAAGTTTACATCTCTTGACACAACAACCTTATTGGTATGAGGATTATAGCATCTATATCCTCTTTGAGTATCTGCATAACCAATAAATATACATTTTTCTGATTTCGCATCAAGTTTAGATCTCACCTCACTAGGTACATGTACATAACATACACAGCCAAATACTTTCAAATGACTTACACTTGGTTTCCTTCCATGCCATACCTCATATGGTGTCAAATGATGAACTCCAACAGTCGGAACTCTATTCATAATGTAAACACTTGTGCTAACAGCTTCAGCCCAAAAATAATTAGGCAAACACATATCATTAAGCATGCTTCTAGATGCTTCTGCTATGATTCTGTTTCTTCTTTCTGCGACTCCATTTTGTTGTGGAGTATACCTGCATGTAACTTCTCTTTTGATACCTTCATCATACAAAAAATCAGTAAAAGCTTGAGAGAAATACTCTCCTCCTCCATCGGATCTTAGCTTCTTAATATACCTTCCTGTTTGCTTTTCGACATATGATTTGAACTTCTTGAAACAATCAAAGACCTCACTCTTATGTTTAATAAATACACAAATGTCATTCTACTATGATCGTCAATTAATGATACATAGTACTTATTACCAACCAAGGATGCCTCTTTAGTAGGTCCCCACACATCTGTGTGTATGAGATCTAGCAAACCATCACTTACATAGCTTGAATGCTTGAAAGGTTGTCTACTCTGCTTACCCATTTGACATGCTTCACAAAGATGCACCATATGTTGCTTAGTAAGATCAGGAAATCCTTCAACAATCCTCTTCTTTGATAGCTCCTTTAACCTGTGTACATTCATGTGTCCAATCCTTTTGTGCCATAGATCAAGCTGTGCTATTCGATGCATACCATAAGAGAAATAGTTTGTATGATTTGGGTTTACCTTGAATGTAAACAATCTACCTTGTTTTTGACCTCTAGCAATTAACCTCCTTTGCTTTGGATCCTCAATGAAGCAACCTGCATGATTAAATCTCACTTGTAGACCTTTTTCTACCATTTGACCAACCGACATCAAATTCTTAGTGATCGTTGGCACATAAAGTACATCCTTCAAGCAATTTGTCTTGCTCTTATCCTGCATAACAACATCTCCAACCTGCATAATCTTATGTGTTGTATCATCTCCTGTTTCAACATGACCTTTACATGACGGATTATGCATATTAGAAAACCATGAAGCATCATGAGACATGTGATTAGAACAGCCACTATCTACATACCATACATCGCTATTGCAATTCATCTTAGTTTCTACATTCATCATAAGAAGAGAATCATAATCATCACTTTTACCTTCAACTGCATAATTTCCTTGTTGTTTACCTCTTCTTGAATAGCCTCCTCTTCGATTACCACCTTGATTATTTTCATTTTGATAACAATCTTTGGCATAGTGTCCATACCTTCCACATATATAGCAATTGTTCTTATTATCTTCACTCCTTTGTCTTTGGTTGTAGTTGTAGTAGCCTCTCGTACCTCTACCGCTTGGTCTTCCTCTTCCTCTTGTGTTGAAGAAGCCACTTGAAGTCCTTTGATCATCACTCCTTCTTCCTCGACCTCTATTTGAACCTCTTCCACCTCTGTTTCCACCTCTTGATGATCCTACATAAAGAGCTTGTCCTTGAGATCCTTTTTGATTTGAAGTAGAACCATTTAGATTCATCTCCTCCGTGACCATGAGGGCAATAAGTTGATCAAAATCTGGTAATTCTCCTCTGACATAAACTGAAGTAATGAAGGGTTTCCATCTCTCATCATCTTTGAGTCCGTTGAGAGTATGTGCAACCAAGTCGTCGTCCTCCACATGAGCTTGAATTGATCCTAGTTGATCTGCAATCTCTTTAACTTTCAATATGTAATCATTGACCGATGTCCTTGTATCTTTCTTTATGTTATTCAACTCATTTTTGAGTTGAATCTTCCTTGCTCTTGTACCTGTAGCATACAACCTTTCCAATGCAAGCCAAACATCTCTACTTGTGTCTAGATCTTGTATGTGTCCTACCATTGAATCTTGAATATTTTGTGATAAAATGAATATAACCCTTTTGTCTCTCTCATTCCAAAGTCTAAACTCCCTCAATTGTTGCTGATTTGGGTCCTCTGGTAATGTGGGTTTGATATCTGTGCCGTCAATCAAACCATACAAGCCTCTACCTTGCAAGTATGCTGTGATTCTAAACTTCCATGCTTGATAATTGGTCTTATCAAGCTTCTCTATTTGTGCATGTTGGTCTCCCATAATACAAATGCTAAGCTTCCTCCTTTAAGCCTCCTTTCCAATGTGTGTGATGAGAAGAAATATAATATTTACCTTGTAAATGAGGTATGTGCACCTTTCTTTGCTTGGATGTTGCTTGAGATGCCTCCTTGCAATCTTCTTCTACCTTTGTGTAGTGTTGATGATGAACTGCTTCTTTGATAGCTTCAAATTCTTCGTCAAGGTATGATAACCTTCTCCAAGCCTCCAAGTACTTGCTCTGATACCAATGTTGGAGTTTATTGATCTCCAAAGTACAGCTAGAAGTAGGTGAAACCCAACAGGACCTAGTTGACTTTTTCACAAACTTGTATGCACAGACCAATTTTCTTGCAGAGCAAATTTCTCTTTACTCTCTTGGAATTTTCCAAAACTGTTTCACACACATAAACTAGACTCTAAGAGCTTTCCAACAAGATATAGAACACCTCAAATGGATAAATACACAATGAGCTATGACCTTTGCAATATGCAGCTTTAATGGAGACCTTGAAACAGAGATGAACCTGAGGACACACATCACTTGCAGAGACTACTGCTCTTAACTCACAACTCCAATGACTTTGAAACTTTCCAGAATACAAGTAGACTTAAAGAGCTTTCTAACAAGCCAAAGAACACATGATTTGGATACATACACAAGGAGATATGACCTCTGCAAGTTTGAGGTTTAATGGAGACCTTCAGCAGGGATAAAAAACAGAGAACACACACTACTTGCAGAGAGTATTGCTCTCAGCTCACAAATCCAATGATTATGAAAATTTAAAGGTAGAAAGTAGACAGTAAGAGCTTTCCAATGAGCTATCAAACATGTACTTTTGATATATAATGAGGGAGATACAAGCTCTGCAATCTCTGCATACAAAACTACAGCAGTGTAGAGATACACATATGACTCTCTTGGACATCCCACAAGATCACGACTTTTCTCCTCTTTTTATAGCATGGGAAACTAATCTAAAACCTTCCTAATACATCTAAATTCGTGGTAGACACTTGGATGGACGTATTACATGAACCAAGTGCTCAAATAAGCAAAGTATTGATGGACTTTGAGAACTAGCCACATCGACCTTCCACTAGGACACCACTGAAGCTCCCTTGTGACTCACTAATTTGACTCACCATGTTCTAGAACTCACGTGGTATTTTTGCTACATTTTATGAATAATATGAGCCTTCTTGAAGTATTTGAAGACTTCCCAAAGGTATTTACATAATTTGAAACTTGTACCCTACATAAAACAAATGTTCGCAACAACCTTGTATGATTCTAGATCACTTATGATCTTTGTACTTATATTTTGAGCAATAGAAGAGCTCCCTCGAGCGCATTGTCTCTTACCAACTTGTGAGTGTATGTTCATACATGCATGTATGTGCTTATGTGCGTCATTGTCTCTGTAGGTGCATGTACTTCCATTTCTCCTTGTATGATCTTCATATAACCATGTCCACTTCACAAATTTTTTAATTTATTTTTGCGTTTTCATGCAAGCCATGACAACATGGGCTTACAATTTTGGCACTCTTTAGGGACAATCGTTTTGGATATGCTTGATGATATGTTTTTGCATGAGCTACATGATTTTGGTGCTTTTGTGCTTGTAGTTGGGGTGCATATCCTTCATTCTTCATTTTTAGATAGTTATTTAGGTAATTAGCTAGCTATAAATATAGGAAAATGAGTTAGTAGGGTTCAATGTTCTACATTTTTTTCAAGTTTTCCATTAAAGATGCACCCTCTTCATCATCTTCACCTTCTCCACTACCAAAACTTCTTAAGATTAGTGGGAAATGCATGGAGCATATTAGCAGTTGAAGATTGAAATATAGGGCCTTTCAGGCAAGATCTACAAATTCATTTTTTTCAAAATGATACTTGATGAAAAGATATGAATAGTTGAGTGTTTCCATGTCATTTTTGCATCCTACAATGATCATTTTGAGTAACTAGGCACACAAGGAGATAGAGGAGAGAGGGACAATACTTATACACCTCCAAAATTAAATTTTGACTCATCAAAGTCCAAGTATCATGACATTTGGATTGAGTTAGTTGTCGTGATAGTTGATTGTCTGAGTATCATTGACACTTAACTAGGTGCCATGGGCACCATTTTTGGTGTTACAATACTTGCAAAGTATCATCAATATTTGGTTGGTGTTTTTTTAAATTTCATGATGTCACCAATATCTAGGTGTCATCTACACTCAAGTATCATGACATGTATAAGGTATCGTGACACTTGACCAGTGTCATGACATCTTGGTGTTGTGGATCTAGTATCACTGATACCTAGACAATCTAATACATCATTGACCCTTAGGTTTCATGTTTCACCAACATTGAGCTTTTGCGTGTTGTCTCCTCAAGTGTCACCAACATCGGTCAAGTATCAAGTATTGTGTGTTGTGAGATTCATGTTTCATCGACACCAATCAAGTAACATGTGTTGTGTGTCATGAGTTCTAGGTGTCACCAATGTAGGTATTGCCAACACCTCATAGGTGTTGAGTGTCATTGAATTTCTAGTTTCATGTGTCATGGACCGTGTCACAACACCATTCAAGTATCGTTATCCTCAAGTATCAATGATACTTGCTAAGTGTGACACCATTTGATAGGTCTCCTGGGCCAAGTGTCATGATTAAGTGTATCGTATGATTAAGTGTCATGAAACCCAAGTATCATCTATTTTTTTTCCATTTTTCATGGGACTTTGATGGGCTAAAAAACACATTGTGAAGGAAAATTGCATGGTTTCGCAATACAGAGAGATCTTGAATAGTTCACCTTATCTTGTTTTGACCCCAAGGCCTGATTTGACATAAGGTTTTGGTCAAAAATCCATTTTTTTAGCTTTAAAGCTCATCCAAAAGCTCATTTCGAATCCTACACAATCCCAGTTCTTTTCTTTAGAATCATATTTCTATTTTCATATATTGTTTTTTGAAGTTAGTCTTTGGTTGATAGTGGGGAGTTAAGGGAGTCTCTAGAAAATTTTTAGCAATATAAGGGCAAAGACCAGTCCACCAAGAGACACTCACACCCTAGCCAGGATTGAAGAGTAAGGACTTCAAAGCAAAAAACCCACCTTTAGAGAGAGAAATTTTGAATACTCCACTCTCCAAGGAGCATTGTACAATATCTGGTATATTTATCACCAACTCTCTAATATCTTATCCAATCATTTTTATTATTTCAAAGGTGTATACAAAATTGTGGTGTATTTTTCTCACAAGTGTACAAATATGTAGATTGATTTAGGATAAGAAGAGATTTCAAAATGGCCAAGTAAGTATTACTCCATGTAGGTACCAATTTATCTACTAATTTTCAATCAAGATAGGAAAGAATCAGTACACTTTATAGTTTTCTTGTTTGCTTGGTTAAGAGTGTATGTGTATGATTCTTTGATCATGCAAATTATTAGGAACCAATAGATCTACATATAGTAGCATCTCTACAATTGGGAGTGTTATAGGCTCAAATAAGAGGTCTTATTATGCATCAAGTGACTTGAAAAGCAACATAAAAGTAATGGCATCATTAATTTCCAAGGACATGTAGAATCTTCATCCCAATGCACAAGTAGATTGGATGCCAAAGATTGAAGGTGAAATTTGACTCACATTCACGCATTCTAATATGTTAGGGGCTGCCATCTATCAAGATGGTTGTGGGCACTCTATTGTTGGACTTGGCAAGCTCAAGGAACTAGCCCTGTCAAACATTATGACTGGAGGGAAAGTTGTCAAAGGATAATATGGGAGCCTATTATATGGTTATGGATAGACCTAAAAGAATCACTTAACAAGGGGTAGAAGGCCTAGAGTGCATGAGTTCCAATCTAGAGACACAATAAGCTCAAAGCAGAATTGATCCTAACACTCTACCATTTTTAACAAGGACCATACATGTGCACAAGGTAATTCCTGATGGATTGTCTCCTGAAGATCACTTTGTAGTGAATTCCAAAGAATCCTTTTAGACTATTTCACTGCCTATATCCTTATCATTTGGACATACTTAATTATACGTATGTGGATCCAGCTCTACTTCCCATGTTTTAAGATGATAGGAATAGACCATATTTTCTAATTAAGGCAGACAACCAACAACACTTTACAAATCATGGCCTTCTAGTTTGTTTGAATGGCATTCCAAGGACTATAATCATTCTCACTCGTGGTTCTAGGAATCCCAAACCTAACCCTTCATTTGATTGGCTCCAAAAAAAACTATAGTCACCATTGTAACATCCTCTCTCAATATGTCTAGAGTGATACAACCACTCCTATTTCTATGTTTATTGCATCTTTTGGGACCATTCTGTTATTCAAGTCAATGCCAAGTATGTCTTCACCACCACAACCTATTATTCCCCTTACATTTCCACAATGTCCACACCAAATGCCATATTCGATAAATCCATTAGGCTAACCAAAGCCTATTGTGTCACTAGCCACACCTATCATTGAAGGCTTGGCACAAAAACCACAAATTCTACAAGTATAGATTGTGAAAACTAACTTCGATCAAAGGCTCAAACCTTCTCAAGTAGAAAATGTATGTGAGAGTCTTATGAGGGACATGGTGATCCTCATGTGTATGATTCTAAAGTCAGACAACTATTGCAGGTTGAACATGTGTATGATTTTTCACAAAATATGAAGCCTTCAAACTCACCTTGAAAGGAACCGCCCTAGCATGGTTCCACCCCTACACATACAAAGTTTTCAAAACATTGATCAACTCTTGAAAGCTTTCATAGTAGAATTTTTTAAGACAGGGGTCAAGCATGACACCTTAGCAATGGTTATGAGCTTCAAGCAAGAAGCAATTGAGGATTTGCGATTAGCAGCTCATCACTTCAAGAAATAGATAGCATGATGCACTACAAGAGATCTTCCATTAGAAACTAAATCAATTGCACATTTCCTTGATGGCTTGAAAATTTCTCAGTTACATGTTGTAGCCTATTTTATGAACCCCATCATTTTGGGAGATTGTATGAAAAAGTGCATTGGTGTGGAAGAAGAATTGAGTAATTCCATTCAAGTCTTTTAACCAGCCATAGGGTCTACTCCAAGTGTAAAATCAAGTTCATCAACAATTGATGAAATGGTAGAGGCAGTTACCAAAATAAATAAATATGCAAGCTTTTGGGCCTCAACCTAGAAAATGCTTACATTTTGGAGGAGAGAACCCACTCCATGTGTGTAATGGAAGACCACCCCCTCTAGCACAACTAAAGCTACAATACTATGAAATTGAGCAGAAGTGATCAATCACCCAATTCTTTAATGTTACTCCCAAGGGTATGCCCAATCCACTAGTTATTCAGGTTTTCTAGACTATTCAAGCAAATATGATGACTGTTATAATCAAATCTATGGGTATAGTGAGCCTGAGTATAACCAAATTTATTATACCAATGTTCCACCATAAAATGTGGTTGTACCTCAATCCATACCTTATCCATCAAAGATCCTTGCTTTAGATGTAATTGGAATCACTTTGCTTGAGAATTTCCACATGCTCAAGTTTCCCAATTACCACCCATACTCATAAAGAAATCCTTTTATAATCAATGTGAAGGGACTCATTAAATAATAATGTCACAACCCAAACAGGAGCAAAACTAGTACCTCTTAAAATGGTAAGTATGATTCTCTCTAATTCTTGTAGTGAAGGGGAAAAAGAGATGATAGCTCTTGTGCAAGTGATTATAAGGGCACAAGCCAAGGCTAAAAGGAATGATAAGGGCACAAATTTACTTGAACCATCAAGATCAAAAGGCAAGGAGGATCTTCCAAAGGTTTCTCCACCTACCAAGGTGACTTGGAAGACTCAACAGGGAAAACAAGTCAATAGATGGAAGAAACTGATTGTTGAACTTGAGGATTCTCTCGTCCATGCAAGATTACCTTAAAAAAGGAAGATCAGCTCATTAGGGAGCAAGAGAGAACCCAAGAGCTAAGAACAGAGTAGTATAGCACTTTGACACTATCACATGCATATGCTTATTCAAATCCATGGCCATAGCCAAGATCAATCCTAGCTTCCCTCTAACTAGCAAGTTAGTAGGGCTAGTGAGAGCCTATCATGATAGATTTTGAGTAGAGCTATCAATAGAACATCATGAATAATGTTATCCATAAGGGGATTTAGAAAAGTAATGACTAATCATGTGCCAAAAAATTATTGAAGTTGCTCAAATGTTACTAAACAAGTTCTTAATCTTGTTCTTCCCACATGCATACATGAACAACATTTTTGAAAGGTGGTGTGGTCCCACCTAGAGATATCCCAAATGCACCAAACCCCAAAATCCAATCCCTAGACCCTAAGTGACTATAGCAGATCTAGAACCCATCTAATCTAATGTTCCACTTTCTAATCTATTGTTCTTCCAAACATGAAGGGTTGTTGGAAAGGTGAACTCTAGAATCAGATTTTAGAGCCAAAATGGAATAAACAAGCTCTTATACAACATAAACTTCCATTTTCAAATTTCCAAACATGTGGTGATTTAGAGAGCAATGATTTACCACCATGAGTCTCCTTGAGTCTCTACAATCATATATTAGAGATGATGAAGTAGCCTCAGAGTGCAAGAAGGCTAAATCATTGAAGCTATGTGTAAATCCCAAAGGACATAACAAGGAAACAGTCACACATACATGAAATCCCTATGGATAATATTAGTGATTATAGCTAAAGAGATGAGAAGAACACCCTATGGACAATCAACTTAATGGTGTGACTATCAAAGCTACTATGGATCAAGTGAAGGAGTAGGCATTGCTACCAAGAAATTATGGGAAAAGATGGGTAAGCCATCGTTATGCCCAACCAGAATGTGCCTACAATTACCTTATGAACACATGGAGAAACCCTTAGGTCTCCTTGAGAATGTTGTCTTAACCATGTGTAGTGTTGAATTCAAAAACCACATTGCCATATGTGAATTTGGAAAGGAAATTAATTACAAACTACTTTTAGGACATTCATTCCTAAGATAGATGATATTGGTACAAAACTAGGTAGGTAATGCAATTTACATCTATCATAACAGCACAACTACCAACATCAATCTACATACTAATGCATACAAAGATTTTCCACCTCTCCAAATCACATGCAATTCATCATGATGAGGAAAATATCTTTATAAAGAGAACAAGTTTGATTTGTCCATCTTGGATACATGAAGACCCCGGTCTTTGGTTTTTTCAAGAAATAAATGCAAAACCAATTCAATAATCAAAATGATGGATCAAGGATCCAGATTACATACCCACCTCTAATCTAAAAGTGGATGACTTTAATCCTTTTGGTTGTCCACATACTTTGGGAGCCATCAAGGTAGTTGTAAATGAGAAAACATTGAACCATCATTGCGATGAAGATGTCTATGAATTAGATCTCTTTATGGTGAGTGTTGTTGAACGTCTGATAGTGGAGATACTATGTCCGTGTGAAGAGATTCCATACCCACTAGATGACACAACATCAACCACTAGTGACTATCCTAGTCTCTACATGGAAGGGCCCTACACTAATGAAGAGGAGTACTTGACAAATATGGGAACCCCAATTGATCCTTCTAACATGGATTAGCCTACATGTGTTATATTCTATGTCTATGAAAAAGAGATTGAAAATAAAAAAACTAGTATCCTTAGTAGTAATCCAATGAGAATAGCAAGGTTTGAAGTTCTAGAACATTTTAAGACATATCAAGTTGAGGAATGCAAAACCATTGCTCTACACTAATGAAGAAGAGTACTCTTTCTTACTCGTCTTAATCTCTTTCTTTTTAGCTTATGAAATAGTCTTTGAAGATTTGTTCCAAAAATGAAAGAAAGTTTTCAAAGATAGACAGTTCACTACTCAAACTCTAAAACTCCAAGCAAACTCTTACTTCCTCTCAGCTCAAATGATTCAAGTCTGATTTCAAATATCTTTCTTGAAGCCATATGTAGCTTTTCTTCTTTGGTTAATTGATTTAGCAGCTCTCAAACATGGATTCCTGAGAAATCTTTGCCTTATGAAATTCCTTGAATCTTGGAGATTTTAGCAAAGAAAATTATGTATTTGATTTACTTTTATCCAACTTTATTTAGAATGGATTTAAACTTTACAAATATTATGTATTTCTTCTCAATCAATGGTGAAATTTATTCAAAATCTATATTTGTGTGTCAAATATTGAATTACAAAAGGTATGCCCAAAGAAAATTTATTTGATGTCCTTCGTAAATTCTTCAGTCATTCGGTAATATCATTTTGTAGGAATCTCATTTTCTAAGGCTTAAACTTGAATTTATAGGATATTATTTTGATTTTGATCTCCGTGGACTTCTTCCCACAATAAGGATCGATCCTCCAAAATTTTAAAGATCCAATGATTGCACCTTATAATAGAAGAAATATTATTGTTCATAATATCTTCCAGCTCGAATTTTGAGTGCAAATAAGCTACCTCAAGTGTATTATTAAGAAAATATGTATTTTCATATAGAAATTATGTTTGTTTGCACAAATATCACTCCTCAAGTGCATTATTAAGTGTATATATATATATATATATATATATATATATATATATATATATATATATATATATATATATATATATATATATATATATATATATATATATATATGTGTGTGTGTGTGTGTGTGTGTGTTTGTGTGTGTCTGTGTCTGTGTATGTGTGTGTGTGTGTCTGTGTCTGTGTATGTGTGTATGTGTGTGTATATATATATATATATATATATATATATATATATATATATATATATATATATATATATATATATATATATATATATATATATATATATATATATATATATATATATTGATGTATGAAACACCACAAGAAATGAATTAATGTGACACTAGAACACCTCTATGGTCACTATTAACTCATTGCCACTCCAAACTTTGAGAAATGATAGCCTAAAGTGAGAACTTTGCTTCTACAGAATTTCCTAGTCACCGAAATGACATACCTTCAGTATTTTGCTAATTTCTCCTAGCTCAAGTATTATTTCTCCATGAAACTTTATAGGCTGAAACTAGAAGAGTAGAGCTTTCCAACAAGCTATCATATGCATCAAACGGATCTCTAGAACTCAAGTTATGGCTCTCACAAGATGACCCTGTATGACCTTCCAAAACTGGAAATTTTACCTGTTTTAGTAAGAGCGCCTGTTTAAAATTAGAATTCGATGCCTAGCATCGACTTGCAACGAGAATTTGATGCCGGGCATCGACTTGGGATGTTTTTGGCCACTTTTCAGCAGGGATTCGATGTCGGGCATCGACTTCCCGCATAAAGTCTTGATCTTTTGGACACCAAAACTATAGGTGATTTCATGCACACTTACAATATGACTTATCAACTGGAATTCGATGCTAGGCATCGAGTTGCTCCAACAACATCATCTTTTCAAGAAGATTTGGCAGTAGATAAAAATTAGATATGAAGATAAGGACTTATCAAGTGAGATTCGATGCCACGCATCGACTTGCTTGGAAAACTTGATCTTTGTAACTCATCACATAGTAGGTAATCATGGAGATGATGGAGAGAGGCTCATACACAGAACTTTACTCAGTTCTTCTCACAACTATAAAAAACTCAGAAGTTTTACAGATGCTTTCTCACTCAGAGAAGCCCGACTATACTCAGTTGTATAAAATGAACTCCTTCTTCTACTTCTTCTCTCTCGCCGCGTCAGTTGATACAAAACTCAAACTTATATAGATTTTCGTATTCTCGTGATTTTAAAAAAAACTTCTAGAACTAAAGTGAACTAACTTTACAAATATGATACACTTGTGAATTTGTCCCTTCACATAGGCATGGGGTTTTCTTCCTAAGATTTGTCCTTCAAATATATATCCAATTAGTGATTGTTTCTCCAACAACTCCCCCTCAATCACTAATTGACATTCCCTGTTTCTTCATATCATCTTCTTTTCTTTTACTCCTGCCATGCTTTTGAATCTGCTGGTCTTCACACCATCCAAGCTCTTTGTCATTATGTCTGCTATCTGATCTTTAGTAGAAATGTACACTTCAATCTCCTTCTCCATTACCTTTTCTCTGAGAAAATGATAATGTATCTCTATGTGCTTTGTCCTTGCATGAAATACTGGATTTGCTGCAAGATAAAGTGAACTCATATTATCTCCATGTATTGTAGGTGTACCTTGATTAATGCCTAAGCTCTTGAACAATGTCTGCATCCATATGACTTCCTTAGCTGCTTCCACAAGTCCTTTGTACTCTGCTTCAGTTGATGATAATGCTACTATATGTTGTTTCTTTGAACACCAACTTACAAGCTTATCACCAATATATATCATGTAACCATGAGTTGATCTTCTGTCATCCTGGTTACCTGCCCAATCTGAATCACTATAGGCTCTCAACTTCAAATCTGATATAAAAGGATAATATAATCCTTCCTTTATAGTTCCTTTGATATATCTGAGAACTCTTTGACCTGCAATCCAATGTGGGTCCTTTGGACAATGCATGAATTGTGAAAAAACTCCCACTGCATAACTAAGATCAGGTCTTGTTAGTGTAGCATAAATCAAACTACCCACAAGAGATTGATACTTCCTCATATCTTTGTATTCTGCACCATCATATTTACTGAGCTTGTGATTAACTTCAAGTGGAGTTGAAGCTTCTCTGCAATTTTCCATATCAAACTTCTTCAACAAGTTCAGAAGATACCTTTCTTGTGACACATATATGCCATGATCTGTATAAGTGACTTCCATTCCAAGAAAGTATGACAACTTCCCTAGATCACTGATCTTGAATTCTTTCTCAAGTAATCTCTTTACCTCCTTGATTCCTTCATTTGAAGTACCTGTGACTATAATGTCATCTACATAAATACAAATGTAGATTGTACCTTCCTCTGTTCTTCTGATAAGTAGACTTGGGTCTGCTTTTGAACTTTGATATCCAAGATCATTGAGATACTTCACCAGTCTATAGTTCCAAGCTCTTGGAGCTTGCTTCAATCCATACAATGCTCTTCTCAACCTGCAAACAAAATTTGGATACCTGGAATTTATAAACCCTTGAGGTTGTTCCATGTATACCTCATCTGATATGTATCCATTCAAGAATGCATTTTTTATATCCAATTGACTTAGAGTCCATCCTTTTGAAGCTGCAATAGCAATGATTGTCCTTATAGTTGACATCTTAGCTACAGGACTGAATGTCTCATCATAATCTATGCCATAGGTCTGGGCATAGCCTTTCACCACCAGTCTAGCTTTGTATCTGGCTATACTTCCATCTGCAAGCTTCTTCACTTTATAAACCCATTTATTTCTAATTACTTTCTTACCATTTGGTTTAGGAACAAGTTCCCATGTCTTGTTCTCCTCCAGTGCATTGAATTCTTCCTTCATTGCTTCTTCCCATTGCTTCTTACCTTTAGCTTCATCATAGTTCTGAGGTTCTTCATCATCTTTGACCATATATGCATAGTTCTTCTGAGTTATGTAAGAAGTATCATAAGAATACCTTTCTCGTTGTCTTCTAGTCCTGCTTGACCTTCTTGGTTCACATTCTTCATATATGTCTGGATACACCTCTTCATCAAATATAGGAGCTTCTTCATTTCTTCTTGTTAATCCACTTGTGGATGTACTTGCTTGCATATAGTCTTCATCTCTATTTACCTGCACAATTGATTTTCCTTTCTCACATCTTCTTACCTCTTCTTCAAATTCTTCAGCTGTATGACTTTGATCTGCATACCAACTTTTCTGTTCATCAAATGTAACATCTCTAGAAACAATAAATTGTTTGGTTAGAGGATTCCACAATCTGTAACCCATCTGCTTTTCATCATAACCAATGAACACATATTTTTCTGCCTTTGGTTCAAGTTTATGCCTAAGCTGTGATGGCACATAAGCATATGCAATTGATCCAAACACTCTACAATGATCTAGTGTTGGTTTCTTACCCCACCAAGCTTCATATGGAGTCATTCCATTTAGAGCTGCACATGGTAATCTATTCACAAGATATGTAGCTGTATTTACAGCTTCAGCCCAAAGATAATTTGGACAATTCTTCTCCTTCAACATAGCTCTAGCAAACTCAACCAAAGTCCTGTTCCTTCTTTCTGCTACACCATTTTGTTGTGGTGTATACCTGCAAGTTATTTCTCTCTTAATACCTGCATTCCAAAGATAATCATTGAACTCTTGGGAGAAGTATTCTCCCCCTCCATCAGACCTCAGTCTTTTAAGCTTTTGACCTGTTACTCTCTCTGCATATGCATGAAAATGCTTGAAGGCTCCAAACACTTCTGATCTTTCCTTCAAAACATATAATGTTATCCATCTTGTAGCATCATCAATAAAAAGAACATAATACCTTGAGCCACTGATAGATCCTTCTTTTGTTGGTCCCCATACATCTGTATGAATGAGCTCAAGTACTCCATCATGTTTGAATCCTTTCTTCTGAAATGGTAACCTGTGTGCTTTACCCATTTGACATGCTTCACATTTATAAACCATATGTTGACTTTGCACATTTGGTAATCCTAGTACAGACTGATCAGCAACCATAGCTTTAATTCCTCTTTCATTGAAATGACCTAATCTCTTATGCCAGAGATCAAGTTCTGTAATCACTGCTTCACCATGTGTGAGCAAAGCTTGACCAATGTTTCCTTGCACTCTTAAAGTAAAGAGTCTACCTTCTTTCTTACCAGAGACAATCTGATTATATCCATTCTCTGGATCTTCCACAAATACTCCTTCATTTGCAAACCTGACTTGAAAACCTTTTTCAACTATCTGTCCCACACTAATCAAGTTTTTAGGTATTGTGGGAACATACAAAACATTGGTTAGCAAATCTGCTCCACTCTTGCATTTCACCTTTCCAATTGAATGTACACTATGTCTGGTATTATCACCTGTTTGAACTGTGTGACTAGAAATGCCTTTTTTCAATTCTGACATCAATTCTATGTTTCCTGACAAATGATTAGAACATCCAGAGTCAATGTAAAATACCTTTAGATCTTCTTTATCTGATGTGTTGATTGAGTTCATCATCAATTATGTATGACTTTCATTCTGTGTGTCATTTGCATAGTTGTAGTAGGTGGTGTTGTAGGATTGATTCTGTCCCCAACTTCTTCCTCCACCTCTACCATAGCCTCCTCTTTGAGTTTGTCTACCTCTTTGGAAATTACTTTGATATCTTCCACCTCGACCTCTACTATTGTTGTTTTGATTCTGGTTTGATCCTTGTTGATTGTGCCAACAGTCATGAGCCAAATGATTACTCAATCCACAGATCCAACAAGCCTTCTTGTTGTTATTTTGATTACCTCTACCTCTTCCAAAGCCTCTTGCTCTTCCTCTGCCAGTGCCTTTACCTCTTGCATAATAAGCTTGAGAACTAGACTCCTCTTCATCCTTTGCTTTACCTTTATCTCCTTTCTTCTTGTTCTTCATGTACATTGCAGAACTTTGTCCTTTATCTCCATCTCCCTTCAAGTCTTGCTCATATGTGAGCATCAAACCAAGCAACTGGTTCAAATCTGGAACATAATGATTTAATGAAAGTTCTGTTGATAAGACAAAAGGTTTCCACCTTTCATCCCCTCTCAAACATGCAAGTAATTGAGCAATCAATCTGTGATCTTCAACATCTTCATCTATGGATCCAAGACTATCTGCTAGATCCTTCATCTTAGTGACATAATCACTAATGGTTTGACTTGGCTTCTTCTTGAATGTTGTAAACTCTGACCATAGACTTGCTTTCCGTGCTTTAGTAGTACTTTGGAAATGATACTCCAATGCATTCCATATATCTTCAGATGATTCCAATCCTCTGATGTGTGGTAGCAAATGATCAGAGATTGTATTGTAGATGTAGGCTTTTGCACTTGCATCCTTCTTCTGCCAATGCTTTAAAGCATCAAGTTCTTCTTTCTTTGGTCGGCTTTCATCTTCAAATACTGGCTTCTCTTCTTCACCTGTAACATATATCATGAGATCCTTACTCATAAGTAAGGCTTCCATTCTCATTACCCATGCGGGGTAATTATCTCTGTCCAGTTTGTCAATGGAGATATGATCTGCCATAGTTCTTTCCTTCTGCTGCAACATGTGAGCTTAAAGGATAAAGGATAATACCTTTTGAAGTTCTTTGTGTATGAGGATACTTTTGAAGTAACCTTTTGATGCCTTGTGTCTTCAAATGCTTCACCTTTCAAACTTTAATGGAAAACTTTACAAAACTTCTCGTACCTTTGCCGCCTTCTGCTCTCGAGAATCTTTCTGCTCTGATACCACTTGTTGATGTATGAAACACCACAAGAAATGAATTAATGTGACATTAGAACACCTCTATGGTCACTATTAACTCATTGCCACTCCAAACTTTGAGAAATGATAGCCTAAAGTGAGAACTTTGCTTCTACAGAAATTCCTAGTCACCGAAATGACATACCTTCAGTATTTTGCTAATTTTCTCCATGAAACTTTATAGGCTGAAACTAGAAGAGTAGAGCTTTCCAACAAGCTATCATATGCATCAAACGGATCTCTAGAACTCAAGTTATGGCTCTCACAAGATGACCATGTATGACCTTCCAAAACTGGAAATTTTACCTGTTTTAGTAAGAGCGCCTGTTTAAAATTAGAATTCGATGCCTAGCATCGACTTGCAATGAGAATTCGATGCCGGGCATCGACTTGGGATGTTTTTGGCCACTTTTTAGCAGGGATTCGATGCCGGGCATCGACTTCCCGCATAAAGTCTTGATCTTTTGGACACCAAAACTATAGGTGATTTCATGCACACTTACAATATGACTTATCAACTGGAATTCGATGCCAGGCATCGAGTTGCTCCAACAACATCATCTTTTCAAGAAGATTTGGCAGTAGATAAAAATCAGATATGAAGATAAGGACTTATCAAGTGAGATTCGATGCCACGCATCGACTTGCTTGGAAAACTTGATCTTTGTAACTCATCACACAGTAGGTAATCATGGAGATGATGGAGAGAGGCTCATACACAGAACTTTACTCAGTTCTTCTCATAACTATAAAAAACTCAGAAGTTTTACAGATGCTTTCTCACTCAGAGAAGCCCGACTATACTCAGTCGTATAAAATGAACTCCTTCTTCTACTTCTTCTCTCTCGCCGCGTCAGTTGATACAAACTAACTTATATAGATTTTCGTATTCTCGTGATTTTAAAAAAAACTTCTAGAACTAAAGTGAACTAACTTTACAAATATGATACACTTGTGAATTTGTCCCTTCACATAGGCATGGGGTTTTCTTCCTAAGATTTGTCCTTCAAATATATATCCAATTAGTGATTGTTTCTCCAACAATATATATATATATATATATATATATATATATATATATATATATATATATATATATATATATATATATATATATATATATATATATATATATATAAGTTTAAGGAATGTTAGGCGCATAAAATATGGGAAATTCTTTTTCTTTTCAGACAGCTAAATGATGAGGATGTAGAGCAGAATGCTTTAGGATATAACAATTTTTAAATCTGCCAATTTCTTAGTCAAGCTATCAACATGTTTCATTGTTGAGAGTTCATTTAGTTTGCAATGGGAAGGGCATGACAGAGAGGGACAAAAAATATGATGCATACCTCTGCGTGTGTTGAATAAATGGATGCTTACCTGATGCGTACGCTCATCTCATTGAAGTTCAACCTTGACACACAACCCTCATGGAATTATCAATCAATTGAAGGTTTTGCCAAGTCTTGTGTAATCTTTTGAAACTTTTTTGAAGGGTTTTTGTTTTAAAAAAATATTGCAACCAATTACTTTTTAGAAGTTTACAATTTCTTTTTATGGATTATGAGAGCATTTTATTTTCGGAGGAGGTTTATAGAATTAAAACAATCCAATGATCATTTGAGCATCTTTGAGCTAAAAAACTCTACATCAACCTTTGGATGCCTCATCTTCATGAATTGAAGAGGGTACATGTCCATAAATCACTTTCATAGCACTTCCTCAAGAAGATATGTAGCTCCTAACCATTTGTTATTCTCCTATGATCTTGCTTGGCATTAGGTACATATATGTTATTATTTGTGTGTAGTCTCTAATGCAAGTAAGAGTGGTTGATTCTTCATTTTATGTTGAGAATCTTGAAAGAGTTAGTATTATAATTTTTATTTTCTATGTCTATGTCTTAGCACTTAGCATGTTTTAATCATGAACTTGATGAGTAACAATTCTTCAACTTGAACGTGGTGCCTAGATATTACAAGGTTCCTTTTAGGAACTATTTTCGAGTTATCTTTCTTTTACTCTCTCTCTCTCTCTCTCTCTCTCTCTCTCTCTCTCTCTCTCTCTCTCTCTCTCTCTCTCTCTCTCTCTCTCTCTCTCTCTCTCTCTCTCTCTCTCTCTCTCTCTCTCTCTCTCTCTCTCTCTCTCTCTCTCTCTCTCTCTCCCCTATACCGACATCTCAGAGCACAGAGTATCCTGGAATCCATCACAGAGAGGGAGGCACGACGACATATGTGAACCCCCATATGCCGGAAGCGGCGAGCTTTCGAGGAGCGATAGGAGGTAGAGTTGTTCGACCTTCTCATGAGTAGGGATTGTGCCACCGCGTGGAGGGCCCTAAGTGAGCCACGCCCACCTACACCCATAGCAGATCCTCAGACTTGGCACACCTACGCCCAGAGGTTATATGACGTCCCAGGACAGCCACCATTGCCGATCCCTCCCACACCGCGTCCTGTGATATCCACCCTATTCACGGCAGGCATGGTACGACAGGCCATCCATAGGCTACAGCATGGCCGTTCAGCAGACCACACGGGGCTACAGGGCGAGCACTTTATATACGCAGCAGATGTAGTTTCCCACCTGATCGTCCATCTCTTCAACCATGCTTTGGTTGAGGGATTACCTTACTTGTGGACTATGCATACCATTACGCCTATCCATAAGTCCGGCGATATGATGAACCCAGGGAACTACAGGACTATTATGATAGGCCATATCCTAGCCAAGATCTATGGGGCAGTACTAGAGGCAGAGTTCAGTACACATGCTGAGGCAGTTGGGATCAGAGCACCCAGCCAGGCAGGCTTCCGCTGCACTTTCTCCACCATCGACCATATCTTCGTGCTTCGTTACTTGATTGAGAGCGTGAAGGCGAGGAAGCAGAGACTATACTGTTGCTTTGTGGATTTCCGCAAAGCCTTCGACATGGTCCCTCGAGAGAGACTACTACGGAGCCTCGAGGAGTTACAGCTACCATCAGACATGCTATGGGCCATCCATGCTTTGTATGCACGAGTCACAGGTAGGGTACACTGCCCCGGTGGCCTATCAGACAGCCTTGTTAGCACCACTGGTGTGAAACAAGGTTGCCCTCTCTCACCCACTCTCTTCGGTCTCTACATTGACGAGATCACAGACTATATACAGCGAGCAGGAGGGCTAGGAGGAGACCTCGGAGGTACGCCAGTACACATCCTATTATATGCTGATGACATCGTCTTGCTTTCAGAGTCACCGGAGGGGTTGCAGTCACATTTACAGGCGCTCGATACCTTTTGCATAGAGAGAGGACTCATAGTGAACCTTGGCAAGACCAAGGTCATGATCTTCCATACCTCCAGGACAGTACGCCATCACGCCTCTTTCACTACAGCGGGAGGACAGATAGAGGTAGTGGACTCCTACGTCTACCTAGGTGTCACCTTCTTGGGCAACACAGGTGTATTCTCCATGGCACAGGCAGCGAGAGATAGATTGATGCGAGGCTATGCGGCACTTGAAGGATTGGAAAGACGCTACTTTCAGACACATTTTTAGGAGCCCCGGACTAAGGGGTGGCTCTTTGGCACTCTAGTGACACCCGGATTGATGTACGCAACAGTAGTATGGGCACTAGGGATCACGGAGGTGATGTGGATGCGGATTGAGAGGCCCCAGGTCACCATGAACTCACGCTTGCTGCGCAGCAAGCCCTCCATTCCACATGACATTATACGAGCTGAGCTTGGCACACCACCGATGCTAGTGGAGGCCCTCTTCTAGTTGGTGACCTTTATTCTGAGAGTCTGAGAGCTCCCCACCAGCCAACTCACTAGGCTTGCATTTGAGAGCTCTAGACATTTGGCAGAGACAAGGCATGAGAGAGTATGGTATGCACAGACCTACTGATGGTTAGCAGACCCTGGCATGAACATTATCGATCTCCCCCCTTTTCAGTATGACCTCTCTTCCCCCCCCATATTACCCTCTCTCGTTCAGAGAGGAATAGGATCATCCATCAGGACCTACTACAGATACACGTCAGGGAGACATGGATAGCACCACGGGAGCCTCTTCCCACAAAGAGGCAACACTACAGAGAGCACTTCCTGATTGTGATAGCTTATGCTTTCATTCATAGACCACGATACATGGATACATACATGGCACCAGCTGAGAGAGTGGCCATTGGGCAACTCAGAGTATCATCACATCAGCTCGAGATTGAGGTTGGGCGAGCGACACATACCCCGAGGGACGAGAGATTATGCAGGATATGCAGAGAGGAGGTGGAGGACGAGGGGCACTACACATGTAGATGCCAGGCATATGAGGACGTCAGAGACCGCTACCCACAGCTCTTCAGGGGGCCCAGAGAGATCAGGGCTCTATTGGGGACAGAGGACCAGCGTGCTCTAGGTCGTTTCCTAGTAGAGCTCCAGCACCGCCGTGCATCACTTCTCCAGCAGGAGATGGAGATACACCTGTCCCCCCCCCCCCCCCTCAGACTTATATTATAGATTTTTTCAGACCCACAACCACTTGAGGACCCAGCTCGATGCAGGGTGTCACATTACATAGAGCGAAGGAGCTTAGACGACAGTTTCAACAATCGAGGCCCCCACTCCAGAGAGCCCGTCCACACCAGAGAGAGATTTAGGCGATTCACGCACGCCATGACATGGAGATACAGAGATGTCAGCAGCGCACCCCTGTCGATTTGGACCTTTAGAGCATTTTGAGGATCGCCATGATGCCTTACCCATCGATGCATTATATCCTACACCCACTCCAGGCATCTAGAGGGTGGTGATACCATCGAGCCTCCCCTCCCTATGCATATCATATTTGTATCTCACCCATTGAGCATATAGAGTGCATACCCATAGCACCCCACACCCTTGATGCCAGTTATTATCCACTCCTTTTATACCCGTTTTTTGTACTCACACTTTATTTTGCTTTTTGGATCACAGTGGATTGGATCATACTGATGTATATGTTTTGTCTCATAAGTCGATTTTGGCCTCTAATAGACGTTAAAAATTCTCTCTCTCTCTCTCTCTCTCTCTCTCTCTCTCTCTCTCTCTCTCTCTCTCTCTCTCTCTCTCTCTCTCTCTCTCTCTCTCTCTCTCTCTCTCTCTCTCTCTCTCTCTCTCTCTCTCTCTCTCTCTCTCTCTCTCTCTCTCTCTCTCTCTCTCTCTCTCTCTCTCTCTCTCTCTCTCTCTCTCTCTCTCTCTCTCTCTATATATATATATATATATATATATATATATATATATATATATATATATATATATATATATATATATATATATATATATATATATATATATATATATATATATATATATATATATATATATATATATATATATATATATATATGTGTGTGTGTTATATATATATATATATATATATATATATATATATATATATATATATATATATATATATATATATATATATATATATATATATATATATATATATATATATATATATATATATATATATATATATATATATATATATATATATATATGTTATATATATATATATATATATATATATATATATATATATATATATATATATATATATATATATATATATATATATAACATATATAATATATATATATATATATATATATATATATATATTTTCTCTTTAAAATCCACTCAAGCATATAGTATTTCCACTCTCTTCTTTCATCTCTCAAATATGCACAAGCACAATCATACATGCATCATCACACATAGAAAACAATAACTTTGAAAAAGGGGTTCTTGGATTGTTACCTGGTTCTAAGCTTATAATTCAGATCAAGTATCTCATTTAGCCCCAATCTAGTGATCCCAATTTACTCACTAACTCCTAGCCCCAAAAGTTGTTATGTCCACAGAGCAGCAGCGAAAATTTTCTTAGAAATAGGGATTAAGAATGGATTTCTATAACAAAAATACTAATGAAATGCATATAATTACCACTTGTTCTTTAGCTCTCTCAAAGCACTATTTGCTTACACAAAGTGCGTCTGTTAGTATACTTAGTTTTCACTCTCTCACAGGGCGCTTAAGGAATCCTAATTCATACCTAATGTTTTCTTGTGTTATCCTCTTACTAGCACACCTACATCATAAGCATGTCTTTGATGTCTCTATCACATATTCCTAAAGCAATCTAGTTTAATATATCCATCATGGACAAAACGCCAATTCAGATTCATTGATGTTAGCTTTGTCTCACATAAGTCGATGGACTTTCAAATATTGCATGTAGTCTTTTTCATAATGAGTCTCCTCATACATCACATATTCCTATATGGAATCCACAAGCTGTAACTAGATAGTGGACCTAGCCAAGACATTGATATCCATCCATACATTTTTGGGCATGCCATAAGGCCTCTATGCATTTCTATGCATATATATGTGTAACAAGCATCAACCAATGTATCCCACTTGAGTTTTCCATCTCAGAAATTTAGTGCCATCAAATTGAGAAGACACCATGCCAACAATTGAAGACAATGGTAAGAGACTAGCAATAATCGATCACAATCCAATACACTATTACCAATAGGATCATGCATGCACATTTGTATGCATAAACCACATCACAAATATCTTATTTGAAATGTAACCATGCATCAAATTCTGTTTGAGAGTAATCTTACAAAAAAAATCCAAACTTGTCACAAATCACATGCAACCTCGTCGAAGAGAAAGATAAATATATGATCCAAAGCTATAATTCAAGCTCTCAAAGACCCACTAGACCACTTGTCTAGCATAAAAACTAGGAAAATTTTAACAAAATTGCCCCTATAAAATGGACTGGAGAACAATTTAAACCATGAGTAGAAATCAAGCATCCATCAATTCCAATCACAATAATATTCAGCTTGTGAACAAATGGCTTAAAGCATGGCCAATACTAACGACAAACAAGAGATAAAAAAAGGCTTCAAGCTAGAATTAACCCTATCAATAAGCCACTAGCTTGGATAACTTGTGCACCTACAATAAAACAAGAACAAAGTAAGTAATCTCTCACGTAATATCTATAAAATTGTCAAATCAAAGTGGACTTCAGTGACATAAACTTAGATGAAACAATAGTTCTAAAACGCATCCACTAGTGTAGCAAGGTACTCTAATAAGCCCCAAAATAATGTATTTCATGTTTTTACTTTTTCGAGACGTAGAAGTAAGAGGACAAGAAAGGTTACCTCGATTAGAAGCAGAAGAAAGAAGAGGACTAAGATGGAGAGAAATAAGAACATCCAATTCATCAAGGAGAAAGGAACCAATGAACTCCCAATTTCCTAAGTTGCCTAATTTCCCATTTCCTAAGTTGACCAATTTCCAACTCCCTATTTTTTAGTCACCTATTTTTTCCAAGGCTTAGTTGCCTACTTTTCTGATTGGCCTATTTTCCAATTTTTGCAAGTTGACCATTTTTACAAACTTAATTGACCCATTTCAAAAATTTTCCCATTTTTACAAATTTAGTCGACGTATTTCAAAGGTTGACCGTTTTTACAAATTTAGTATACCTATCTTTTGCAAGGTAGTCTACTTTTAAAAACAATGGTCTACTTTGAATTTAATCTATCATTTCACTTTGAAAAAAGTGATTGAATTTCCCAAGACTTTGCACATGGACTAAATTTTCAGTCACTTGCACGTGGCGGACTCATGTGCAGTGGACGACACTGAATGGAGGAGGGGCCAGCCAAATACCAAAATTTGGAAGCTAGTGACGGAAGAGGAAAAGTGGACAAAGGGAAGTTTCCAGAGTGCCAAATTTGTGAGTGAACCTGCAAATGGAAGAAACTAATTTTGCTCCTTTCTCTACCCTTCAGCTCTTACCAATCCTAGAAAACTATATAAGAAGACCTCTCCATCAAAGAAGGTACAAGTTGAGAGAGACACTAGAGGAGGGAATGCACAGCTGACGCATTGCACTCCACTGTGTGTGTGTGTGTGTGTGTGGAGCTCTTAGCCTACCACTAGTACTTCACTAGGTAGAATAGGGATCAACTATCTTAGCACTATGAGTGATAGTGGGCAAGCAGTGATTGGCTATTCTTCTCTTGTGTAGCTAGCTTGAAAGGTTAGAGTCTTGAGAGTGTACACATTTTAGAATTGAAGGTCCAGCCATTAGAGTGAATGTGTATTCTTATGTCTCTTGTTTATTGCCCAAAGTTTGTGCTATCATCATCCTCTTTTAGGTGTGTATACTCATAATTTCATAATCTTTCTCTAGTATCATTGTGTCACTATATGTGTGATTCTTCTGTGTTGATTCTTCGAATTGCAACCCATAGTGCATATTGACTTAAGAGGACATACTACATTGAGTAATAGATCAAGAAATTGACCTATAGGTGCCCATTTTAGCATGCCTAGTGGGATAATTTTTGCAATTTGAATTTTTTAATGATTCAACTCTTAGAAGAACAAAGTTGATGAAGTAGAAGCAATAAGTAACATGGTCCTTTCCATTATGCATTGTTAGAACTTACCTTAGACTCGAGTCCTCACACAATCGGCCATATTGCCCACTCTTGAGTCCATTTTGGGTCAGTTTTCTATGAATCAAATTGTGGGTCAATTTTTGTGTTTGGTCGATTTGTTTTTAGAGCCAACTTTTTGGTCGATTTCTTTTAGATTCATCTATTAGGTTGATTTTATTTGTAGATTGATTCTTAAAAGTTGATTGTGGTCAATTTGGTCGATTTTTTTAAAGAATCATCTATTTGGCTAATTTTTATATCAATTTTTGGGTTGATTTTTAGAGGTCGATTATTAGGGCCAAATACACATTAAATTTCTCCGGTTTTTGTGATCAAATTCTATATCTCAAAAGCTAATTGATTGATTTTTATGAGTAGATATCTTGGTCAATTCAATTGAGTCGGATTCTTCTTAGAAGTCGAATTGTGCCCACTTGTATGAGTTTGATCCGTACGAGTGGTAGGAGTCAAAATTTCTTGGTCGATTTTGGTAAAAATATGATCAATTGGGTTGATTTTTTGAAGTCAATTTGTGCCCATGTATGAGTCGTGTTATAGGTTCAATATTCATAAGTCTATTTTTTATGATTTGTCTTGTATCGAATATTTCTAGTGATTGTCTAGAATCGATTTTTTTCATCAAAGTTAAAAGTAGTGCTCAGAATTCTCATATTGTTGGGTCTTGGGGTTGACTTTCAAAGGTTGAGGTATGTTATTCAATATCCCATAGCAATAAACACATCAACAATCGATTGGAAACCTAATGAGGAGGCTTTTTGATGACGAACACATGCCAATAGTAGCCCAAAATTGTAGTCAAATGAAAAGAAATATACCGACTACAGTTATTGATCAAAGGTGTGTAGTTGACTGAAAGGAAAATATTGTCGATTGGAGTTCTTGATCAAAGACCTAGCGGCAAATTACTGACTGAAGAATAGCAAATCGTTCTACAAGAATATTGAACAAATTCGAAAGGAGAAAACTATTTAATAGAAAGCTACAAATTGACATTAGCTTGTACTCATTAGGGAGTTCAATAGCATATATGTCCATGCTATAGTTGGAAAATTTGGTGAGTAGCAACAATAACTTTGACTCTGATAATGAGCCATATCAGAAAGGTTCAGGTTCAATCAAGTCAATGAGTGAAGGAGAAGATATGATCACATTGATTGCACATGATTCTCTTCCATTGGCATCCTTGAAAGAGCTCTTCACACAAGTAGAATTGCAAACCATGCACCTCATGGAGATTCTAAAGCGCCACTTACCAAGGATATCTCAAATATAGAGGTAATTGATTTCTTTGAGTCATTTATGCACTTCACGGAAGGAACACTTACCAAGAAAATGATTGCCAAAGTAGTGGGGATGAAAAAATCAGAGAAGCTCAGTTCACGAAGGTTATACTCAAGCATGGAAGCTAGCATGGTATGTGAAGAATGTGTAAATTGTTCACAAGCAATGATCTTTCAGAAATGAACTATCACATTCTATATGCATGCAAATTTTTTCTTCTTTTGAGGAATATAGAATCCAAGTTTCCTTTCAACAATGTGGAAGCTTGTGATGCACTTTTGTGCCTTGCTTAGGTTTGGCCATATCCCTTCTATTGTCTCATATGGACATCTATTATGGAGAAAAGAAAAAGGTATGTACAAAAAGAGGCAAAGAAGTTTCATGTATACTCATCAGTAATAATTCTATGGTTAAGGCGCTTACCTTCGAAGCTTACAAACATACAAAGAGGTACGGATAAGCTCGAACCTTCCACGAAATGAAATCCATCCACTCCAATAAGAAGGAAACTCCAAGTGAAGAGGGCATGAGTAAAAGGTGACTTGCTACAAGACATACGAGCTCTTCCTATTTTTGATCAAGATTATGCAGTAGCATGAGGTAATAATCCCTCTTCATCTTCATGTACATATGCATGGAAAAGAACCCCTCATCCCCTGTCCACACACCACATGGTATCTCACTTAATCCACCCACATCACCATCTTCATCTCACCATGCATCATCCCCAGTACAAATGCCTTCTTCACATATGTCGCCTTCCATCCCTATTCAAACTTACCACATATCTATACCTACCCCACCTATTCCATCCTTCCACCCATGCAATCATCAACTTATGGGAGTGGGAAACCAACAAGTCATTCACCTTCAAAGAAAGATTGCAGAATTAGAAGAACGCAACAAGCAACTAGAGCATAACAACAAGGAACTCAAAGAAGAAATTGAGAAGTTAAAGAAGGAAGCAGTCTTCTACAAAGACATCCATGATAAGGCAAAAAACCTCTTTATGGCAACCCCAAATGCACCCTAGTTGGTAATGAAAGTGGATAGCATTATATATTCTTATCTACTTTTGTATTGAAAATCTTTTGTTCTAGTTAGTTCCTCTTTTAACAAGTATTTATCCCATTTTACTTTGATAACTTGCAAGCATCTACATTTTTCCATATTATTATTATCTTACAGTTAAAATTAAAATATATTTAAAAAATTAAGAAAAGAAGAAAAAAAGAGATAGAGAGAGAGAGAGAAGATCCTTTATTTTTTTTATAGGACGGAGAACGTCTAAATAGTGAGCAACATGTAGCAGGCTACTCTCATAAGCCCCAAAATAATGTATTTTTTGTTTTTACTTTTTTCAGATGCAAAAGTCACAAGACAAGAAAAAGTTACCTCGATCGGATGTAGAAGAAGCAAGATGACTAAGATGGAGAAAACTAAGAGGATCCAGTTCATTGAGGAGAAAGGAACCAATAAACTCCTAATTCCCTAAGTTGCCTAATTTTCCATTTCCTAAGTTGCCTAATTTTCCATTTCCTAAGTTGCCTAATTTTCCATTTCCTAAGTGGACCAATTTCCAGTTGTCTATTTTCTCAGTTGCTTATTTTCCTGGGGCTTAGTTGCCTACTTTTCTTACTGGCCTATTTTCCAATATTTTCAAGTTGACCATTTTTACAAACTTAGTCAACCCATTTCAAAAATTACCGATTTTTACAAATTTAGTCGACCTAATTCAAAAGTTAACCATTTACAAATTAGTCTACTTATTTCAAAGGATGCCTATTTTTTGCAAAGTAGTCTACTTTTTTCAAAAAAAAATTATCTTTTTTAAATTTAGTCTACCGTTTCACTTCAAGAAAAGCCACTAAATTTCCCAAGTCTTTGCATATGGACTAAATTTTCAGTCACTTGCATGCGGCAGACTCATGGGCAGTGGACAATGCCGAATAGAGGAGGGGACCAGCCAAATACTAGAATTTCAAAGACAGTGACGACGGAGGAAAAGTGGACCAGAGAGGGAAGTTTCCAGAGTCCCAAAATTGTTAGTGAGCTTGCAAAGGGAAGAAACTAATTTTGTCCCTTTGGCTACCCTTGAGCTCCTAACAATCCCAAAAAATTATATAAGAAGACCTCTCCACCAAAGACCTCTCCACCAAAGAAGGAACAAGATGAGAGAGACATTAGAGGAGGGAATGCACAACTTAAGCATTGCACTCCACTTTGTATGTGTGTGTGTGTGTGTGTGTATGTCTGTGTGCAAAGCTCTTACCCTACCACTAGTACTTCACTAGGTAGAATAGGGATCAGCTAGCCATACGCTGAGTGATAGTGGGCAAGCAGTGATTGGCTATTCTTCTCTTGAGTAGCTAGCTTCAAACGTTAGATACTTGAGAATGTATACATTGTAGAGTTGAGGTCCAACAATTAGAGTGAATGTGTATTCTTATGTCTCTTGCTGATTGCCCAAAGTTTATACTATCATCATCCTTTTAGAGCTATGTATACTTATAATTTCAGCATCTTTCTCTAGCATCATTGTGTGTCATTGTATGAGCTATTCTTCTCTGTTGAATCTTCAAATTACAACCCACAAAGCATATTGCACTTAAGGGACACCACATTGAGCAATAGATCAAGAAATTGATCTACAACTCGCAAACCAAGATGAAAAGGAAGATGGCATAAATTGGAATCTAGAACACAATATCATCATACAATATGATAAGTTGGCATATTAATGTTTTACTCTCATAGGAAAAAGTGACCATCATGATCATACATGAGTCACTATATCAAAGGCTCTAAATCAAACAACTCACACACATCTCTCATCTCTCTCGAAAAACATGTGCTCATAATTCTCTAGTATTAAGAGCATACACATAAAGACTTCTTCTCAAAACTAAATACGTAAAGCCCTTAACCAAGAGATATGCATAAAGTCTCTTTTCAAAGTTATAGCTTTCAAACCAGAGAATGTAACTTTTGCAATTTACATTCTCTGTGACTAGTTTTCACTTTACAATAGCTTTTGGCCAAATGCTTTTAAAGTTACTTATGGGAAAATATGTATGTCTATATCTTCTCATAAGAACTCTAGAACCGTCACTTATAATTCGTCTTTTGGGCTATAACTTTGCCTTTGAAAACTCCTCAATCCAAAGTTTATAGCTCAAGATATGAGCAAAACAATGACCTATCAAAAAGTCACCATCAAGCCACAAATGAATGTCAATAGTTTGAAAATTTTGGCACCTAAAAACTCTATATTTGGATTTCTTCTTGTAGGAACTTGTATAGTTTTTATTAACTATAAGTTTTCTTTCGAAATCCCCTCAATTTGAGGCTTGTAGCTCAAGCGATGGGCAAAATACGAACCTGATGTCAAGATAACTGTTTACCTAGAAATGATTGTCTTTATTTCAAAAATTTAGCACTTTGAAACTCTAAATGTATGCCTAACTTGTTCTACAGAGTTGTAGACATTTTCTTGGTTATAACTTTACTTTTGGAATCTCCTCAATCCATTGCTTTTCACAAGGAAAAAAGAGATTAGAGAGAGAGAGAGGGCACACATATAAAGACTCATACCCCTCAATCCTTGTGTTTTTTTATGTATGACACAATCACTATAGTATGTGTACATAATTTAAAATATAGATGTTTTGTCAATTAATTTAACAAAACAAGCACAAATTATCTCAACTAGATTATCAACTACTATGAAGTATGTTGCCCATACCTTTATTTTCTTGTATTTAAATACCATGTGCTAGTAACTTTTTCTTGAATTGAGATGGGTGTTTTCTTCGTCACATATGGAAAGATTCATTCGACTTGTTGTGAAACCAAGACCCCTTCCCATACGCATAGCACCCTCAACTAAACAACTTTTGAATGTCTAAAACAAAGTATCGTAGGCCACCACTGAATCCATATGCATGTACATAAGAAGGATTTTACAGCTGCCCAATGTTTTAGTGTTCCATTATAGCACATCCATTCACAATACAATAAGTTGTATCCCATTCAAAAGTTGGAGCTAAAAAGAAGGTAACCATCTCCCTCACGCTCACCATAGACACCCATTTCATCCATGGCACCAATTGCCAATCTTTCTCCTTGACTAGAAATGTTTCATCAAATGTGTTAATGCCATCTTGACGTATATGCACATATGCCCAATTATTCCAACCAACACAAATAAGCCACCATGTTTTCCCTTGACAAGTACTTAGTATTTGTCAACCATCAAAACGTCCAATGACCAATAAACAACACTGTAACTCTTAATTACAACTATTAGGGGTCATATTAAATACTCAAGTGCTCCATCAATATCGCATCATATCATATGAAAATCCACATAAGAACTTGTACTAGCCACGAAAATGTAAACATATTGAGATTTACCTACAATTATAATTGCCTCTCCTTAGAAAATATGGCTCGCCATATGATCCAAAATCCATCCTAAAAGAACCATTATTACACCTAGAACTGAGGTTTCACAGAGATTGAAAATATGGTGGTCCTATTACAATTGGATTATTGAATGAAATCTCACTTTACATATGGCAGTAGCTTCATTAAAGTTCAAAGAAAATCTCGTTTAGATTATATCAAGCTTCTTGAACACCAAAATGAACTTCGTGCATGAAAATACCCAGGCGCTTATCTTGCCCAACCCCTCCATCCTCCATTTTATCTTCCTTCTCCATACCATCTGAGCTCCGTGGAATTTCTTCTATGATGCACTGAAATCCATGCAACTATATGGGATAGTTGCAACTTCCAAAGATCTCTGACCTCTCCCCTACCAACTTGGGCTTGTCCTTCATTCCTCTGCAGCATTTTGATCTGTCTTTGTCTCATTTTCTATAAAGCTCCAGCTCCTTGAATACATACGACAAACTCTTCAAGATATTTGATTAGAGAACTTAACAAATGGATGGCTCTCCAAGATGTTGAACTGGAAATTTTATCATCTGGCTGGCCAGTAACATAGATTTTCCACATTCTATGCTTCTCGACCTGCATGAAGAGTCACACATGGAAAAGAGAACTTACAATACCCCTTCCATCACAACTTCCACAAAACTATCATTTTCAGTTACTTGGACACTCTGTAGCTTGTACATTCCTGAGAACAGTTTTCTATTGATGCAACCTTGTATAGCAAGTGACACAAAAACAAAAAGCATTGAAAAGAGAGCGGTGTGATCTCCTTGCACTTATGTCAAAGATATGATAATGCAAAGCAGGTCTTTTACTGTTTCTAGTTATATTTGCCATAATGAACTCTTGATCATTATCGATGCTCATTCATAGAAATATATTCTGTCTGCAGATCTCTACCTCAAGTTCCTCTTAGTTCTTTCCTTTGTTATTCGTTTTGCTTTAAGAAATGGCGGTCCATCTGGTTCTTTCCCCTGCAATAAGATAAAGCAGTTGTCCAAGCCCACGTAGCCTAGTGGCTTGATGCCTTGAGTTTCTGGGAGTAAGTCCTGAATCAAGTCTTGGCTGAACATATCTTGAGTTCCTCAAGGATGGGTGCCTCTACCATACGAGATCGGGTGTGTGAGTGTGTTTCCAATTCATTGTACTCTCAAAAAAAAAGGGGGATATAGCAGTCCACCCTTTGCCGCTTCAAAGATAGCCCATATCAATCATTCAAAGTATTTGTGCCTTAGATTTGTATGTCTTGAAAATGTTGAGACTAATTCTCCATAACTCTTGTTCTCAACCTCCTATAATGAAGAAATGTCACTCCACAATGTTTATTACAGGTGGTGGTGCTGGCTGTTATTGATGTTGTTGTTGTTGTTGTTGTTGTTGTTGTTGTTGTTGTTGTTGTTGTTGTTGTTGTTGTTGTTGTTGTTGTTGTTGTTGTTGGTGTTTTATCATTGTCGTCGTCACCATCATTGTGCATCTGCACATTGCACAAGGGTGAAATTCCTGAAAATGGCATGTAGAAAGAGTCATCATGTGGATACTATCAAAAAGGCAATTGGGCAGTACGAAATGTATCTAATGTCCACCTAAGCATCACCTCGGTGTTGTAATCAATACGCTTACCCTTAAATAAAAATTGTAACTCCTGATGTGTCTATGTCCATATCGAACGGTGTCCATACACAAATTCAGAGGACCCAGTTGTGTCATTGCTCATGGCGGTGTAATAAAGAAATGGCTGGTGCAAGGGCAACCTCCCATCCATTTGTATGTGTACGCGCATGTATGCATGTCTGTATGAGTGAGTGAATGAGTGAGTGAGTGAGTGAGTGAGAGAGAGTGTGTGTGTGTATGCGCGCACGCACGCGCGCGAGTGCATGTGTGTGTGTGTGTGTGTGTGTGTGTGTGTGTGTGTGTGTGTGTGTGTGTGTGTGTGTGTGTGTGTGTGTGTGTGTGTGTGTGTGTGTGTGTGTGTGTGTGTGTGTGTGTGTGTGTGTGTGTGTGTGTGTGTGTGTGTGTGTGTGTGTGTGTGTGTGTGTGTGTGTGTGTGTGTGTGTTGAGCACATGCCTATGCAATGTGCATGTGCATTGTGTTTGTGTGTGTGTGTGTGTGTGTGTGTGTGTGTGTGTGTGTGTGTGTGTGTGTGTGTGTGTGTGTGTGTGTGTGTGTGTGGATGCGCGCACGCATGCATGCATGCGCACACAGGGGCCCTGTGCATGTACAGACAAATGCTTAGACAAGTCTACATCAAAAATGATGAAATCAATCATTAGATGCAATACATGGATCCATTATGTTTTCTTCTCTCTTCTCTGAGTCCATACAGTATATGAAATACAAGAATCAATGTGTTACAGAATAGAAATGGTGGCCCATCTAAAAGAATTCAATGCAATTATACTAAAGGATTAAACAGATATTAGCGCTTTTTCCATAATGTGATACAAGTACTGCATCCATGCCATCATGC
>CM035425.1:34244564-34247064 GCA_020310875.1 Ceratopteris richardii
AGCAAGAGGAAACCATCACATTGATAATGTGGCGTCGTCTAAAATCGCTCCATCCATCGGATAGAATGGAGAAGCCATAGGTCTACCACCCGCTTTTAATGGGTCCTAATTGTAGGTCGATGCTCTCTTGCTCTTCAATGAGCATGGATGTACATAGGCGATTATATGGAATCCCATGCCAATCATCATTAGTAGGTCCCACTTGGGCTATTGCCCTCACCATCCTCTTCCAAGCTTCAGTGCAAACAACATTGAAAGAGAGGCTCCATTCAAGTATGCAATGCTCAATTTCAATTTTTGCAACTTTTTGCCGTTGCTTCTGTAAGCCCGTACTTAGATAAGCACAATGGAAGCCCCCTTGTCTAGGTCTCTGGCTTGGTGACTCAGATGACTCAAGAGGGGTAGAGCTTTCACTCTCTTCTCGTTGGGTAGATGTGCGACTTCTAAATGAGCTAGCACTAGGTCCAATACTAAGTCCACCTTCCAAGTCTTCTAATATATCAATAGAAGCTTCAGCGTCACGCCTGCGAGAAGCCACCGCCTCTTGGTCAAGATTTTGCTCATGTCGCACAGCCTCGGCTATGTCATTGGGGACATTTGGACAAGCTGAAATGCAAGGACCTCCTAGTGCTGACACATGTCGAATGAGATGTGTAGTTGTTGTGCTAAATGTTTTGGCACAATACTTGCACTTAACCAATTCATGGCTTGAAGTGTGAAGGACCCAAAGGTGGGAAATAGTACGAGGCATAATTTTAAATGAAGGACGAAGCAAGGAGCACAGGCCTCAAGGTGTGTGGATATATGGACACTGGAAAGCTGAAGCAAGAAGATGAATGGACCACAATGGGATGTGTAGCTACTAGCAACTAAGACCTTGCAAGTGCCAAGGGAGCAAGAGAGGAAAAGTGCCAAGGGAGCAAGAGGGCTAGAGCTTGGGGTGTGGCATGTGCACAAGAAGGTAGCTAAGTAGTAAGAGCTTGAAGCCTCACAGCAGCAGCCAACTCTCGGCAACAGTCAGAAATCGGAAGCAATCGGCCTAACTATGCGATAAATGAGCTATTGTAGGGTTAACATTTTGGGCCCCGAAAAAATTCGATATTGAGCACCGGATTTTCGGGTTCGCACCGCATGAACCGCACCTTAAGAACGCACCTGACGATCCGCTTCGCGTAACGGTGCTGCTTTGGTTTCATGTAGATGCCTCACGAGTCACAAAGCTTGTGAAGAATGGGACTATGTATTGAAATTAAAGTATTTGCCAAAGGGCAATTGGACAGTACAATGCAAATAGTGTCCCCATACTTGGGATGGGGGAGCCAATAGAATAAGAGCCCACATACTTGGGCTAAAAGGTTATGATGTGGGCAAGTGTCAAAATGCACCTCAAGATATGAGGGAATCTTGCAGGAAATTGCATGGGAAAATGTCTAGTAGTGGAAATATTATGGATATGCAATCCCAAGGTGAATCGATTGTTCTTCAAAATGTGATAAGTGGACATGCATCATAATGTGATGAGGAAGGACTTGGGGAGTCATCTTATGCACATGTAAGCAAAAAATCAAAGGCTTCATAGGGACCATTAGAGAAAGCTTGGAATGTCCAAGCTAAAAGTGAGGCAGATAAGGCTCTTTGCCGCTTTTTCTTTGCAGAGGACATTCCCTTTTGGAATGTGAGAAGTCCATACTTCATTGACTTTGTTCGGAGGGCAGGGCCATCTTATAAGCTCCCATCATACCAACAATTGAGAGCAAAGGAGTTGCATTCAGAAGTAAGGACCATAGAAGGAGATTTGTTACAAATCCGTGACAAATGGAAAACTTTTGGATGTAGCATTTTATGTGATGGTTGGTCTGACACTAGAATTAGATCAATCATCAATATAATGATCTCGTGCATTTACGGTACAATGTTTTTGAAATCAATAGATACCTCTTATGAGATTAAATCAGACGAATTCATTTTTGAAATCTTGAAAGATGCCATTTTGGATGTTGGAGCAGAGAATATAGTCCAAGTTGTGATGGCCAATGCATCTAATTGCATAAGGGCAGGTTATTTAGTGGACGAACAATGGCCTCATATTTTTTTCACTTGATGCACTTGTCATTGTTGGATCTTCTATTTCAAGACATTGGAAAGCTTGCATGGGTGAAGCCCGTCTTGGACCATGCAACCAAAATTATTACATTTATCACCATGAAACCAAGTCTACTTGCATTGTTTAGAAAATTCAGCAAAAAGGATTTGGTGAAACCTACTCCTACCAGATTTGCATATGCATTTATAATGCTTTCTAATTTGCTTGATGAGCGTGTATACAATGGGTTACGCTCTTTGATGGTATGTCCAGAACATATGAGAAAAAGAGTTGCAAAAAGTCAAAAGGCGGAAGACGTATCTGCAATTGTAATGAGTCCATTCTTTTCGAGAAATGTGAAAGAGATTGTTATCCTATGCACTCCTATATTGAAAATTTTACGTCTTGCTGAGAGAG
>CM035425.1:34257064-34267064 GCA_020310875.1 Ceratopteris richardii
CCAAGGTCTAGAGCTTTCGTGGAAAGAGTTTCCACTTGATGGCTAGTGGCCGATAGAGGACCAGAGCTGATAAAGGTGTGGTAGGAATGTTCTCTCTCTTATAAGCCACTACATGTGATCAAGACACGAGTTGAGGGATAGGTGTATGAGTACCAGCCTCTACATTCATAGGCACAAGGATTTGAGAGGATTACCACAAGGGTGGATCATACGCCGTATTTGTCGTGGAACCATCTAAAGTGAGGACTTCTGCACATGTTTTTGTTTGTATGTAGTGTGGCATGCTTGCCATAGGATAGAGGATATTGGGTGCCGATGTAGACTGCCTTGTGAGAGAGGATATTCTTCCTTTATGACCATCAATGGGGTCTACCATGTGATGGGAGACTCGTTCCTTGGGTTGATCCACCAAGGACATTTACCTCGTGATGAGGATAATGATTCTCAGGAGTCAACATAGCGATACTTTTTTTAACTACCACTCTTTGTGTTCTCTTTGCTCTCAAGGCTGCCTTAGACTTGAAGCTGTATCAAATGGATGTAAAAACAGCATTCTCGCATGGTTATCTTGATGAGGCGCTGTATATGCATGAATTTTCAATACTCAGCCATAAAGAATATTTATAAGAGAGATCAATCAGTTGACAAATAGAAATTCATACACCTCTTTAAAGAAAAAAAATATAGTTTTAGTAACAACTCAAAGTAAAGGGATTGCACTGTGTAGTTGCTAAATTACTAAAGCCTGAGACTATATCCGACACACAGAATATAGAATACAATACCCAAGCTCCATGTGCATAGAGCACCAAAAAAACACTCTTTGAGGCATATGAATGGTTGCGTCCAAAATTCAAATGAAACGAATAGTAAAAAATAAATAGGTAAGGGGTCCATATCTTCTGATATTGTTGCAACACTGAAGTCATTAAACAAGAACATTCTGATGTTTTAAACACAAAATCCTACTCATCTCCTATAAATCTCATGTGGAGCACCTATTCATCACATTTGCATGGCAAGACCAAGATCATGTTACTAGAAATGTACCTCAAACTAGTTTTAAGGGCATTCTCCTTCAGTCCATTCACGTTATTTTGTCAATGACGAAAAAAATAAAACACAAATACTCTGTACTACGAGAACCTCTATGTTCATGAAAGAGTACAGACCTCTAGAATACGTACTTGCATTTGAGAACTTCTCCTGAGCTTGAATAACCAAGGTTTGAAAGAATCACAATGCAATTGTCATCCAGCCTCTTCCTGATTCGAGCAACATCTAGTCTCTTCACTTCACCAGTTGCTCCGAAATCAACTCCATCCACGACACCTCTTCGCTGACCCAAAAAAACATCCGTATCATTTGAGATCAAATTGTTAGAAGACCAAGATGTTCATGAAACAGTCTAAAATACAATAAACAAAAGGTAATTTTCTTTGATGGACATGCCATTTTGCCATGTGATAAATAGCCATTCCTATTTCCTGAAACAGAAGCAGTAACTGATCCATAATTCATTTTTGATTCAAGACATGGCATTGATAAGTACTTCATAATATCCCTGTATCAATCTACTAGTGAAAGAGCCTGCAAGCAATGGGGCCCACCTACACACTGGTAATAAGCTAGATAATATAGTGGACTCAAGAGCTACACTTCCAAATGTCACCATGATGTTTAACATTACAGCCAAAAAATACATTTAGAATTCAAGGGATTTGGTTGGTTTAGTGAATCTGCATCATAAGGAAACTTGGTAGTTAATCCAAAAAAAATGCTTTGAAAAGCCATGTTTATCAAACAATACAGAACACATTAAAAGAATGGTTCTATGATAAAATCAATTATCCTAGAGATCTGCTCTGACCTGCAAAGCAAAATGGAGGACATATTCAATGATTTCAAATCTAGCCAATTTTCATCAGAAAATCACTCAGTAAAGTTCATGAAGTACTTATTCCTAATAGTCTCAGAAACATGTTTTCTGATTAATATAGAAACCACAGAAGGAACTCTGATTTGAACCTTGGCAGCAATGAAGTTGCCACTTGCAACACCGATTCCTACATGCCATCTCTCTTTATTCCCATGACGACGTAGCACGGGTATAGAAGGCTGAGATGAGAGTTTTGCCTCTATGTCTAATTGAAATCTTCCGGCTACTTCCATAGATGCTTCCAATGCTGCAATATCTGTGATTCTGTATGACCCAGCATAGTTTGGGCTTTGACCTGACATAAATATTTATCTTATTTAGGAGCCTTATCTACTGTCTTAATCAATCTTTATACCACCCATACAAGTTCAAAAACCCTGATACATTCGTATAAAACAAAATTAATCAGAAAGGTGAACCAAGCAATGAGACCTTATAATCATGCCTTGCAAAGACTTAACGCTATAGAAACACCTGCAATATGATAAAAATGTCTTCTTACATCTAGCTCAAATGACTAATAAAGGCCATACTGTTCTGTATGATTCCTTGCATTCATAAATTCTTTCGAAACCTCAAGAGATTTGTATAAAACAAGATTAGCCAGTAAGAAGGTGAACTAACTTATGAGATCAAGGATCAATGCCTTGAAAAGACTTGCATTAAAGAATATGTTCCAGCATCCAAACTTTGACAGCTACAAAATACTGGAATGTATAAAAACCCCTGGTCACATCTAGTTTAATAGCTGATGAATACTTCCTACTCTGTATGTTTCTTAGCAGTCATATAGACAAGCCCTTAATCCCCTTTGCACTCTCTCAGGCTTCAGTTACACATTTCACATGAATTCTCCCATATGAACCCATCTCATGACTTTTTCTCTAGCGTTCATACCTTAATTTGTATAAATACTACGGCTACAGTGCCAAACGGAATCATCAGTATCAAGTTTACAAGTTTATTCAATGCAAGCTGGAATCAGATGTTGCTGAACAAGCCCCTGCACAGTTCTCATTAAATCACAGACTTTATGCAGTTTATTTCACACACTTATCAATGTCGAATTGTTAATCGAAATTGTGGATTGTCGTTGGATAAAAAGCCTGAGGTGAATAAACTTAAAAGTAAGATAAACTTCAAAAGAAAGGCCCACCAAAGACTACGAATGAACTTTCAACAGATGCAAATATACAACCAATGTTAAATAACTGCACAAAATAGAGATAATGAGTAGGGTGCATAACCGTATGTCAAGGTATCAGAAGCCCACATTCCATACAAAATAACATTATGCGACGTATTGAGCCACCAAAAAGGAAAAAAGGTTTGAAACTCAATCTCTTTTGATTTCAGCACCACCCCATTGACTTGTGTGCGGGCAGTAGCTGTACAGTCTTACACACTTGTTGAGAAGCCACCTGATGGTGTGAACTTTGCAGTCGTCTGAAGTTGACTGTCGGACATTGGCTGATCACTTTTAGAGAGTACTTTGTACTAAATCATATTATCATTACAGCCTTTCGGTGCCTCAGCAGCCAGCATCTAGCATGCATGCATACATACATACATAGATACATGCATACATACATGCATACATACATACATACATGCATGCATGCATATACCCATACATATATACTTACATACATGCATACATACATACATGCATACAGTATGTACGTACATACATGCATAAATAGTCGTAGACTCATACATGCATACATCGTACTAGAGTAATGTCATACATATTACATACAAAGATAAATCTTCCATCCATACATACATACATAGTCATGAATAGATAGTATATATATCATAAATATATAATACATATTACATACACACAACTCGACATAGATTCTAAACATATTACATACACACGTTACACATGACACATACATACATATGTACATATATGCATACATACATATGTGGTGAATAGATACATACTACGCAGTACATAGTACATACGTACCTAAATACATACATACATGATATTTATTATATGTGTACACATGCATATATACATAAATATTTAGACATACATACATACATGATATATACATACAATGCACATGTCACATGACACACACATAGTAGTAAGTACATAGATGATAGTACATGCAATGCATACATAGATATAACATAGTACAATGTACCTACATACATATTACATAGTACATAAATATATATTGTCAAACATACATGAATACATAGTACGTACACAGCACACACATACGTGCAAACATCCATATACACGCATACATACATAATACATATTACATACCATAGTACGAATGAGATAATTAATTCGCGAGGATTGATTATGCAATTAATCATTAAATCGGTTCAAACCCAAAATAAAATTCGAAAATTTTATCCATTGGGAGATTTTTTTTTTTTCATCATACACACACATGTGCATATATATATATATATATATATATATATATATATATATATATATATATATATATATATATATATATATATATATATATATATATATATATATATATATATATATATGTGTGAAGAGAGAGAGAGAGAGAAAGAAAGAAAGAAAGAAAGAAAGAAAGAAAGGTATATTAACGTCTTCCAAAGGCCAAACTTGACCTATGAGACAAAATCATATACAATTGTGGTAATCTCTGTATAGCAATGGAAAGGAAAAATACTCGCTACACAAAACTGTGTAGGCTGAAAAGAACAAAGGATGGTGTACCTGGTAATGAGCTGGTAGTGGGAATAAAGTAGTGGTGGCTAGGGGGAGCGTGGCTCTGACTCAACCATAGTAGTCGCGGTGCGCGAACCGGAATATTAGGACACTCCATTCGGTTCGATTCGAACCGAACCGTACTTCTACAGTCGGTGTGTTTAGGGTTTTCTAACAGGCGAACCGAATCCGGTTCGGTCCGGTTCGAATTCGGTGCGAGTCAGTTCGATATTAACCATCCGGTGCGTTTAGGTCACGACCCACGAGGTTGCAATTTGCATCATTTGATTGCCTCAATGCCTAAAACTTCGAGCCTTAGCCTATTGACCTGCAGCCTTTTCCGTGCGCGCGTGACGCCGTGAACACTAGAGAGAGAGAGAGAGAGAGAGAGACACTTCTCCCGAGAAGAATTCAAGAAGCCAAGGCTCATTGGCTCAAGCAAGGTATGTCCAGGCTCAGCCACGGCCCACGACTCATGTGTCCACTCAGCACTGTCCAGACTCCAGTCCACTTTCGGCAGCTCCAGCTTGCTCAATGCTATGGCTTGCCTATGTCACTATGTGTCACATGTATGATGTGACATGATAAATTATCAATTTATCACATAATACATTAACTAATAACATCACCACACAATGTATGATGTCAGTGGTCACTCATAATTCATTGAATCCTCATTGTACAGTGTACTCCCCCATCCAATAGGCCCAAATGAAAACGGTTTAAAAGCTTTTAAGTTGGAAGTTGGAACCATTCTTCCTTTCCAGTGTCCACCCGACCTACAACACTCAGCACTGTATGATGTATCTGAAACCTGAAGGCTCCTGGCTGACACACTTACAACACTCAGCTTACTCCCAATGTACATGACAACAACAATGTAGAGTGCCATAATCCATTTCAGCAAAGCACACAGTGCTGAGTGCACACCAGCCTACTAAAGCCAAATCAAAGCTCATGATTCATCTTAGCTCAATGCACATTGCCCATTGCCTTTATGCCAGCATGTCACACATGTCCATTGCCCAATTGTCCATTGCCCACTGCCCATTGGCTGTAATATGCATGAACATTGAAGACCTTACACACGTGACACATGTATGATGTCACACATGTGACATGTCACACACACACACACACATGTCACACACATGCAGCCATGATGACACAGTGTCACAGACACAATGCACATGTATACAGTATGATGTCAGACTTCAGTGGTCACACACGTCAATGGTCAGCAGTAACTTGTCACATGTGTCACACACACATGCAGCCATGATGACACAGAAACATGTCATGTCAGACTCACACATCAATGGTCAATGGTCATTGGTCACACATGCAGCGATGATGACACAGATGTCAGACACATGCATGATGAATCATGATTCATGACACTAATGTTGTATGGGTTTCATATTTCAGGTATACCCTATCATGCCTTGAGGAAGATCTTCCGTATGGGACACCCACACCTCGAGCCACGCATTGGCCAACACTAGTGGTTCTCGTTCAGGCACACGGAGATGGATGTGCAAATATTGTGGTAGGACATTTTGCACTACCACCACTCGTCTCATTCGTCATGTGCCTAGCTTAGGAGGGATGGGAATAAGTGCATGTCCACAGGTCCCTTCAGAGATTGCAAATGCGGTAAGAAATGAGCATAACCTTGCATAGGCACAAATAGAAGCACGTCGACGTGAGGTAGCATCCTCTTCATTAGATATGTTAGAAGAAATGGATCCTACTTTCGATATGTCTAGTGCCTCTCAGCCCATTGATACATTGGGAAAGGGTAGGACTTGTTCTCAACGTAATATTGAGAGGGAGTCTTCTCAGCCTACTAGAGACGAGCCTCCACTCCAAAGGCCTAGGTCTGGATCTCTACACTCGTCTTTTTTTACCGTAGGTTTGCAGATGCAACGACAAAAGGCTACTGAGATAGAGATCTCACGTTGCATCTTAGAATGCAACCTCTCTTTCAACATAGTGCGTACAGACGGCGACGCTTGGAAGAGAATGGTGAGATCCATAGCTCATGTAGGTCCATGTGACGATTGGTACGGTGTGGAGTACCATAAGTTACGTGGATCTATGCTATTGGAGGAGAGAGCAAGAATAGATGTTCTTTTGGAGCCCATCCGAATAGGGTGGAAGATGTATGGATGTTCCATACTATCCGATGGTTGGAGTGATATTAGACATCGCCATCATCAATATTATGGTTTCATCGTGCGTTGGTACCTATTTTCTCAGGGCCATAGATTGTAGTGCACTAGGTACTAGAATCACTGGGGAGTAGATCTATGAGCACATAAAATGTGCCATAGAAGAGGTTGGGGCAGAGAATGTGGTACAAGTGATCACAGACAATGCTTCAAATTGTAAGAGGATGGGAGAGTTAGTTTAGAGTGAGTATCCCTCCATAGTATGGACCCCATGTACGACCCACTCTATAGATCTTTTATTTGAAGATATAAGTAAGCTCACATGGGTTGCTCCTATTCTTGCTGACGCCAAACGTATTATCTCGTTCATACGTAAGAACCACCACGCACTCGGTCTTTTTCGTAGTTACAGCGAAAAAGAATTGGTTCGCATATCAGAGACACGGTTTGGCTATATCTTTTATGTATTGACTCGTCTCTACGATTGCATGGATGCATTGCGCATGACAACTATAGATAGGAGATGGAGTAGCATGCCAAGGGGCCTAACAGATGCTCCAAAGTATGTGCAGCGAAAGATTCTTGACATGGATTTTTGGACGGAGGTACAGAATCTTATCCCCGTCTTAAAATCCATTCACATTGTGCTTCATATTGTTGACATGGAGGGATCTACGATGGGCCTTGTTTATCACTTATATATGCGTATGCGATGAGCCATCGCTTCAGTTACATGTCTATCGAGCTCCAGGTATGCGATATGATCTATTTCAATTCAAATTTTCTTTACATATATAATGTTTTTTAATGTTGTTCATGATAAGTTTTTTTTTATATAAACAGGATAAATGATGTTCTACGTGCTGTGGGTTCATGATGGGATTTTCTATCACGTCCTATCCATGGATTCGTAGCACTATTACATCCGTACTTCAAGAGTCCTGAGTTGTGGTCGGAAGCTAATCTTCGCCACATGAAGGACCTATATATGGAGAGGATTATGACGCCTAATCAGCAGGTAGCATTTGATGTCGATTTCTCTGCTTACATGGGAAATATTGGCATCACATATGCGAGGACCACTTCTTTATGTGCCGACGTGACATCGAAGGCACTAGAGTGGTGGAACCATTACGGTTATGGGCATCAGGCTATGACACGTAATGCGCTTCGAGTATTATCACAGGTGATTTCTATTTTCTTGTACATTAGACATTTGAATTTGATCAATGATTTCTAAGTGAGCACTGACTCCTGAGCATTATATTGTTTATTATTTAGGATTCGTCTTCCAGTCCATGTGAACGAAATTGGAGCAGTTTTTCACTTGTGCACACCAAGCTTCCGAATCGCTTGAGTGTTGCACAGTTAGAGCGCGTGGTCTTTTGTAAGCCCAATTTACGATTACTTCAAAGTGTGAAGGATCTTAAGGGTCCGAGGCAGGTATATAGTATATACTAAGAACTATAAATTCAGTGTGAAATTTGAATTTTAATCTTAAAGCAACAAGTTAGATCATTGATAACTAAATAATATGTATGGAATTTCAGGTCTCACCAGTTCTTTTTGAGACTGCCTTTACCGTTGGGAGCGGAGATATAGATTCATCTGTTCATGATGAACAAGATTAAATCTATAGGTTGCTGCATTCAGACTTAGAGACGTTCGATCGCGTTACGAGATCACGTTCACGTTCTCTAGCACGAGGGATAGAGACGGAGGTAGTAGCTGATGTTCCATCTACTAGTACAACTCCATCCACATCGAGAGGGCAGAGGCGCAAGATGCGCCCTCGACGGAAAGGAGATCCAGTTCCACCCTTTTCATTGCTGGAAAAGATATCACAATCTTTTAGCTGTACAATGATGCACTTAATAGATTCAGTTTTATTCATTTGACTCTCCATGGAATATCATATAGGTGCATTGATATTTATGCTCTGATTACCTTGCTAAGAGGGTAAATGTGACAGATTTTTTTAGATGCTATTGATCAAGGCCTTGGAGATGACTCTCAAGCATGGAATAATGCTCGCTGCTTGATGTGCAAACATTTTGATTTAATATTGACTCTTCTCTGTTTCCTTCTCAGTAGATAAGACTTTGACTCTACTGCAGGCTGAAATGTAAGGATTTATGGAGCTGCCCCCCCCCCCCCCCTCTCTCTCTCTCTCTCTCTCTCTCTCTCTCTCTCTCTCTCTCTCTCTCTCTCTCTCTCTCTCTCTCTCTCTCTCTCTCTCTCTCTCTCTCTCTCTCTCTCTCTCTCTCTCTCTCTCTCTCTCTCTCTCTCTCTCTCTCTCTCTCTCTCTCTCTCTCTCTCTCTCTCTCTCTCTCTGTCTCTCTCTGTGTGTGTGGGCTGCATCCGGTTCTATTCAAGCTTGAAAAGGCCCAATTTTCTTTTCTGAAAATTTGTTCAGACAAATGAACCGGATGGTTAGGTTCGGTTCGGTTCAAACCGAACCGGATGCACCTATCAGAGCTTCCGGTTCGCGAACCGATGCAGCACTGCACACCACTCATCTCTTTTATCCTGTCTGCTATCAGATTCATGGATGAAGGAGAGAGATCCTGAGAGCACTTATTAAATGCAATCTCTCTTTCAATTTTCTACATACAGAGCAATCAAGAAAGATGATAAATGCAATCGTATAAATGGCATTTTTAGGGGATCATGATTTGTGAGAGTAGATTACAGATTCATGCACATATCTATGTTAGATGAGAATCTAGATGCATGATAGGATTGACTTGGGTTTTGCTTATATTCAAGATGGATGGAGATGAGATAGATACACAATCATGTCCAATGTCTAGAGTGATATCCGTAGAGCCCAGATGATCAATATATTGATTTCTTGCTACCTTGGCACAATCTTCTTTTCTACCATTGATATGGATGTTACTAGGCAAAAGATCACAAGAGACTATTTTTAGCATAGTAAAGATTCCATATTGAAGATAGTGCAAAAATAACCACAAGAGGATCTAAGAGCTACTTAGATCTTATGATGGAGGATATTGCACACTTATCATTGCTACAACCTACTATGGAGGTTGTTGTGAAGATCACCACCTTCTTTCGATAAAGCATCAAGTCCAATCGTTTTTCGCTCACATTCTGGTCTTGATATTATTTGATCTTCAAAGACCATATTTGCATACATGTATT
>CM035425.1:34289564-34372064 GCA_020310875.1 Ceratopteris richardii
TTAAAGTTTATCATGCTTCATGAATTATGTAGATCTAGTATCCACGTGCACATGCATGCACATGTGCATGTGCATGTGCATGTGCATGTGCATGTGCATGAGCATGAGCATGAGCATGAGCATGAGCATGAGCATGTGCATGTGCATGTGGCATGTGTCAATATGTTTATGGCTTTCATGAATCATTATCATTATGTATGTGTGGATGTTTCTATTTGCAGGGAAGCTTTCATGGGTAAAGGCTTGCACACAAAAAGCCTCTAGCATGGTGATATTTTTCACACAAAAAGGGAAAGTGTTATCCATGTTTAGAGAGCATAGTAAACTTGAAATCAAAAAGCCCGCTACCACTCGCTTTGCATATATGTGGATTGTGCTTTCACGCCTTCTTGAGGTCAGAATCCCTCTTAGACAGACAGTGGTCTCTCCTCTATGGAATGATTGGGATAAGAGCTCATTGGAGGAATCAAAGAGCATGCAGAGGCTATGCTTGGATGAGGAGTTTTGGGAGAATGTGAAAGCTGTCTTAAATATTTTGACACCTAGTTATAGAGTTTTATGCATGACAGATTGTGAGGGTGCCACATTGGGGCTCCTCATACATATGATGAGGAGAGCCATAGATGATATTAGGGCAGCCACTCTTGTCACTACGGAGCAAGTCAATGAGGTGCTTGAGATAAGAAATATTGTTATTTGTAAATTACTAAATTGAAAAGCATGTTGCATTTCCTTAATTGATAATTTTGAAGCACTTATAAGCTATTTCTTTTTTCATTAGGTGACATTGAGGAGATGGACATGGATGCATAGACCCATTCATGGATTTGCGGGTCTATTGCATCCTGCATTTAAAAGCCCCGCGCTATATACAGATATCGAGTTACTTTCAGATAGACTTTCATACATGTCACGGGTTATTCCCTCTCACTTGCATAATGAGATGTTAGAGCAGATCAATTGTTACTTGGATGAGAGAGGAAACTCGGCATTCACATTCCCTTCATGTTGGGATAGGGCTTCGATGGTGAAGCCTCTTTTTTGGTGGCAAAATTTTGGATTCAGCTTCTCCACTTTATCTACATATGCTATTAGGGTTCTCTCACAGGATTGCTCATCCGGAGCCTGTGAGAGAAACTGGAGTGCCTTTTCTCTTATTCATACAAAAGTAAGGAATAGACTTAGCCCTGTGAAGATGGAGAAGTTGATTTACTTCCGTACTAACTTGAGGATGTTGGAGAACATACCAAACATGGAGACATTGAAGCAAGTAAGTGTAATTTAATTTTTATATATAAATTATACATTATAAATTATAATGTATGAATTTTTAATGACTATCTGAAATTTCTTTCTATTTTAGGTTGATGTAGATACATTTTGGCCATTATTGAGCACCATGCCTCGCCCAGGAGATGAGATGCATGAGGATGATGAGGACTTCCTATTTGCTGAGCTTTATAGAGAGCTATCCTCTATAGATGTGAGGCAAACTCGGAGCCGTACCAGTACCAGTAGAGGCATCAGAGTGGTCTGTGGTCGTGGGAAGGGCTTGATCATTCGACGTGGATCGAGTTCCACCAGTATGCATGGAGAGGAGGCCGGTACGAGCAGAGCACCCTTACATACGGCCACATATATGAGGAGGACGATCTTCTCGACATCATTCCTCTCAGTTTGATGATGAGGGGAATATTATTAGTCCCATAGAGAGTCCAGTGTCATCTACTTATGAGATGACATCAGAGGATTCTTTAGATGAGCCAGATGACTCCGATGATGACATTGAGTGATCATGATTCACGATTCATATGTATTGTGATTTATGATTTATCATTTGACATTTATGACATTATGACATTATGACATTATGATAGTTGGCATTTGTTTTTATGATTGTGGTCCGTGGACATTAGTGATTATAATTTATTGATGACTCATGAGTTATGATTGATGATGATGATGTATTATAATTTATGTGACTCAAGGCATGTGCCATGATTATAATTTATAAGTTATAATTTATATGTTTTGATTAAAACTTTGAAGTTTGATTGTTGATCATTGACACCATTATTGCACATAGCATGCTACACAAGTGATGATGCATAAATTACAATGCACATGTGAGTCCAAAGTCGTGAAATAAATGATGCACAATTTGAATGGTAAATGCACATTGCCTAATGCTGCATGCACAATGCACAAAATGCAAATTAGTAAAATTGCATTGCATAAATGATAACGTTACACATTTTGTCATTGTCTGAAGACTGAATTATAGATGCACATTGCGCATGCAGCATAACTTACATGCGTCATGTATATATGACATATATATTATAGTGATATTTCACATCCATCTTTGCTAGATTAGCTATGTATATATGTATTTTACATATAGCTTATGAAATTTCAAAAAAAATATTAAAAAATGAGGAAAAAAAAATTTCGTACTAATATCGTACGGATTCGTACCTCATGATTAGTACGTACCTACTATAGTACTAATACGTATCGTACCTGTCGTACGGATCGTACCTGGCTAACTATGAACTCGACCAATCACAGTATACACTAGCTGGCCACCTCCTTGCTCAACAATAGCTATGCACACCCATCTAGATATCCTAGAAGGGTGGAGAGAACACAACTAGAAGGCTCAAAGCTCTTTTGTAACACAATTCACTTTTAGGCTTGCTCTTCAAATCCTGTAGGCCTCAAATGAGGTCATGTCAATGATGACCTCATTTGAGGCAAAATAAAAAACATTTAATTGCAATGTGTTGTGATCCTCAGAATGTGGCATTATTGAAAAGGGATGTGATAGGGACACATGTTCATCATTTTTCAACATTGCAAAAAATTATTTCATATGCATGAAATGAAAATAAAGCTAAATTTGAATATGCTCCCATAGGCAAGGGTACAACCCATCCTTAGACAAGAATCCAACCTATCCTCAAGAATAAGCATGTGCAAAAACCAAATTTCAACACAATGGGGTGGACTACGGAGTTCAAAATTCGAATTGGTGCATAGGCATGTCGGCTATACTAAATATTGAGCTAACACCCATTTTTACATTCAAATTTCTTTTACCAATACACTTGCCACATGGTTGGCACAAGAATTTACATATAGCGATTTGCAAACAATACATTAATCTTTCAATGATTATGTATGGATCATGACATTCAATGTGCATACAACATCTTACAATGCATGCATGTAATGTTGTAATTTAAGATCTAGTAACATGATGAAACAAGAACTTGAGGGTCCCTAAAATTTAATTTTATGTTAAAAATTGGGCCAAGTTCTCATATTTGTTTCATACTTCCCTCCTAATATGGTATGGTAGCATACATCCCCTATGAAACAACCATGTGTGCACTTGCTCATTTTAAACTCATCCACCACTGCATAGATGGTGTGTATAAACAAAGTGTCAGAGAATTTTGAATTGCCATATTCTGTGCATGATACATTTAGATATCAAATCTATGCCAACATAATAATTAACTAATGGAGTAGAGTATCTTGAGAGTAAATGAGAAAATTGATCAATGTTCACATTATCCAAGCATCTTGAATCAATTTGGAGAGGGTAGAGTAAGTCTAGATTCTACAAAGGGAAATTTATAACTATGTCAAGAATTCTCAAAAATGAGATAGTTGTGTTTAAGTCATACTGCAAACAAGTCTTGTTCGACTGTGGACATCAAGCATTCAATGTTAATGGCCCTCATGTTTCCTTCAAATCTCAAGATGTTCAGAGAAACTCAAGAATATGATGCATTAGTATCTCAGGTTCCCATCATCCCCTTGAATAGCTCCAAGGATCCTATACGATCATTGTCTATTAATGTTGCACTGCATTTGAATCTGAACGGCTAGAGGTTGATGTGATGTAACACAAAATATGGACTCAGTTATTGATGATGTGACAATAATCAAAAATAAAGATTACACAAATATATTATAGCATGTTGGTTGCTAATAACATGATTTCACAACGATATATATATTATTAATGGGACCTGTAACGTGGCAAAAAGTGATATACTGAAGAATAATAGACTTTCCAAATTACCTTTAACAACTTATTTAGAAAAAAAAAACTAAGAAATTACAAACGATGCAATAAACATTATTATATGATGTAATGGGAGTTGCATGTGGTAATGTCAGATTCCAATTCGCTTTTCTATTATGACAAGTTAACAAGAAAGAAACTTTCTTAGCTAAGAGATACGCATGTGTGTCTGAAGATTGCTGTTTCATCAGCTTAGAGTCAACAAACAACAAACAAAAAAAAAAATGCAATCCCTATTTCATAGACTAATTTTCATGTCGACATTGAACCAAACGCAGTGTAAAACATGCAAATAACCATAATAGAGAAAGTAAACATTCTACCTCGTTGAAGCAAAAGTCCATCAATTTGAATACGTGTGCTAGGAATGATAACCAGTTTCACACCTAGCCCATGAAGGAGAGAGAGATCCTGAAAACCGTTTAAAAAGGTATGTTCATTGATGCTTAATTACAAAATAAGGGACTCTATAATTTCTTCATCAAATTCCTCACTATTGGGATCCTCACATATGTGAAGTTCAAAATTCTTTCAAATGATAAGTATGCATAGTGATCCCTCTTACAACTTCATCACGGAGGTTTCATAGACCCAAATAGGTGCATTAGGTCGTCAACTTATCCAGAGATCCTACCAGATGATATCTAGGTGAATATGGAGTTATAGCTGGATAACGAGCTCGTGACTCATGTTACAGGTCGACTTTGAATTTGAATATCGAAACACCACCAGCATTATAATCAGAAGTTCTTCAAATAAGCCAGGCAAAGAAATCAAACTGAAGGATCAAATGGTACCTGGCAAATTCCGTCTAAAAACGAGCTACCAAGAATTTCGGCAGAAATGACTAAAACAAAGGTACTCCCTTGATGTCCTTGAATATATGGCCAGGCTTCTCTGAACCAGCTTACGAAGTGTGTTTGAGAGTCTCGGGGGTTGATAGGAACTGAGCTAACTTGGGAATCGTACGGCTCCGAATCGTTCGACACGATTGCAGAGATGCCAATTGCGCTAGGAAGACATCGATTGAGCACACGATCAACCGCAAGGCGACCTTTGAATGACATATTACAGGGTGGTAGAAAGTGACCTGCAAATTTATGATACTTGTATCCTGAAAGAAAAATCATAGCGCCTCTGTGGAGTACAGCTTTCGAAATGGGCCTCGGCAGCGGGGAGGTCCATCCGGGCTTCATGTTGCACCTGAGACGAAATTCGAGACACCTTTTCGAGGTGGTACACGAAGAATGACGACTTTCCTAGTATTCGTTCTCCCACTCTCTCTCATTCATTGGATTCAAATTTAATTCGTGATTGCACACATCTCTTTCCTTCGTGAAAGCTCTTGCAAAACTCTAACTTCCTAATCTCATGCTTCAAATTCACACTATAGAATTCGAGATTGCAAAGACAAGAAGCTTCATGATTTGATCTACAATTGTTTCGCGCCAAGGGCCAACATACAACCAATTCAAGAATCACTAAAAAACCTTACTTGTATCGGATGGAGGGGCTCCCATGAGTATTAATCACTTCATTGTATAGTTGTAGCTTTCAATTAATGCAAGCCTCGTGCGAGCTCGCATAACTTAATGGTTTGACGCTTTGAGTTTCTGGGAGGAAGTCTTGAGTTCAAGTATTGACTGGCTATAAGATGAGTGCCTCTATCTTACGAGGTTGGGTGTGTGAGTGTGTTTCTAATTCATTGTACTCTCAAAAATAATAATAATAATAATAATAATCCAAACCTCTGGAGACGTAGATCATAAGATTAAACTTCCATTTTATAAAAAAATATAAATAAGCAATCTTTGAGAGATGTAGATCGTAAGATCAAACTTTCATTAATTATATATATATATATATATATATATATATATATATAGATCACAAAAACTTTTAACTGTTGCCTCGTTTGATCTTATGCAATGGCCACTACCAATTTAAAATTAATGTCTTTAATCATAAGTCATGATTGTCCATTACAATCATGCACTAATGAGCCTTCATGCAGTATTTCATTGCCTTGTTTTTTTGTTATGTGAGAGATTCCTGAAAGGTCGCAGCTTGCAAGCTTTACTCTCCAGCGGGGAGGTCCATATGGGCTTCATCTTTGAGATGAAATTCGAGAAACCTTTTTCGAGGTGGTACAAGAAGAATGACGACTTTCATACTATTCGTTCTCCCACTCTCTCTCATTTATTGGAATCAACTTTATTCGTGATTGCATGCATGTGTTTCCTTCCTTGATTTGTGTTAGGTGAAAAACTTCCTAATCTCACGCTTAAAATGCACACATTGCAAAGATAAGAAGCTTCATGATGTGATCTCCAATTGTTTCGCGTCAAGGGCCAACATGCAACCCAATAAAGCTAGCATCATCATGATGAGTACTCAAGAATCTTAAAAAACATCGATGCACTCTAGCTCAATTGGTTTCGACCCTTGCCTTTTGAGGTGGGGGTAGGAGTTCAACCCCTATTAGCCACGGTTGACACATGTTGGGCCTTAGGCCAATTATAAACTAGATTTCTCTATCGCCTTCAAGCAGTTATTGATGTATCGTGTCAAACCAATCTAACCCCTTCTCTTGTGGGATAAGGGAGGTCCCACGGATACTTTGCCCATTCATCCTGTACAGTTGTAATTTCACAGTCAAAACTCAGGGGAGTAGGCTTCGGCTGAACCTCGATTTAAAAAAAAAAAGAATCACAAAATACCACTACTTGCATAGGATGGGGATCTTGTGAGTGCTAAGCACTTCATTGTATAGTTGTACTTTCAATTAATGCAAGCCTTAAGAGGTATAGATCGTAAGTTCAAACTTTCATTAAAAAAACCATGAAAACTTTTAACTTTTGCCTCATTTGACCTTATGCAATGACCATTACCAATTTCAAATCTATGTATCTAGTCATAATTCATCATTGTCCATTACAATCATGCATTAATGAGCATGTATGTAGTATTTGATTGCCTTGTTTTTTGTTATGTTAGAGATTCCTGAAAGATTGCAACTTGCAAGCTTAAATCTGAAATTCTACATTCAAACAAGATCATTGGGTCCATTATTGAAGTTATCATTGACATTTGGGAGCATTTAATTTTCCAAGGAATCTCACCAAGATATTGTATGTCTTAAAATTGACTTTGATGAAGCGTATGATGGACTTGAATGGGACTTCGTTCTACAATCCTTGAAAGACATAGGTTATGGATCAAAATTCACAAGAATGGTATTGAATCTTTGGGGCAATGTTGCTACCCATATTAATATCAATGGTCAACTTTCCAAATCATTTAGATTAAAACAATCGACTAAACAAGGGTGCACTTTGGCTCCACCTTTGTTTGTTATCGCCAAAGATGGATTGTGTTGCCTCATTAACCACTATACCAAGATTTGTGCTATTTTTGGATTGCAGCTTCCAAACAATCAAGAACAAATCATTATGCAGATGTTTGCAGATGATATGAATGCCTTTTTAAGAAATGACTCAAATTGCATTATATCCTTTTGGCACTACCTAAACACGTTCTGTGTCACTTCTGGATCCAAGATTAACCGTTCAAAAACTGCATTCAAGGCTATCAATGGTCTCCAATCACAGTTCATTAAGGACTAAGGCTGTCAAAAATTCAAAATCATCAAGTTTTTTGACTTATGGGTTTGCCATTAGGATTTGATAACATGATGAGTCATAGATGGGATTGGGATCAAGCCAAGGTGTATAAGAAGTTGTGATATTGGAAGGGCATGCAAATTAATCTGGTGGAGCATGACATGGTGACCAACATGTTCCTTATAGCCTCAATGGTATACTTTATTTTGTGTTGGAGACCAAAAGACACTGAGTTGGTTGAATTGACTTGAATCTCCAAGAATTTTCTTTGGACAGGGGACCATAACAAAAGGGGGATAACTAAAATAGAATGGAGTTGTTGTTTTGATAAAAAAGAGTGGGGTGGCCTCGGCATTCTAGACTTTGAGAGTTTAGTTGACAAACTTGCGACAAAGCGGTTGATTATAGCCTAGACTATTATGGACACCTCTCGGGCCAAATTGATATTTAGAAATAAAAATGATATCACTCTTGTTGTTCTTCCATGATGGAAAGGGCTTGACATGGTCACATTATTTTTCTCTCCCTATTCTGTTTCCCCAAAAGGTTCACCAATTGCTTGCTAGCTTTGGAAAAGTTGGAAACAAATGAAACCCTACCTCAAGATCAACGAAGATTGGAAATAGGCTATTCGTAACATACAAGATTATTCAATGTGGTTTCCTATCAAGGGGATTAGATTTTTGGAATCTAACAAGCTCTACAGAGCAAAGAAACAGAACAAAAGGTTTCATCAGTGGGAAGATCCTTTGTATATTGTTAGTGTCCATGTGAAAGGTCAAATGGCTATCGAACGCTTTTGTATATGTTCTTTAATAAAACATATAGTGGCCTAGTCATCCACAAACTATAAGTTTGAGTGCAGTTGTAAGATCTAAGAAATCCATGTTCCTGCTCTTTGTGTATTGTTTTTTCTACATATTCTTCAGGCCTTAAGCGGAGTACTGTTTGCAGCATTTGAAGCTTGGGTTTTCTACTATGAGGGTATCTTCATGGAGCTCTCGAGTAGGAGAATCTACTATGGTGCATTGCCATTGACACACTTCATTGATATCGGACCACTTTGATGCAAAAGCTTTGTTGCTTTTGTGCGAGTGAAGCAAGCACCTACCCATCCACCAAGGCTTACAACTAAGGCGATGACCAAGGAATAGACCTTGGCATACCTTGTCATCTAAGTCACCAAACCCATTGTTGGTGATGTTAGCTGCACGCGAGGGAGGACCTCGATGATCAAGAAAGATGGAAAATCTTGATACTTCCCGAGAGGTCACCCATCCCAGTTTGTTCCCTCTAGAGCTCGCTTAACTGACAATCTCTTCCATTAAGCTACACTCTTGTGGTGCCTGAGGAAGTTTGTATACTTCTATGGATATTGGTTGTGTATGTCCATGTGGTCATTGATATAGCGGTTATGTTTCTTCATAAAGCCTTTGACATTGATAAAGAGGGTTGTGGTGAGGTTTTCTCAACTAGGAGACACCTAGATGTCGGGATCTCTTTGGTGATGTAAGTGAGACACTTACCCAACCTCGCCATAGGAGATGTATGCTAGTTGTTCATAGGTGCTCGATATATGATAAGACTAGGTTGCTTCTTTAGGATAACTGATTATATGCAGTGGAGTCAGTAATTCCCTATGCAGTTTACATGTCAATGCTTGTAGTTTTATGAGATATTGACATTGGTCATATGCTCATTTTATAGAGGAGAATCTTGTAAAATTTTCCCAAATTTTTTGGTTTTGTCAACTATACAGTGGTCAATTTATTCCATGATACACTTATTGGTATCACCACATTTATTCTCACATAATCCTTTTGGTTGGCCATTACTATTCATTACTCTATTTTTCTTAGGAGACTTTGTTGATTTTTTCCCATAATCTGTCATTTTATCATCCATTTTTTAGCCTTAGTTGTGTTTGGACTCTTCTAGCTCCATTATCATTCTAGTCAATTCTCTATCATCATGGCATCAAAGATCTCAGGCACGTTTGGTGGATCAGGGTCTAGTGCGAGTGTTTCCAAGAAAAGTTATAACTTTCAGGGCAAAGACCATTTTGAGATCCAAAATTCTGATGGCACAAACTTTGATATATAGAAGAATCAAATTAAAGATGTGCTGATTCAGAGGAGGTCATGGAAGCTAGTAAATGGAATCTCAAAAAAGCCTACTAACATGGATGAAGATGATTCGGATGAGTTGGATGAAATGGCTAGGTCTACCATTCAGCACCTAGACAATAATGTTTACTTTACACTATTGGAATGTGAAATTGCGGAGGAGCTTTGGAAGAAGTTATGCAATACATATGAAAAAGAAACAACATCAAATAAAGTGTACTTGATGACAAAGTTATATGAAGTTTGCATGAAGGATATAGATTGTCTTGTTGCTCATCTAAATGATTTTGCCAAATCTTTCAAAGCTCCTTTCTTTCCCCTCATGAAGTCCATGATTGGTTCTCCAAGCTCAATAGTTTCTACTTGTTGACAATCTTCTTCACAAATAGATACACCATAACATGGATAGGATGAGTGTGTAGCTTCCATCCATTCCAAAATATCTTGTTCATCGGTTATTTCAAATTCATTAGATGTTTCCGCAATAGGAATGTGTTGTTCTTCAAGAATAGTGAAAGAATGAGCATTACCTCCATGAGATCCTCTTTTATATAAATGTACTTGCTTTTGTACTTGCCATGGTAGGTTAACCAGAATATTTTCATTCCCCCAATCACGCATGACTTGGATGTGCCTTAGCCATGGCCTCCCTATGAGTAGACAAAAACCTCCATTGAACCACTGTAGATATAGCACCACAAAATCTAAAGAGAATGTAAGACCATCCATCTCTACAAGTACCGTTTCTACAATACCAAGAGGTTTAACTCCACTTTGGTCAGCCAAGGTAATTGTAATCTTTGCTTCACCTGAAAGTTGGAGTCCTAGTATTTTAAGGGTAAAATCTGACATGAGATTTATGCCTAAAACTCCATCTATGATTACTACATTTATAGTTCTTCCATATATATTGACTATTAGACATGGACTCTTGAAGTTGGTTAAAGAGTTTGTTGATACCTTTGTGAAGTTATCTGTAGTCATAGCTTTCAACATATCCATTAGAGTGTGCCCACACTTATTGCAAGAATAGTTGGAGGAGACAATGTTTCTATTATTCCTATGATTGTTGATATATTCAGGCAGTGATGTGTGTGAACACACTAGGACCGTCGGGGCACGTTTTTCCCTCTTTAGGAGGTTTTTTTCCCTTGGCTTGTATATACGCCTATTCCCCTAATGGGCTACTTATCTTTGTACATTCTCTAGTAATACATTCAGTATTGTGTGTTGTGCTCCAAGCTTCTTCTTCTTCCTTGTGTTGTTCGCGTGCTTCTGTAGACATCTAACTCCAACAATTGGTATCAAAGCAGGTCGTTGCTTCATCTAAGGCGCCGTCGACACTCCTCCATTTGTAGTCTCAGAATTGCACGAATTTTGGTGAGCATACTCAACCTGTTTTCGAGATCAAAACAGCTTTGCTATGTGGTGCCGAAATCACGATCTGAGCTCGTTTCGGCCTCCGAACTCACTGTCACAGCACTTGTGTAGGCTATTTCATCTTTTTGTGCCAAAGGTATATACCAGTTTCTATCCGCCAATATAAGCGTCTCGAAGTCTGCTACAGGTCTAGCAGAATTCGTCTAGGCAGTTCTGTTCAACTTTTTTAGATACAATCAATTTTCTGCATCAAGGTATTTTAGTCATCGGCCATGGCTGAAAGCAGTGATGTATTCCGTATGTTGGCTGTTGAGGATAAGTTGGATGGTACCAACTACCCGTTATGGGCTTATATGATGCGACATGTATTGGTTGCAAAAGGACTGTGGAACATTGTGCAGGGTGTCGAAAAACGTCCTATCACATCTGCAACTGTTACAACTGCAGGTACTGAAGCTGATGCAGAAGGTTTCGAAGATGATGATATTCTGCATATTCCTGTTCGTGCTATGGTTTTTGTTGCACCTACTATAGAGCAGATTTGTTGGGACGGCAAAGATGCCCAGGCACATGCATTGATAGCTTTGTATGTCAAATGTGCCATTATTCCTCACATTCGCTTGGGATACACTTACCACATTGTACCAAGCTAGGAATGAGGCTCGTGTTGCTTACCTCCGAAAACAGTTGGAGAGTGAGCACATGAATGAAGGTGATTCTATGGACAATTTCCTAACGAAGATCAAAGACTTGAAGGAATAGTTGATTTCTGTTGATGAGGTTATACTAGATAGCTCACTAATGCAGACCGTTCTGAATGGTCTTCCTGATTCATATCAGAGTCTTGCTTCTACTCTTTGTTTGATGATGAAAGGCAATCCAAATGCCTTATCATTTGAGGAGTTAGTCTCTGTTCTGTTGCAAGAAGATCAGTTCAGGCAGAACAGGTCCATTATGCGAGTTGCAGATCAAGCTTTCCTGGCTAGTCAGAAGGGCAAAGGAAAATGGAGCTCTTCAACTAGTAAGCAGAAATCTGCTAATTCTGCATATTCAAAGAAGGAAGATAAAGATGAGAAGAAATCAAAAAAGCAGAAATTGTTTTGTAAGTACTGTAAAGGGAATGATCATATCATAAAGAGCTGTCCAAAACTCGCTGCTAAAGAGGCAAAGAAGAAAGAGGCTGGAATGGTTGTTGCAGAGGCCTCTACACCAAAAACAGAGTATGCTAATCGTGTGCAGGAAGAAGAATGGGCGTTTACTACTGTCTGCAGTTTTGACCCATCTTCTCATGAGCAGTGCATGTCTGCAGTAGACTCAGATGTTTGGTATTTTGATAGTGGGGCGACCAAACATATTACCTCGCAGCGCAGTTTCTTCTCTTCACTCGAGCCTACCCCTACAGGGAATACTGTTACATGCGCCAACAACTCCTCTTATCTTGTTATGGGAGTTGGTAAGATCATTTTGACTACTGGTGATGGTAGTTCTTTCACTTTGTCAGATGCTTTATTTGTGCTAGGGACCAAGAAGAGCATGTTATCAGTTTCTACATTAGCCAAGATTGGCTTGGTTGTGAAATTTGTTGATGACAGGTGTACAGTTCATGATCTGTCAAATGGAGATGTGATTATTGCTTCTGGCATTTTATGTCGTGGGCTGTATAAGCTCATAGACTCTGAAAGATCTGTAAATGATTTGGCATGTGCAGTAAATGATTCTCAGGCTATGTCAGATGCAAAGCTTTGGCATGCACGCTTTGGTCATCTGAATTTTGCTAGTTTGCTACGCCTGCAGAAATCTGAAATGGTGTCCTCTTTGCCCAAACTTGAGGCACCTGGAAAACATGTTTGTGAAGGCTGTATTTTGGGCAAAATGCAGTGTTCGTCCTTTCCAAAAGATGGTTCAATTCGGGCTACTCAAAAATTGCAGCTTGTACATAGTGATGTCTGTGGTCCTATGCAGACACCTTCTTTTGGGCATCATCTTTACTTCATGACTTTCATCGATGATTTTTCCAGGCATGCATGGGTATATCCATTGAAGGCAAAGTCTGAAGTGTTCATGTGCTTCAAACAATTTTTGGTTTTGGCTGAAAATCTGTCAGCATGTAAAATGGGCAGCCTCCATTCTGATCGGGGGGGGAATATATGTCTTCTAATTTTAATGCATTTCTGGCTGAACGTGGGATAAAACACCAGTGTACAATGCCGTATACACCTCAATAGAATGGATTTGTTGAACGAAAGAACAGATCACTCATGGAGATGGTGAGGTGTATGGTCAAGAGTCAGGCTTTACCACATAGTTTCTAGCTTGAGGCTGTCATGTGTGCAGCATATGTACTGAACAAGTGTCCCACTAAAGCGCTGGAGTCTATCACTCCATATGAGGCTTGGCATGACTGCAAGCCATCTGTTGCTCATCTTCGTGTTTTTGGTTGTTTGGCATATGCATTAGTGCCTGAACAACATCGCAAAAAATTGGATGATAAAGCAGTAAAACGTATTTTTGTTGGGTACAGTTCTGAAAGTAAAGGCTATCGTCTGTATCATCCATAGACTAAACGCATTCTGGTTAGCCATGATGTTGTTTTTGTGGAAGATGCTATTCAGCCATTGCTTTCATGTACTAAGGAGACATCTGTTAGCTCCAAAGACATGTATGATACTTTGCTTCCTCTTTTTACAGGTGGACAGTCTAGTGCTGGTCCTAATGAGGCAACTTCTCAGCCTTTGCAGGTTTCATGTGATGAAGCAGATAATTCCATTTCTGATGTAGATGTACATGATGCACTTATTGATGAGAGAGTTGATATTGAGCAAGCAAGAACTATGCCAAAATGGCTGGTGTAGACCTTGTGTGACAGCAAATTAGATGCACCTCTATCATATCGTACTCGTTTAGGCTCTCATAGTGCCTCTTTTTCATCAGATTGCTATGCTATGGCTGCATCTAGTCTCTGTGATGAGAATGAGCTTATTTTGTTTGATGAAGCACAAATTTCAGAAAATTGGATGGCTGCTTTGCAATCTGAATATGATGCTATAATGAAGAATGGTACTTGGTCTTTATGTGACTTGCCTCCTGGCAAGAAGGCCATTGGCACTAAGTGGGTATACAAGCTGAAGCGTAAACCGGATGGTACAGTTGATAGGTATAAGGCTAGGCTTGTTGCAAATGGTTATGCACAGGAAAGAGGCATTGATTTTGATGAGACCTTTGCACCTACATGTCATATGACTATTATTCGAAGCATCTATGCACTTGCAGCTCATCATGGTTGGAATGTACATCAGTTGGACATTAAAACAACATTTTTGAATGGTGACTTGCATGAAGAAGTGTATGTTTTTCAGCCCCGTGGCTTGAAAACCAAGTGTGCAAGTTAAAGAAGGCATTATATGGTTTAAAGCAAGCACCACGTGCTTGGTATGACAAGATGCATGCTTATCTGATTGCACATGGTTTTGAGAACAGTCCAACTGAAAGCACCTTATATGTTAAGCGTGCTAATGATGTGCTTTTGATCATTGTTGTCTATGTTGACGACATGCTGCTCACTGGTCTTATTGAGAAGCATATTGCTGATTTTAAGGCTAATTTGCATGCCTCATTTGAGATGTCTGATTTGAGGCATTTGCATCACTATTTGGGCATTCAGTTTATGCAAGTTGATGGTGGAATGGCTTTGTGTCAAACAAAATATATTGACACATTATTGCAGCGCACTTGATGTTGTTCTCTATCAATAGGCTGTTGGATGCTTGATTTACTTATGCATTACTCGACCAGATATTCAGTTTGTTGTACAGATGAGCAGGTTTATGCATTGCCCGGGAATCAAGCATTGGTAGGTAGTTAAGCGCATCTTTCGCTATTTGAGTGGTACTCGGCTACTTGGGTTGTTTTATCCCAAGGGGGGATCACTACCGTCAGATTTGCATGCTTTTTCTGACTCTGATTGGGTTGGTTGCTATGACACTCGTGTGTCCACTAGTGGCTTTTGCTTCATGCTTGGTAGCTCATGTATATCTTGGTTGAGCAAGAAGCAGCCTACTGTGGCCACTTCCAATTGTGAGGTTGAGTATAGGGCAACTTTCACAGCGACTGTTGAGTGTGTGTGGCTCAGACGCCTTATGGCTGGTTTGGGTGTCGGTCAGACTTCTGCCACCACCATCTTCACTGACAGTCAGAGCACATTGACAGTTGTGAGGAACCCTGTGTTCCATGCTCGCACTAAGCATATTGAGGTGCATTATCACTATGTCAGGGAGAGGTTCTCTACTGGGGAGATCAGCTTGGCATATGTGCCCACGCAAGAGAACATTGAAGACCTTTTCACGAAGGCTCTGCCTAGGGAGAAGTTTGAAGCTTTCCGCAAAGCTTTGGGCTTACTTCCTTTTGTGGAGTGATTTCCACATAGCTTGGTGAAGTATTTCGATGGCAATGCACCACAGTGCGCTCTCCTTCTCGAGAGCTCCATGACGATATGCTCGGAGTAGAAAATCGAGCTCCTAAAGGCCGCACGCAGAACTCCGCACACAGGCTGCAGAATATGCAAAAAACACAGTACACGGGGAGCACGAAGACAGACTTCTTAGGTCTTACAAATGCGGTCGAACTTACAGACTATGACTGACCAGGCCACTATATGTTTTATTAAAGAACATATACAAAGAAGTGTCCGGTGGCCATTTGGCCTTTCACATGGACACTAACGGTAACAATCTCCCACTAAAGGCCAATATGGCCAGAGTAACTATGGGAGAAAAATAAAGAATGATAAAGAATACCTGAGTGTAAGTATACAAACTATACCTCCCACCTGATGGGCATGTTACACAATATACAAGTGACTGCGAAGATCAAGAATCAAGTAACCCCCATCAAGTGACAACAATGTCGAAATCTATCATGTGGTAGAGCTTTAGTCAAAGCATCTACAACATTATCTTGAGTGTGAACCTTCTCAAGAATAATGCTCTCAGTGGCTAAGCAATCTCTAATGAAGTGATACCTCACCTCAATGTGCTTGGTTTTTGCATGATAGACCGGATTCTTAGCCAAAGCAATGGCACTCTGGCTATCACTGAACAAGTGAGGTACATGCTGAGGTAAACCCATATCACAAGCAAGATGAGAAAGCCACAGTGCTTCCTTACAGACCTCACTTGCTGCAACATACTTTGCTTCTGTGGTGGAAACAATTATACATTCTTGAAGACGAGGTCTCCAAGAAATAGCACCTCCAGCAAAATGAAAAATGTACTCTGATGTAGACTTACAATTGTCTACACAACCAGCATAGTCTGAATCTATGTAACCAATAATGGATGCTTTCCCTCTACCTAAGCATAGACACTTGTCCTTAGTGCCACTCAGATATCTCAAAATCATCTTGACTGCTTCCCAATGTTTCTTGACAGGATTAGACATATATCTGCTCACAACTCCCACTGCAAATGCAATGTCTGGTCTCGTAGCTACCATAGCGTACATGAGACTACCAACAACAGACTGATAAGGAATTTTGGTCATGAATTCCTTTTCCTCATCTGATTTGGGGCAGCCATCCTTGCTCAATTTCACATATGTGGGTAAAGGTGTACTCAATGCCTTACCACCCTGCATATTGAACCGGTGAAGTACTTTGGATATGTACTCACTTTGAGACAAGTATATGCATCTTTTACTCCTATCACGAGTAATGCACATGCTAAGAATATGTTTGGCATCCCCCAAATCCTTCATATCAAATGTCTGACTCAACTTCTTTTTGAGAATTGACAAATCGTAAGAGGACTTCCCAGCAATCAACATATCATCGATGTAAAGTATCAAGCATATCAAGCTGCCATCAGAGCATCTCTTTGTGTAGAGACAATGATCCTCATTGCTCCGAGAATAGCCTTGGGACTTCATAAAAGCATCAAACTTTTGGTACCATTGTCTAGGAGACTGTTTAAGTCCATACTAGCTCTTCTTGAGCTTACAAACTAGACTTTCCTTGCCAGGAACTACATAACCCTCTAGTTGTTCCATATAGATCTCATCTGTAAGATCTCCATGCAAGAAAATCATTTTCACATCCATTTGGACTAGCTCTAAGTCCTCGCTACGAATCCAAGCAACATGCGCAAAGTAGTCATCTTAACCACTGGAGAGAAGATTTCCTCAAAATCAACACCATGTTGTTGCTTAAAACCCTTTGCAACAAGTTGTGCTTTATATTTTGGAGAAGCACATCTGATGTGAATTTCAGCTTATATACCCATTTACATGGTAAAGCTTTCCTGCCCTTTGGCAAAGGTACTAAGTCCCAAGTACCATTCTTGTGAATAGAATCCAACTCACTCTTCATGGCACACTCCTACTTGACATGATCCTCTGTCTGCATAGCCTCTTTGTAGCAAGAAGGCTCACCGGCATCTGTTAGCATAACAAAATCTAAACCTGGAACATATCTATCAGGTTGATATGAGACACGTGCAGAACGTCTCAATGGTTGCTGAACAGGAACATGTGCAGATTGATCTGAATGGACATTCTCTTGAACATCCCTATGTGCAGCATTTTTATGCATGCTAATCGGAGGACTAGTATCCTTAAACACCACTCTTCTCACTTCAACCTCCTTAATGGGCTGTTTATGCATCTTAGACTCATTAAAAATGACATCACTACTTCTGATCACTGACCGTGTTTCAGGATCCCATAAGCGATATCCAAATTGTCCTTCTCGACCATATCCAAGAAAAATGCATTTCTTCGACTTACGGTCCAACTTTTGTCTAAGATTCTTGGGTATATGAACATATGCTTCACACCCAAAAACTCAAAGATGATCATAATATGGTGGTTTCCCTGTCCATAACTCTTGTGCCACTTTCAGACCTTTGGCAGTACTAGGTGAAAGGTTAATCACATGAACTGCAGTCAATACTGCTTCTGCCCAAAAACCTTGTGAGAGGCTTCCATGATGCAACATAGAGACTACTCTATCTTGAATAGTTCTATTCATCCTCTCAGCTACACCATTCTGTATTGGGGTATAAGGAGCTGTAAACTCTCTACGAATCCCTCTAGACTGACAGAAAAGGTTGAATTCATGTGAGGTATACTCACCCCCATTATCTGAACGTAAAGCCTTAAGCTTAGTTCCCTTTTCAGTCTCAACTGAAGCAAGCCATTTTCTGAAAGTAGGGAATACATCATCCTTTGATTTGATAGGATATACCCAGACTTTTCTAGTAGCATCATCTATGAAAGTGACAAAGTAAAGAGAACTACCTAAGGACCTAGTGGGCATAGGACCACACACATCTATATGAATGAGATCTAAAGGTTGAATTGAAGAGTCGATGTGCGTTCTATGCACATTTCTGGTTTGCTTTCCATATTGACAATGCTCACAAAATGAAAAATCAGAGAAAGATAACACAGGTAAGTAGCCAGAACGAGAAAGATTTTCCATTCCACTATGTGATATATGGCCCAAACAACCATGCCAAATACAAGCCATAGGCTGTTCAGTAACAGATAACAAGTGTTCTTTCTGTGATACAAATAAAGGATAAAGTGAGCCAACTTTGTTTCCTTTTGCAATAACCATATTGCTCTTTGATATACAAAAGGACTGAGCATAGAAGACCACCTTGTAACAAAGGTCATCAAGTTGACCAACTGACATCAAACTGCATGATAACTGAGGTACATGGCGTACATTATGCATAATAAATTTTGAACCATCAATGAACTGTACAACCACATCTCCAATCCCCACAACATCACACTGGTAGGAGTCACCAAGTCTCACGGTACCAAGAGACTTTGCTGCATAATTAGAGAACCATTCTCTATGTGGTGTCACATGGAAAGAAGCACCAGAATCTAGCAGCCAGGTGTGGGAAAGAGAATCAGTCATAAGTGCCTCAGATGACACAGTACTATCAAGTGTCAACACATCAGCATCATTAGAAATAGCATTAATTTCTTCAATCTTCACAGTCGAAGTAGATGGTGCAGGTAACTGTTTAACATGCCCATCAACATTCTGTCCTTTACCTTTAGCATTCTTTAATGCATAACAGTCTTTCTTCATGTGTCCTTTCTTATGACAATAATGGCATTCGATATCCCTCTTCCTTGATTTACTTCTACTCTTATTCCGTTGACCATTCTTTTCCTTGTTCTTGCTCCTGCCACGTTGTTGATTCTTTCCTTGGTAAGAATCACGAACATTATATGCATCTCCACTCTGAGTGCCAACCATAGATTTTCTACGAATCTCCTCACTCAAGAGTGTTCCACATATGTCATCATAGACGAGTTTACCACCAGGTGCATTCTTGCCAATAGTTGTGCAAAACGTATCCCATGATGATGGCAGGGTGCATAACAGCAATACTGCTTTCATTTCATTATCCATATCCTTTTTCTGAGCCAGTAACTGTGAGAATATAGCATCAAACTCATTTAGATGAGCAGCAACACTATCTGTGTCCTTCATACGAAGGTCATATAATTTTCTCATCAGATACACTTTATTTGATGCCGTCTCTTTTTCATATGTATTGCATAACTTCTTCCAAAGATCCTCTGCACTTTGACAGTCTAATACTGTAAAGTAAACATTATCTGCCAGGTGCAAGGGAATGGTAGACCTGGCCATTTCATCTAACTCATCCCAATCATCTTCATCCATGTCAGCAGGCTTCTTTGAAATCCCATTTACTGGCTTCCATTGCCTCCTTTGAATCAGCACATCTTTAATCTGATTCTTCCATAGAGCAAAGTTTGTGCCATCTAATTTTCAGATCTCAAAATGGTCTTTTCCCTGCAAGTTATAGCTCCTCCTTGGAACACTAGCACTAGACCCTGATCCACCGGATGTGCCTGAGACCTCTGATGCCATGATCGTAGAGAACTGAATAGAATGATAATGGAGCTAGAAGAGTCCAAACACCAACAAATAAGTGTATCAAGGAGTAAATCAACCACTGTATAGTTGACTAAACCAGAAATCTGAAAAAATTTTGCCAGAGTATCCTCTGCAAAATTAGCATATGACCAGTGTCAAAGTATCATAGAACTGCAAGTACTGACATGTCTACTTGCATAGTGAATCACTGACTCCACTACATATAATCAGTTACCCAATAGAAGCCAACTAGGCTTATCGAGCACCTATGAACAACTATCATACATCTCCTATGGCGAGGCTGGGTAAGTCTTCCACCTGCATCACCAAAGAGACCCCAACATCTGGGTGTCTCCGAGTTAAGAAAACCTCACCACGACCCTCTTTATCAAACGTAAAAGGCTTTATGCAAAGAACGTAACCGCTATATGAATGACCACATGGACGTACATAAGCGGTATCCACAGAAGCGTACATGTTGTGTATGTGCTCAATATATGCAGTAAGATGACACTAAAAGGCTGAATACACAATTCAGCCAATAACACCTGCAAGTGTCTGTCAACTCTGATGTTTTAAGCTTAAAAACCTGCATAAATTGGCAGCGACTGCTCCCACCAAAACTGAAAACCCCTCGAGAAACTTGTTTTACGAGTGTGGCTGAAAATACAGCCCCAAAGGTTGATATTTATTGTCTGAGAAGTACAAGGAACACTCTTCTTGATGTTCTTGGACTTGTGTGAAGAGAACTATGTGCAAAAGTACTCCGAAATGGCTCCAAAAACACCCCAAAATTGCTTCAGAAATAGGCTTTAAAAGCAAAAATGAAGCTTTGCGGGACCAAAACTTGTTCAAGGTAATGTCAACATTAGTCTTTCCCCTTCTTCAAACACCACAAGAGTGTAGCTTAGTGGCAAGAGATTGCCACGGTTAAGCGAGCTCTCGGGGGAATAGTACTGGGATGGGTGACCTCTTGAGAAGTACCGGGAACCTCTATATTCCTTGATCGTTGAGGTCCTCCCTCGCGTGCAGCCAACGGCACCAACGGCGCCAACGGTGACTTCGGTGACTCGGATGACAAGGTATGCCAAGGTCTATGCCTTGGTCGCCGCCTTAGTCGTCGCCTTGGAGAAAGCCTGAGGGGGTGCTCGCTTCGCTCGCACAAAAGGAACAAAGCTTTTGCCTTGAACTGCTCTGATACCAGTGAAGTATTTCGATGGCAATGCACCATAGTGTGCTCTCCTTCTCGAGAGCTCCATGACGATATGCTTGGAGTAGAAAACCGAGCTCCTAAAAGGCCACACACAGAATTCCGCACATAGGCTGCAGAATACGCAGAAAACACAGTATACAGGGAGCACGAAGACAGACTTCTTAGGTCTTACAAATGCGGTCGAACTTACAAACTGTGACTGACCAGGCCACTATATGTTTTATTAAAGAACATATACAAAGAAGTGTCCGGTGGCCATTTGGCCTTTCACATGGACACTAACGATAACACTTGGCACTTCCTTATACATGAGTGCCAACTCCTTGTTCACCGCGTCACTCCCAGGGGGGATTTGTTGATATATTCAGGTAGTGATGTGTGTGAACACACTAGGACCGCCGGGGCACTTTTTTCCCTCTTTAGGAGGTTTTTTTCCCCTGGCTTCTATATACACCTATTGCCCTAATGGGCTACTTATCTTCAGTATTGTGTGTTGTGCTCCAAGCTTCTTCTTCTTCCTTGTGTTGTTCGCGTGCTTCCACAGACGTCTAACTCCAACAATGACTTCACTTCTAAATCTTTCATCCAATATTAATATATCATACAAAGATGCCTACTAGAAGGTGGTCTTTAGTATCTCCTTAGTTTTGATGATGGATGATGTTGGTAAAAGTAGAGGAGGCTCATCACTTGAATCTAGTTCCTTCATTGTCTCTTCAAAAGCCTTGTCTATTTCCTGCAGGACTTCAAAAATTTTCATACCTCGATCTTTTTCTTGTAAGATCTTTGCTTTTGCTTTCTTTCTTTGAGATTTGTTCTACACTCCGGGTTCTTAATCAATTTCTTGCAATGAAACCAATTCAGCTTTTGGACTTGGGTTGAAAGATAGATTGGCATTGAGTTCTTGATTTTCTTATGCTTTCTATTGTAAAATAGGTTTAAACCCTTGAGCATAACTTAGAGTTAACTTTTCTAGACCATAGTTGTGTAGGGGAACAAATCCATGAAGTTGACCACTTACTAGAGTGGCTTGGATTGGGCTAATATGGGGAAATAGCTCGACTTAAAAAATTCTTCCATTTTTTAGTAGACACTTCCCATCCATATGATTAAATTCATTAAGTGGACCATTTTTAAAAGATTGGGAAACTTCAAGTTGACCACTTTTCAAAAGCTAGTCAACTTTATAAACATGGCCATTAAAAAAAAAAGTTCAACTTTTTTATCAACATGCCCACTTTTCCAATTGAATTCATTCACTTGACCATTTCTAAAAAACGGGTCAACTATGTTAACTTGACCATTTAAAAAAAATTGCTTAACCTAATTAACTTGGGAAAATAATCCAAATTACCTAGGAGCATCACAGATACTTGGGTCATTCATCGGAGATAAGCTAGCAGAGTCTAGAGAGTGTACAGAGCGTACATAAGAAGATTGTACAATATTGGATAGTTCCGAGTATTGTTCTCTTCTCTCTCACTTGAATGGATTTCTTGCTATTTTCCCTTATTGACAGAGAACACTGTTTTGGTAGGGTGAAGTTGAACTATTTGTGGAGGTTTGACTGGTAGAAGCCTTCTGCTTTGGACAATCCTTCCAATAATGATTCATTGTACCTACGCAATACCTGCAAGGTGGAGAACCTTCTAGGAGGGAGCATTTTCCTTGAAAGTGCCCATATTTGCCACATCTATCGCACATTATAGGACGTGCTGGTCTTCTAAATGAAGGTTTCCTTTCATTTGAAGAGTTTACTTGAGTGATGGTAATGCTTTCCACTTTAAATCTTGGATTTGGTAATAAGGGCCGATTTACAGGTACATTTGGTGATGCCTAATTGGCTTGCATACCCTTGAGAAAATAGCAATCCCTTGCTTCATGAACTAGTTTTCCACAAAATTGACACAACAATCTCTCCGAACAACCTTGAGAAGAATGTCTTGATTTTTTGCATATTTGCAATTTTTAACTCTTTTCATGTTCAAAGCTCCTCCAATTTTTGTCCCAGTTGAGCTAGAGCTTCGTCCCTTCCTTGCCAAGTAGCCTTTCCTCTTTCAAGACTTTTCGTAACTTCAATGCTTCTAAATCTCTTCTTATTTTTGTGAGAGGATCAGATGTGAATTCATCCGAACCTTCATGTTCTTTGAACTAGTGTCTTCCTACTTTGATCCTTGAGGATGCAACTTCAAATTCTTCCACCGATGCATTAGCTTGTAGTAACTCTCTAAGATTTTACTAAAAAGTTTTTGGTAAAGCTTTCTCTACCCATTTCTTGACAAAACATCCCTAGGATTGTTAGGAAGACAAGAAATTAAACACTTCACCCTTGTCATCGATTTAGAGAAAGCCTCTCCCTTCTATAGTTTAAGATTTTTCCAGTTGATCAATAATGCTTTTTGTGGAGTTACATGGGGTAAACGTACTTGTGAAGACAGTTTTATGAGCTTCCCAAGAGGTGAAGTGTCGTTCATTGTATTGATTGTACCATCGATCCATGAGCCCTTCAAGAATGGCTTGAAACAAGGCAAAGAAAGCATCTTCTTGCTAATGTAAAACCCTACTTTTACATCGGGACAAGAACCTTCTCACATGATTGTTCACATTCTCATGAGGAGCTTCCTTGAAGGAAGGAAATTTGATGTTGATTTGAGAGAGCAGATTAGTCAAGTTGTTGGCCATTACCAGGGGTTGTGGTCTTCGGTTGTATGCCATATGTGTTGGAGGAGGCATTGAGGGCTGATCCGACATGCCTTGTGATGATGATGCATCCGGGAGTGGAAATGGATGTGGTGGAGCTCTAGGAGGGATGCAGTGAAAGTGTTTCTATTGATAGCTCTTTATGGAGGTTTTTATGGGACAAAGAGATCCTTCTTTATTGTTGGAGCAAGTATGAGTCATAGACTATCGTACTAACACTCCTCATCAACTTGGTTCTTCTAAGGGCTGAACTATTAAAAAGTTCAAATTGCAACAATTTGTCCACTAGGCGTGCTAAAATGAGCACCTATAGGTCAATTTATTGATCTATTGCTCAATGTGGTGTGTCCTCTTAAGTGCAATATGCACTATGGGTTGCAATTTGAAGAATCAACACAGAAGAATAACACATATAGTGACACAATGATACTAGAGAAAGTGTTATGAATTATGGAATGTGTTGAACAAGGCATTGTTGGAGTGTTAATTTATTAATGTATTAATGTGTTTTGGTGTTTTTGATATAGCAACTGAAGGTTCGTGAGGGTGTGAAAGGCGTGAAAGGGCAGACATCAATAATCCGATTTATAATTTATATAGTTTGTAAATAAACCCATGTGGAGGATACTATTTTTAGAAATAGTTAGTAACATAGCAATTTTTGATATTAAAAGCAAAGGCTTTCTGCAAAAGTTACCAACTTTTACTTTCGCGCATGATTTTTGAAGCCGCTCTCATGTAGCCACTATTTCGACATAATAAAAAATTCCTATAAATACATGCACTATGTGGACTGTCGAAATAGAGTGCATGGGGGGAGATTGCACCCAATACTGCGTTCTATCTCATCTCCTAGCGTGTCCATTTTTCTATGTGTTTTCTGCATCCGTAACCTTTGTGTGTGTGTGAGCAAGATCCTAATAATAGTGGTATTAGAGCCCTGCATGTGTCACTACGGAGGGGTCTGTTTTTGTTTGTCTTGGCGATTGATCTCTGTTTCACTATTCTCTGTTTGGGATTCGATTCCAATTCTGATTTTCGAATTCCATTTCCAATTCTGTGGCATCGACTAAGGCATAGAACTTAGGCATAACTTAAGGCATAACTAAGGCATTACTTTAGCATCTTTGGCACCCAAGGCTCCCTTGGCGACCGTTGGCAACCATTGGCTATGCGCAAACCAATTTTAATTTATGAGTGGCAATAAGGAGTTTTATATTCACCAAGGTGGGAGGATTTGAGCCCACAACCTCACTCACACAAGGGAAGTGTTTTACCACTACACTATCTCACAAGCAACAACTCAAGCTCCTTCGGTATGAACTTCGAGGTGCTCAGAATGAGATCCGACAATGCCATGAAGTACTCCAAAAGATGTAAACTAATGAAGATAACGTTACAAGGGTAGTCAAAGCTATTGTCTCTGCTCAATCGGATTGCACGCATTCCAAGATTCATATTAAAAATTACCAGTTTCTACGATTTGATGACCATAAGGATGGCCCTTTAGTTCTTCCATGGTTGTCACAATTTGATGATTTTTATACTGATTAAACATATGCTAAAAGTGAAAAAGTCAAATTTGCCACTAACTATTTAGTAGGAAAAGCTCGGCTTTGGTGGAATGATCTTTGTCATAGTATAAATTGTCCAACCACGTGGAAGGCTTTCCAAGATAAAGTGAAAGATTCTTTTCTACCCCTATAGTTTAACCTACATGTTCGACGATTGTGGGCTACATTTACATGGATGGAAGGTGATGCTTTTACAACCTATATGGACTGGTTCTCCCAATATCTAGTATTTTTCTGCCTCCTTGAAGATGTTTTTGGCGATACTATGAAGAAGAAGTATGATGATGGTTTAGAGAACGAGATTCAAGCAAAGCTTCACTCATGCCAACCTACATCACTTCATGAAGCTATTGTCTTTGCTCATGATACAGAGAAAGAGTACCAATCGATTATCAAATGATCAACTTGCAGCAGCCACACCAGCAACAACAACCTTTTCACTAGTTTATTTTTTTTATTAATATGTGATGCATTTACATATGGAATTTAGTATGTAGGAGCATACTTTAGTTACACTTCCCAAAATAAACTAGAATATTTCTAGCATATTCTAGACCGTGAATGATTGAAAAAAAAACAAAAAAATTAACATTTTGAATAGTTAGTAATATACGTTCTTTTATTGACTTATTTAGAGACTATGTCAACACCTCATAGATAATCTTAATAATTTAACCCCTCCATGAACATCTCCATGCATGTGTTTTTACATGGAACCTGCTTATTTTCATTCAGTGATGGAACATGTGATTGACCATCCATGTTTAGTTTTATTTATCAACTGAGCTCAATTGCTTTTTCAACTGAGGGGCATGTTATGAATTATGGAATGTGTTGAACAAGGCATTGTTGGAGTGTGAATTGTTTTGGTGTTTTTGATATAGCAGTTGAAGGTTCATGAGGGCATGAAAGGTGGACATCAATAATCCGATTTATAATTTATATAGTTTGTAAATAAACCCACATAAAGGGTACTATTTTTAGAAATAGTTAGTAAAGTAGTGGTTAGAATAAGGGTCATTGTAAACCACAATTTCTAATATTAAAAGAAAAGGCTTTTTGCAAAAGTTACCGACTTTTACTTTCATGCATGCTTTTTGAAGCCGCTCTCATGTAACCACTATTTCAACATAATAAAAAATTCCTATAAATACATGCACTCTGTGGACTGTCGAAATAGAGTGCATGGGGGGAGATTGCACCCAATACTGCTTTTTGTCTCGTCTCCTAGCGTGTCTATTTTTTGGTGTGTTTTCTGCATCCATAACCTTTGTGTGCAAATGAGCAAGTTCCTGATAACAAAAAGATTATGAAATTATGAGTATACACACCTCAAAAAGGATGATGATAGTACAAACTTTGGGCAATAAACAAGAGACATAAGAATACACATTCACTCTAATTATTGGACCTTCAATTCTACAAAGTGTACATTCTCAAGAATCTAACCTTTCAAGCTAGCTATGCAAGAGAAGAATAGCCAATCACTGCTTGCCCACTATTGCTCATAATGCTAAGATAGTTGATCTCTATTCTACCTAGTGAAGTACTAGTGGTAGCCTAAGAGCTCTACACACACACACACACACACAAAGTGGAGTGCAATGCTTCAGATGTGCATTCCCTCCTCTAGTGTTTCTCTCAGTTTGTCCCTTCTTTGATGGAGAGGTCTTCTTATATAGCTTTCTGGGATTGGTAAGAGCTGAAGGGTAAAGAAAGGGGCAAAATTAGTTTCTTCCTTTTTTAGGTTCACTAACAAATTTGGCACTCTTGAAACTTCCCTCTCTGTCCACTTTTCCTCTGCCATCACTATCGTCCAAATTTTGGTATTTGGTTGGCCCCTCCTCCATTCGGTGTCGTCCACCATCCATGAGTCTGCCACGTGCAAGTGACTGAAAGTCCATGTGCAAAGTCTTGGGAAATTCAATCACTTTTTTCAAAGTGAAATGGTAGACTAAATTCAAAGTAGACCATTGTTTTTAAAAGTAGACTACCTTGCAAAAGATAGGTATACTACATTTGTAAAAATGGTCAACTTTTGAAATAGGTCGACTTAATTTGTAAAAATGGGCATGGTCAACTTGTAAAAATTGGAAAATACGCCAATGAGAAAAGTATGCAACTAAGCCTTGGAAAAAATAAGCGACTGAAAAATAGGCAATTGGAAATTGGTAAACTTAGGAAATGGGAAATTAGGCAACTTAGGAAATTGGGAGTTCGTTGGTTCCTACCTCCTTGATGAATTGGATCCTCTTATTTTTCTCCATCTTAGTCCTCTTCTTTCTTCTGCTTATAATTGAGGTAACTTTTCTTTTCCTCTTACTTTTACATCTCAAAAAAGTAAAAACATAAAATACAACATATTGGAGCTTATCAGAGTACCCCGCTACACTAGTGGATGTGTTTTGGAGGTGTAGTTTCATCTAAGTTTATGTCACTCAAGTCCACTTTGATTTGACAATTTTATAGATATTACGTGAGAGATTACTAGATCCTGGATTTGTACATTGTTCTTGTTTTACTATAGGTGCAGAAGTTAAACAAGCTAGTGACTTATTGATAGGGTTAATTCTAGCTTAAAGCCTTTTTTTATCTCTTGTTTGTCGTTAGTATTGACTATGCTTTAAGCCATCTGTTCACAAGCTGAATATTATTGTGATTGGAATTTATGGATGTTTGATTTCTACACATGGTTTAAATTGTTCTAGAGTTCATTTTATAGGGGGAATTTTATTAAAATTTTCCTAATTTTTATGCTAGAAAAGTGGTCTAGTGGATCTTTGAGAGCTTGAATGATAGCTTTGGATCATATATTTATCTTTATATCTTCGACAAGGTTGTATGTGATTTGTGAAAAGTTTGGATTTTTTTTTTGTAAGATTACTCTCAAACGGAATATCTATTCCCATGTTGTTGGTTAAGACATTGGGTTTGATGCATGGTTACATTTCCAATAAGATATTTGTGATGTGGTTTATGCATACAGATGTGCATGCATGATCCTATTGGTAATAGTGTATTGGATTGTGATCGATTATTGCTAGTCTCTTACCATTGTCTTCAATTGTTGGCATGGTGTCTTCTCAATCTGATGGCACTAAATTTATGAGATGGAAAACTCAAATGTGGGATACATTGGTTGATGCTCGTTACACATGTATATGCATAGAAATGCATAGAGGCCTTATGACATACCCGAAAATCTATGGATGGATATCAATGTCTTGGCTAGGTCTACTATCTAGTTACAACTTGTGCATTCCATATAGGAGTATGTGATGTATGAGGAGACTCATTATGGCAAAGACTACATGAAGTATTTGACAGTCCATCGACTTATGTGAGAAAAAGCTAACATTAATGAATTTGATATTGGTGTTGTGGCCATGATGGCTATATCAAACTGGATTGCTTTAGGAATATGTGATAGATACATTAAAGACATGCTTATGATGTAGGTGTGGTGATAGTTTCAAGAGTGACTGGATTGCTTTAGGAATATGTGATAGATACATTAAAGACATGCTTACGATGTAGGTGTGGGGATAGTTTCAAGAGTGACTATAGTACTTGATTATGCTAATGATGGTAATTTATCTTTCTCGTATGGTTCATATGAGGATTCTTCTTTATTGGTTGATAACACACATGTGTCTACGTTTCTTAATACACTAGCTATTTATCATATTAATATATTTTGCAAGCAGTCTTTTGGACTCAAGGTGAAATTCATGATTGTGTGCATGCGTGATGTTTTGGCATATGATATTGAGGGTGTAGGAGATATATGCATTGCAGTGCCTAGAGGAATATCGTTCATACTTAAACATATATGCTATGCACAAAAAATCCCTATGGGCTTTATTTTACTTAAAACGTTGTAGAACAATGGTTCACATATGTTATATGATGATAATTTGTGCAAAGTGCAATCAAACGTCTGATGTAACTGCTAGAAGATAGTTGATGGATGATAATCAATGGATTATAATTGGTGGATGATGGTCAATAGATAATGAATGATCATGTGATAAATGATAGATGATGGATATTCAAAGTTGATGGTTAGCATATATTTGAGCACGAAAATCACCCTATCTCTTTCATCACTCAAAAAAATCATGTGTATGATAGCTTGAATTATAATCTAGTGAGAAAATTTATGAGTATATCCAAATAAAAATGTATTACAACACTTAGGGACAATATTTCCTAGAAATTCTCAACCAAAGTGCAATAATAAGTAAATCTTACAAAATGGAGCTCAATAGCATATGAAGTGGTCACAAAAGAGTAGCATGATTATGGATAACACAATGGGAAACAAACAAACATGCAAGAATCTTATGAAAATAGGGTCTAAAATCATGTGCACAACTTTTGCAGGAAGAAGAAGCTCATTCTATTCATTAGCAAAAAAAAGTACAAAAGTGAGGAGATGGGGATTTTTATATGAAGTATTTCGATGGCGATGCACCGCACTGCACTCTCCTTCTCGAGAGCTCCACGACGATATGCTCGGAGTAGAAAACCGAGCTCCTGACGCCGCACACAGTACTCTGCGCAGAGGGTGTAGAATACGAGAAAACACAATACACAGGGAGCACGAAGACAGACTTCTTAGGTCTTACAAATGCGATCGAACTTACAGTCTGTGACTGACCAGACCACTATATGTTTTATTAAAGAACATATACAAAGAAGTGTCCGATGGCCATTTGGCCTTTCACATGGACACTAACGGTAACAATCTCCCACTAAAGGCCAATATGGCCAGAGTAACTATGGGAGAAAAAAGAAAGAATGATAAAGAATACCTGAGTGTAAGTATACAAACTATACCTCCCACCTGATGGGAATGTTACACAGTATACAAGTGACTGCGTAAGATCAAGAATCAAGTAACCCCCATCAAGTGACAACAGTGTCGAAAGCTATCCTGTGGTAGAGCTTTAGTCAAAGCATCTGCAGCATTATCTCGAGTGTGAACCTTCTCAAGAATAATGCTCTCAGTGGCTAAGCAATCTCTAATGAAGTGATACCTCACCTCAATGTGCTTGGTCTTTGCATGATAGACCGGATTCTTAGCCAAAGCAATGGCACTCTGACTATCACTGAGCAAGTGAGGTACATGCTGAGGCAAACCCATATCACAAGCAAGACAAGAAAGCCACAATGCTTCCTTACATGCCTCACTTGCTGCAAATTACTCTGCTTCTGTGGTGGAAACAGCTGTACATTCTTGAAGACGAGATCTCCAAGAGATAGCACCTCCAGCAAAATGAAAAATGTACCCTGATGTAGACTTACGATTGTCTACACAACCAGCATAGTCAGAATCTGTGTAACCAATAATGGATGCTTTCCCTCTACCTAAGCATAGACACTTGTCCTTAGTGCCACTCAGATATCTCAAAATCATTTTGACCGCTTCCCAATGTTTCTTGCCAGGATTAGACATATATCTGCTCACAACTCCCACTGCAAATGCAATGTCTGGTCTCGTAGCTACCATAGCATACATGAGACTACCAACAGCAGATTGATAGGGAATTTTGGTCATGAATTCCTTTTCCTCGTCAAGCATATCAAGCTGCCATCAGAACATCTCTTTGTGTAGAGACAATGATCCTCATTGCTCCGAGAATAGCCTTGGGACTTCATAAAAGCATCAAACTTTTGGTACCATTGTCTAGGAGACTGTTTAAGTCCATACAAGCTCTTCTTGAGCTTACAAACTAGACTTTCCTTGCCAGGAACTACATAACCCTCTGGTTGTTCCATATAGATCTCATCTGTAAGATCTCCATGCAAGAAAGCTGTTTTCACATCCATTTGGACTCGCTCTAAGTCCTCCATTGCAACGAATCCAAGCAACATGCGCAAAGTAGTCATCTTGACCACTGGAGAGAAGATTTCCTCAAAATCAACACCATGTTGTTGCTTAAAACCCTTTGCAACAAGTCGTGCTTTATATTTTGGAGAAGCACTATCTGATGTGAATTTCAGCTTATATACCCATTTACATGGTAAAGCTTTCCTGCCCTTTGGCAAAGGTACTAAGTCCCAAGTACCATTCTTGTGAATAGAATCCAACTCACTCTTCATGGCACGCTCCCACTTGACATGATCCTCTGTCTGCATAGCCTCTTTGTAGCAAGAGGGCTCACCGGCATCTGTTAGCATAACAAAATCTAAACTTGGAACATATCTATCAGGTGGATATGAGACACGTGCAGAACGTCTCAATGGTTGCTGAACAGGAACATGTGCAGACTGATCTGAATGGACATTCTCTTGAACATCCCTATGTGCAGCATTTTTATGCATGCTAACCGGAGGACTAGTATCCTCAAACACCACTCTTCTCACTTCAACCTCCTTAATCGGCTGTTTATGCATCTTAGACTCATTAAAAATGACATCACTACTTCTGATCAGTGACCGTGTTTCAGGATCCCATAAGCGATATCCAAATTGTCCTTCTCGACCATATCCAAGAAAAATGCATTTCTTTGACTTATGGTCCAACTTCTGTCTAAGATTCTTGGGTATATGAACATATGCTTCATACCCAAAAACTCGAAGATGATCATAATATGGTGGTTTCCCTGTCCATAACTCTTGTGCCACTTTCAGACCTTTGGCAGTACTAGGTGAAAGGTTAATCACATGAACTGCAGTCAATACTGCTTCTGCCCAAAAACCTTGTGAGAGGTTTGCATGATGCAACATAGAGACTACTCTATCTTGAATAGTTCTATTCATCCTCTCATCTACACCATTTTGTAATGGGGTATAAGGAGCTGTAAACTCTCTACGAATCCCTCTACACTGACAGAAAAGGCTGAATTCATGTGAGGTATACTCACCCCCATTATCTGAACGTAAAGCCTTAAGCTTAGTTCCTTTTTCAGTCTCAACTGAAGCAAGCCATTTTCTGAAAGTAGGGAATACATAATCCTTCGATTTGATAGGATATACCCAGACTTTTCTAGTAGCATCATCTATGAAAGTGACAAAGTAAAGAGAACCACCTAAGGACCTAGTGGGCATAGGACCACACACATGTGTATGAACAAGATCTAAAGGCTGAATTGAAGAGTCAATGTGCGTTTTATGCACATTTCTGGTTTGCTTTCCATATTGACAATGCTCACAAAATGAAAAATCAAAGAAAGATAACACAGGTAAGTAGCCAGAACGAGAAAGATTTTCCATTCCACTACGAGATATATGGCCCAAACGACCATGCCAAATACAAGCCATAGGCTGTTCAGTAACAGCTAACAAGTGTTCTTTCTGTGATACAAATAAAGGGTAAAGTGAGTTAACTTTCCTTCCTTTTGCAATAACCATATTGCCCTTTGATATACGAAAGGACTGAGCATAGAAGACCACCTTGTAACCAAGGTCATCAAGTTGACCAACTGACATCAAACTACGTGATAACTGAGGTACATGGCGTACATTATGCATAGTAAATTTTGAACCGTCAATGAACTGCACAACCACATCTCCAATCCCCACAACATCACACTGGTAAGAGTCACCAAGTCTCACGGTACCAAGAGACTTTGCTGCATAATTAGAGAACCATTCTCTATGTGGTGTCACATGGAAAGAAGCACCAGAATCTAGCAGCCAGGTGTGGGAAAGAGAATCAGCCATAAGTGCCTCAGATGACACAGTACTATCAAGTGTCAACACATCAACATCATTAGAAATAGCATTAATTTCTTCAATCTTCACAGTCGAAGTAGATGGTGCATGTAACTGTTTAACATGCTCATCAAGATTCTGTCCTTTAGCTTTAGCATTCTTTAATGCATAACAATCTTTCTTCATGTGTCCTTTCTTATGACAATAATGGCACTCAATATCCCTCTTCCTTGATTTACTTCTACTCTTATTCCGTTGACCATTCTTTTCCTTGTTCTTGCTCCTGCCACGTTGTTGATTCTTTCCTTGGTAAAGATCACGAACATTATATGCATCTCCACTCTGAGTGCCAACCATAGATTTTCTACGAATCTCCTCACTCAAGAGTGCTCCACATATATCATCATAGACGAGTTTACCACCTGGTGCACTATTGCTAAGAGTTGTGCAAAATGTATCCCATGATGATGGCAGGGTGCATAACAACAATACTGCTTTCATTTCATTGTCCATATCCATTTTCTGATCCTGTAATTGGGAGAATATGGCATCAAACTCATTTAGATGAGCAGCAACACTATCTGTGTCCGTCATACGAAGGTCGTATAATTTTCTCATCAGATATACTTTATTTGATGCCGTCTCTTTTTCATATGTATTGCATAACTTCTTCCAAAGCTCCTCTGCACTTTGACAGTCTAATACTGTAAAGTAAACATTATCTGCCAAGTGCAAGCGAATGGTAGACCTGGCCATTTCATCTAACTCATCCCAATCATCTTCATCCATGTCAGCAGGCTTCTTTGAAATCCCATTTACTGGCTTCCATTGCCTTCTTTGAATCAGCACATCTTTAATCTGATTCTTCCAGAGAGCAAAGTTTGTGCCATCAAATTTTCGGATGTCAAAATGGTCTTTGCCCTGCAAGTTATAGCTCCTCCTCGGAACGCTAGCACTAGACCCTGATCCACCGGATGTGCCTGAGACCTCTGATGCCATGATCGTAGAGAACTGAATAGAATGATAATGGAGCTAGAAGAGTCCAAACACCAACAAATAAGTGTATCAAGGAGTAAATCGACCACTATATAGTTGACTAAACCAGAAATCTAGAAAAATTTTGCCAGAGTATCCTCTGCAAAATTAGCATATGACCAGTGTCAAAGTATCATAAAATTGCAAGTACTGACATGTCTACCTGCATAGTGAATCACTGACTCCACTGCATATAGTCAGTTACCCAATAGAAGCCAACTAGGCTTATCGAGCACCTATGAACAACTATCATACATCTCCTATGGCGAGGCTGGGTAAGTCTTCCACCTGCATCACCGAAGAGACCCTGACATCTGGGTGTCTCCCAGTTAAGAAAACCTCACCACGACCCTCTTTATCAAACGTAAAAGGCTTTATGCAAAGAACGTAACCGCTATATCAGTGCCCACATGGACGTACATAAGCGGTATCCACAAAAGCGTACATGGTGTGTATGTGCTCAATATATGCAGTAAAATGACACTAAAAGGCTGAATACACAACCCAAAAACTAGCCAATAACACCTGCAAGTGTCTGTCAACTCTGATGTTTTAGGCTTTAAAAACTTGCATAAATTTGCAGCGACTGCTCCCACCAAAACTGAAAACCCCTCTAGAAACCTGTAGTTTTACGAGTGTGGCTGAAAATACAGCCCCAAAGGTTGATATTTATTGTCTGAGAAGTACAAGGAACACTCTTCTTGATGTTCTTGGACCTGTGTGAAGAGAACTACGTGCGAAAGTACTCCGAAATGGCTCCAAAAACACCCCAAAATTGCTTCAAAAATAGGCTTTAAAAAGCAAAAATGAAGCTTTGAGGGACCAAAACTTGTTCAAGGTAATGTCAACCTTAGTCTTTCCCCTTCTTCAAACACCACAAGAGTGCAGCTTAGTGGCAAGAGATTGCCACAGTTAAGCGAGCTCTGGGGGGAACAATACTGGGATGGGTGACCTCCCGGGAAGTACCGGGAACTTCTATATTCCTTGATCGTTGAGGTCCTCCCTCGTGCGCAGCCAACGGCGCCAACGGTGACTTCGGTGACTCGGATGACAAGGTATGCCAAGGTCTATGCCTTAGTCGCCGCCTTAGTCGCAAGCCTTGGAGAAAGCCTGGGGGGGTGCTCGCTTCGCTCGCACAAAAGGAACAAAGCTTTTTGCCTCGAACTGCTCTGATACGAGTGAAGTATTTCGATGGCGATGCACCGCACTGCACTCTCCTTCTCGAGAGCTCCACGACGATATGCTCGGAGTAGAAAACCGAGCTCCTGACGCCGCACACAGTACTCCGCGCAGAGGCTGTAGAATACGCAAAAAACACAGTACACAGGGAGCACGAAGACAGACTTCTTAGGTCTTACAAATGCGGTCGAACTTACAGTCTGTGACTAACCAGGCCACTATATGTTTTATTAAAGAACATATACAAAGAAGTGTCCGATGGCCATTTGGCCTTTCACATGGACACTAACGGTAACATTATAGTGGTCTGCTCATGTTTTTCTTTTGAATTTGATAAACAATTAAAAAATAAAAAACTCCTACTTGCTTATTCTCTTGTAGGGTTTTCTCAAGAAGATTGTTCTTTTTATTATATTATAGGGCTATATGCTATTGCTTCCAAGCTACAAAATTGAGAGCTCTAAACTACAAAATTATGGAAAATTTAAAAATTTTGGTGACTATCACTTTGATCTTACCAATAAATGAAACCCACTTCCACCTCAATAATTATCTCTCATCTATTTTCCATTCTACAACACCCCGTTAATGTTAAAGAGGTACAAGCCTTTATGGGCCATTGTGGATATTACCCCAGGTTTATCCACATGTACGCGATCATAACTAGACCCCTTTATGCCTTGTTGTCTAATTTTGAGTGGAACGATGAATGCGAGAATTCTTTCAATGAACTGAAGAAACGTTTGTGCACAGCATCAATACTGACCACTCTGTTGGTGCATACCAATCACCAATTGAAGGCTTGGAAGATCAAATGATGAAGGAAGAATCAATTCCTAAAGTGTGGAAGAAGATTACAATCAGAAAACAAGAGAAGTGTACACATATGTACATTAGCATAGTCATAGATGACTTAGATCTTTTGTTCAGTAAGAATTATGTACAAATTATCTATAAATACCTTGAGAAAAGTCGGGGCATGTATGAGAGCTTATGTGACATTAGTTAGAAGTCAAGAATGAGGGAGATAGAAGTCATAAGATAGAGGAAAGTGATTTTTGAGTTAGCTCTCATCACTCAGTTGTATTTTTCTGAGTAAATGAAAAGTTTTGCGCCCGATGTTTCTGTGTGTTCTCCTTCTACAATAGATCAATTGTGGAATGCTTTTGTACAAGTCTAAGTTGAGAGTTGCTTGACCTCTGTGCAAAGTTTCAGCTTCCAATTGTAATCAGGCTGAGTGAATTAAGTGTAGGAACATTCATATGTGAAGCATGTTCACTAGTTCCTAAAACAGGCGCAGATTTCGAAGTCAATGTTTTGGTCATTTCTCCTAGCACAGTGTAAAGTTTTGCATGAGTGAGGGCTTAATCTTTAAGTTGGAAGATAAGCTACTTATGTCTAGAAGCATTTTGTAAAACGGGTTCTATTCAAGGAGAACCAAGTCTTAAAAGTTACAGGTGTAAAGTCGACTGTTTTGGATAACAGTTTCTAACATAGGTAACTTGTGAAATCAATTTCTCAAGTTATACTTAATCTTTTGGAGTAATTCAACTTGGAATAGTTGCGCAATCTCTAGGAGATGATTCGTACAAAGTTTCATAAAAAACTTTACAGATTTGATAGGTCAATGTGAATGAACAATGCAGCAGACTTTTCTGTGTATCATCTTCTTCACAGATTTGTTAATTTCTGATAAGTTAGCAATTGATCCTCTAAATTAGTGAAGTGTTTGACTTACTCTTGGTATAGAGGTGCTCTAATCACAAGAGTAAGTTGTTCTTTTGGAGATTAACATTCTCCATCAGTGGTATCAGAGCAGGAGACATCAATTTGAAGAAAAGGAGGATCCCGACTGCTGCAGATTCAAGAGATTCAACATTTGAAGGATCGAGAAGTGAAAGCTTGGAGTCAAAGCTTGAGGAGAAGACAAATTGACATCAAGAAAGGCAAAAGGAGTTCAATTCGAAGTAAAGGTACATACATTGTTTGTAAAGCTTGAAGATTTCAATATACAGGTGGATACAAGATGGGAGAAAGCTTGCAGATTGATAAGCTAGATAGGGAGAACTATCCAGCATGGTCCATGAGGATGGAAGCACATCTCATGAGCAAAGACCTTATAGCATTTATTACAGGAGATGAAGAAAAACCAGAGTTTGCAGATCCAAGTATTCCTACTAGGGAAGAACTTGCAATGTTGAAGACTTGGATGAGAAAGGATGCTCAAGCAAGGAGCATCATCTACATGGCTGTAAATGATTACCTTCTACCTCACATCAGAGGTTTAGAAAGTGCTACAGATGTTTGGAATGCCTTGGAAGAGCATTTCCAAAATACAACTAAGTCAAGGAAGTCCTCACTATGGGCTGAGTTCACAACCTTCAAGAAGAAGAGCTCACAATCAATTTCAGATTATGTGGCAAGGATGAAAGATATTGCAGATAGCTTGGGAGCAGTGGATGAAGATATTGAAGAGGAAAAGTTGGTAAGACAAATACTTACAGGTCTAAGAGGTGATGAGAAGTGGAAGCCTTTTATATTATCCATAGAGTTGTCACTTGATCACTTTACTCCTGACCTTAATCAATTGCTAGGACACATGCTAACCTTTGAGCAGGATCTTAAAGGAGACAATGATAGAAGTACAAGTCAAGCTATGTACTCCAAAGACAAGAAAAAGAATGGCAAAGGAAAGCAATCAAATGATGATGAAGGGAATTCAAATCAAGCCAACTTCACAAAAGGGAAGACAAATTTCAGAGGTAAAGGAAGAGGAGGTAAGAACAAAGATAATGCTAAAGCTTGTTGGATTTGTGGCAGAACAAATCATTTGGCAAATGATTGTTGGTATAACAATCAAAGTGGAGGATACAACAATCAGAATTATAGTCAAAGAGGTAGAGGAGGCAGAAACCAAAGAGGTAACTTCAGAGGAAGAGGTGGTAGGACATCATATGGTAGAGGAGGTGGAAGGAACTTCCAATCTCAGTCCTACAACAATAATTATTACAATTATGCATCAGATCAGAAGGATGACATGACTCTTATCTTGAATGCAACTCATGAATCAATGGGAGAAGATCAAAGAGTGTTTTATATTGACTCAGGGTGCAGCAACCATCTGAGTGGGAATCTATCCTTGATGACTGATATGGAAGCAAGGGTGAATGGACATACAATTCAAACAGGTGACAATACTAAACATAAAGTGGAGAGCATTGGATCAGTGAAGACAAAGAGTGGAAGTACACTCCTGAGTAAGGTACTTTATGTTCCTACTATTCCTAAAAATTTGATAAGTGTAGGGCAAATTGTGGAGAAAGGATATGAGGTAAGATTCACAAATGATGGTGTTTATGTACAAGATCCAAATCAGGGATATAGAAACATAATTGCAGGTAAAAAGGAAGGAAGATTGTTTACTCTCAAAGTCCAAGGTAATGTGGGACATGCATTGTTTACCTATGGAGGTCAAAAGGTGTCTGAATTAGACCTATGGCATAAGAGGCTAGGTCATTTCAATGAGAGAGCTATAAAGGAGATGTCAAAGAATCAGGTGGTGCTTGGATTGCCAAACATTGAAGGGCAACATATGGTGTACAAGTGTGAAGCTTGTCAATTAGGTAAAGCACATAAAAGTTCTTATAACAAATCAGGGTACAAGTATTCAAACATGCTTGAATTGGTTCATACAGATGTATGGGGTCCCTCAAGGGACTATAGCATAAATGGATCCAGATATTATGTGTTGTTTGTTGATGATGCAACCAGGTGGATTACTTTGTATGTAATCAAGGATAAATCAGAAGTCTTCAAGACATTCAAACATTTCCATGCTTATGCAGAAAGGATCACAGGACAAAAGCTAAAGAGGTTAAGATCAGATGGAGGGGGAGAGTATTTCTCAAAAGAGTTTGATGATTATTTGTGGAATGCAGGTATCAAAAGAGAAGTGACTTGCAGGTACTCCCCTCAACAAAATGGAGTAGCAGAAAGGAGGAATAGGACTCTTGTAGAGTTTGCAAGAGCCATGATGAAGGAAAAGAATTGTCCAAATTACTTATGGGCAGAGGCCATTAACACTGCAACATATCTTGTGAATAGGTTGCCTTGCAAAGCTTTGGATGGAGGAACCCCTTATGAAGCATGGTGGGGTAAGAAGCCTAGTCTTGATCATTGCAAAGTATTTGGATGTATTGCATATGCTTATGTTCCTTCACAATTAAGACATAAGCTAGAACCAAAAGCAGAGAAGTATGTGTTTATTGGATATGATGATAGACAGATGGGTTACAGGTTGTGGAGTCCATCCACAAAGCAATTTCTTGTTACTAAAGATGTGACATTTGATGAGCAAAATGTGTGGTATTCAGGATCACCAAATGAGTATACAGGTGTTGAAGAAATTCAAAGGAAAGGAAAGGCAAAGGTAAAAGTTTGTGAAGAAATTGTTGATGAAGTTGACTCTAGATGTAGAGTGCAGGATCATGTAGAAGAAGGGCCAAGATTTGATCCAGAATCAAATGAGGCTGAAACTTCAAGAAGTGCAGAAATCAGGAGATCTACAAGAGAAAGGAAAGAGCCTATAAGGTATAGTTATGATACATCTTTCCTAACAACAAAAGATTATGCCTACATTGTGAAAACAGAAGAAGATCCAACTACTTATGAAGAAGCCAAAGGTAAACAGAATTGGGAGAAGGCAATGCAAGAAGAGTATGATGCTCTACTTGAAAATGAAACTTGGGAATTAGTACCAAGACCAAAGAATCAGAAAGTCATTGGATGCAAGTGGGTATATAAAACAAAGAGGTTTGCAGATGGTAAGGTGTCTAGATATAAGGCTAGACTAGTGGTTAAAGGTTATGCCCAAACTTATGGGGTAGATTATGATGAAACCTTTAGTCCTGTTGCTAAGATGTCTACAATTAGGACATTGATTGCTATTGCTACTTGCAAGGGATGGAAATTATCACAATTGGATGTGAAGAATGCATTTCTTAATGGTTACATTGCAGATGAAGTATATATGGAGCAACCAGAAGGCTTCATGGAATCAATTGGATCAGATTATGTGTGTAAGCTCAAGAGAGCTTTATATGGGTTGAAGCAAGCCCCAAGAGCTTGGAATTACAGATTGGTCAAGTTCTTGAATGAATGTGGATTTCAAGCATCAAAGGCAGATAGTAGCTTGCTAGTGAAGGCAAGTGAAAATGGATACATTTACATGTGCATTTATGTTGATGATATTATTGTTACAGGAACAGATGCTCAAGGAATCAATGAACTCAAGAAGCAAATAGAGAAGGAGTTTAAGATAAGTGACTTGGGAAACTTATCTTATTTTTTAGGAATGCAGATTGTGTATACTCAACATGGAGTATATGTTTCACAAGAGAGATACTTGAAGAATCTTCTAGTCAAGTTTAACATGGAAGATAGCAGGACCTCAACTACACCATTGGAGGTAAATCATAAATTGAGCAGGTATGGAGGTGAAGAGTTCAATGATATGAAGAAATATCAGAGTTTGGTAGGTAGTTTAATCTATGCTACCTTGACAAGACCAGATCTATCATATGCAGTAGGTGTGTTATCACAATTCATGCATTGTCCAAAGAAGACTCATTGGATTGCAGCCCAAAGGGTACTCAGATATATCAAGGGAACCCTAAGTGAAGGTTTGTATTATGGTTTCACTTCTGATACAAGAATCAAAGTGTTTAGTGATGCAGATTGGGCAGGTGACTCAGATGATAGAAGGTCTACTCATGGATATCTATGTTATGTTGGAGACAAGCTAGTGTCTTGGTGTTCAAAGAAGCAACATACAGTTGCTTTATCATCCACAGAAGCTGAGTATAAGGGAATGGTAGAAGCTGCAAAGGAAGTGATATGGTTGAAGACCTTGATGAAAAGTTTTGAGATTGATCATAGTACTCCAATAATTTTTGGAGACAATATGAGTTCTTTGTATTTGGCAGCTAACCCTGTTTTTCATGCCAGGACTAAGCATATAGAGATACAGTATCATTTCTTGAGGGAAAAGGTACTAGATAAAGAGATTGAAGTGATGTACACTCCAACAAAAGAACAGGTGGCAGATATGATGACAAAGAGTTTGGATGGACCTAAATTACAAAGGTTCAAAGACATGGCAAGTATCAAGAAGACAGAGAAGACCTCAATTGATGATTGAGGGGGAGCTGTTGGTGCATACCAATCACCAATTGAAGGCTTGGAAGATCAAATGATGAAGGAAGAATCAATTCCTAAAGTGTGGAAGAAGATTACAATCAGAAAACAAGAGAAGTGTACACATATGTACATTAGCATAGTCATAGATGACTTAGATCTTTTGTTCAGTAAGAATTATGTACAAATTATCTATAAATACCTTGAGAAAAGTCGGGGCATGTATGAGAGCTTATGTGACATTAGTTAGAAGTCAAGAATGAGGGAGATAGAAGTCATAAGATAGAGGAAAGTGATTTTTGAGTTAGCTCTCATCACTCAGTTGTATTTTTCTGAGTAAATGAAAAGTTTTGCGCCCGATGTTTCTGTGTGTTCTCCTTCTACAATAGATCAATTGTGGAATGCTTTTGTACAAGTCTAAGTTGAGAGTTGCTTGACCTCTGTGCAAAGTTTCAGCTTCCAATTGTAATCAGGCTGAGTGAATTAAGTGTAGGAACATTCATATGTGAAGCATGTTCACTAGTTCCTAAAACAGGCGCAGATTTCGAAGTCAATGTTTTGGTCATTTCTCCTAGCACAGTGTAAAGTTTTGCATGAGTGAGGGCTTAATCTTTAAGTTGGAAGATAAGCTACTTATGTCTAGAAGCATTTTGTAAAACGGGTTCTATTCAAGGAGAACCAAGTCTTAAAAGTTACAGGTGTAAAGTCGACTGTTTTGGATAACAGTTTCTGACATAGGTAACTTGTGAAATCAATTTCTCAAGTTATACTTAATCTTTTGGAGTAATTCAACTTGGAATAGTTGCGCAATCTCTAGGAGATGATTCGTACAAAGTTTCATCAAAAACTTTACAGATTTGATAGGTCAATGTGAATGAACAATGCAGCAGACTTTTCTGTGTATCATCTTCTTCACAGATTTGTTAATTTCTGATAAGTTAGCAATTGATCCTCTAAATTAGTGAAGTGTTTGACTTACTCTTGGTATAGAGGTGCTCTAATCACAAGAGTAAGTTGTTCTTTTGGAGATTAACATTCTCCATCACACTCCTGATTGGAATAAACCATTCCATGTCCATGTGGATGCATCCAATCATGCCATAGGATGTGTGCTAGCACAACCCACAGGTGAAGGAAACTTAGACTTGCCCATAGCATATGCTAGTAGATAGCTCACCGCAGCTGAACAAAACTATACCACAACTGAGCGAGAGGGCTTAGGCATGGTATATGCTGTGAAGAAGTTTAGACACTATTTATTGGCCAACAAGTTCAAGTTTTTCACTGATCATCAAGCTTTGTTATATTTGGTCAATAAACCTTGCAATACTGGACACTTAGTAAGATAGTTCCTCTTACTAATGGAGTATGACTTTGAAGTTGTTGTCAGGAAAGGTAGAACCCACCTTCGGGCAGATCACCTTTCTCGCATCACTTCAGAAGAGTCACCGCAAGGAGCGTCTGACGAATTACCCGATGCTTATCTGTTCAATTTAGAAGTTGTTCCTAAATGGGCAAATAAGTTGGTACCAGTCCTAACCTTTGGACCCGCAAATAAAAATGTTGAAACATCACAAGAAGAAATTGTAAAATCACAAAAATATCACATATTGGCAGGAAGCATGTACAAACAAGATACTGAGGGTGTATTAGCTTGTTGTGTTGAGGACGATGAACATAGTAGTTGGTTGCAACAAGCTCATGAAGGATTGCTAGGAAATCATTATTCTAAACAGCACACATTACAAAATCTGAAACGTTTAGGAGTGTATTGGCCTAGCATGGACAAAGAAATACATGAGTGGATTAAGAATTGTCCAATGTGTAGAGAGAGACCACCAGTGGAGCATGCCACCCTTTATCAAGTGTCATTAATTCCAGATTAGAGTGCTCCATTGGTAGAGTTTATGAGGTCGGGAAGATTACCCAAAGAGGCTAGTCTAGCAAGAAGACGAAGCATGGAGCAAGAGCTCAAGGCTATGCCTTAGTAGGAGACAACCTATACCGAAGAGGCAAAGATGGTTACTTAAGACTGTGCGTTCATGAATCAGACTATTTAAAGGTCTTAGAGACTGCACACAACGGTGTTGCAGGTGGACATTTTGGTCCTGACCGAGTCATTAAGACCATTCTATTCTCAGGACTTTGGTGGCCCACTCTTCATATGGATGCACATACCTATGTGAAGAAATGTGACACATGCCAACGTGCACAATATCCAGTTAGAAAAGACGAGATGCCTTTGAGGCCAATGATGGGAGGGCGTGCATTTTCAAAGTGGGGCATAGACTTCATAGGTCCTATTAACCCCCCAGCTAGAAACTCCCATGTAGAATATATTATCGTAGCCACATACTACCTTACCAAGTGGGTAGAAGTCAAAGCCACAACAAAGAATGATGCTCAGACGACGACAAAGTTCTTATTTGAGAACGTGTTCACGAGATATGGGTTACCAATAGAACTAGTAAGCGATAGAGGCACACACTTCTTGAATGAAGTCATTGAAAATCTTCTCCAAGAATTCTTGGTGACACATAAGAAGTCTGCCCCCTATCATCCACAAGCTAACGAACAAGCTGAGAGCACAAACAAGATCTTATGTAATGTCTTGACCAAGCTTGTAAACAACAAACGCTTTGATTGGGATAAACAGCTTCATCATGCTGTTTGGGCTTATCGAGTTGCCTATAAAACGGTACTGAATGCCACCCCATTTCATATGGTCTTTGGACAAAATGCTTTGCTACCATTAGATTTCCTAATCCCAGCATTAAAAGTAGCACAAGAGCATGAGTGGAATGGACATGAATTTTCCTCTAGGATCTTTGATCTAGAACGCTTAGGTGAGACAAGGCTACGAGCGGCAGCAGGCATCTATGCTGCAAAGAAAAGACAAAAGGCATACTTTGATGCACACATCAAGGATAAGGGATTGAAAGAGGGAGATCTAGTGTTGGTGTACACACTAAAACAACATGCCCGTAAGTTGGAAAGACGAGGATATGGACCCATGATCATTAACAGAATTTCCACTAGCAGTGCAGTTCAATTGGCTACTTTAGAAGGTGATATCTTGCCCAACTATATTAGTGGATGTAGAGAAGTTATACCAAGAACCTCTTACAAAGGATATGCTTACGAGACTCAACACCGCTAAGAAGCGAAAAGAAGAGGAGTTAAGGATGAGAGAAGAAGCACAAGCAGAAGCCAGAGAGCATATTAGGCGAAATAAGTTAAGGTGATTAGGCCTAGATGTCAACTCAAAAGCCCCAAAATATCACATGGATATGTGCCAAAAATCGGGCATAACTACTTCTCAAGTCATTGACCGAAGTCCCTTTGTGACCATAGAGATAGGACAAGGAGAGGGTGCCACGAGTGTGAAAGCATTAATTGACTTAGGTGCAGCAAGTAGTGCAGTTTTACTATCCTACTGCCAAGACTTGCAGTTGAATATCAGTCCCATAGAAGCATATCTCATAGGATTGGGAGGTGTGGAAACCCCTTGTTTGGGCGAGGTGGAACTTCCCATCTACCTTCAAGATGTTCCAATGAAAATCAAAGTGCTAGTGTGTCAAGATGAGAACCTTACAGAACCACTTGTCTTGGGTCAAGATTGGATCTATGACCATGCAGTTAACTTAAACCTAAGAAGTCAAATGCTTCAAGTTTGGGTACATGAACAATGCATTACATTAGAATTAGAGAACTGCATGCTCACAAATCATGGCACCACACACTCTCTTAGTTCTTCTAAGACTAATCATATGGAAGAAGATGTTGTATGTGTCAAAAGCTCTATGATGCAGAAGGAGTCAATCGTGGAAGAACAGGTTCGAAGGCACGTGGATCTTTCTTCTTCTCCAAAGACTCAGGTGACCTCAGTAGTTCCACCACAAAGACAAACACAACTGTTCACGAAAACTGCTAAAGCAAATAGAAAGACATCCTTCAACAAGAAAGCAGTTCCGAGCATGAAGCAGATCTGGGTACGCAAAGGAGAGCAAACTCCAACCTTGGCCCCACAAACCCCATCCAGGCAAGCCAACCAGGCCAGACGACGCAGGAGGAAGATCGAACAAGCTCAACCACAAGATCTCGGACAAATTTGGGTGCCTAAGAAATTAGTTGCAGCTCAACAAGGGCGAATACACATATGGGTACCCAGGAAGCTCTTACGTCCGCAACAACCTATGCTCTCCCATACGCGAAAAGTCTCAACAAAGAAGCCAAGGCGAGGCAAAGGTCAGAACCAAATACCAAGAACAAAAGTAGACCAACTAACCTCTTCAACGCGAGACAAACGACGAGCCATAGAGATATGGGTATGGAAGCCAAAAGCATCGGTAGGCCCCAGAGAACCAAAGGGCCAACCCCGAAGGATCCAACCCTCAAGAAACCATCCAAACATGAAGCAGCCAAAGGAGATCGTTACACAGTCGAAGACTGTTCTCAAATGGATCCCTATAAGGAGAATGATCAGCTGCCATGTCGAGATACAATGGATACCTCCAACAAAGATGGCGTCAACATCTGCAAATGACCTCAAGCCTCGACGAGGACAACCATGTGCTCCTCGCACAACCCAGTCTTTTGCACCATTCAGGTCATGCATTTCCAAAGTATGCATTAATATAGGGCCACATTACATGGCCGTGCATAGACACATTGGAGAGTCCCATGCACAAGAGCACATTGACATACGTCAACTATTTTTTCTGATTCTAACATCTGTCTTCTTGTTTGGTGACATTATTCCTCCAAAAAAAAAGGGGGGGGGAAAGAAAAGAGAGAAAAAAAACTTGTTCCTAGGTTTGGCTCTTGGAACATGAATGAGTCATGCTTAGTTGAAGGTGGAACTGTTGATTACTGGGCATTATCAGTTTGGATAGAAGTGTGTCTCGGCTAGCAGATGGTATAATTGCTGTCTTATCTGGTAGATGTCAAGAACTTGGCATTAACATGGCATCCACAACTATGGTTTCCTCTTACCATGGTAGGAATGAAGAGCTTGAAGGTCCGCAACTTGAGAGATGCTTAACTACCATATGTACAAGAGCATCCAAGGAGATATCTACAAGGGATAGTTTTGGTACCATGCAAATCCTTGTATGTATACTGAAATATAAAAAAATTCAATTCTCAGTATTTGGCAAATGATGCTTTGAAAAGAGGAGACAGGATCAACCACTCAAAAGATCTCATCAGTGGACCATCAACATGGACATTCATCAACAATGTTCCATCCCAAAGGCTGAGTGTACAACACGAAGAGAAAAACATCGATCGACCTTCTCCATGGTAAGTATCTTTACTTTGGAAACATCATAACCATGATAGCTTAGGAAACCTCTCCGTCGGCATACCCTTGAGCACTTAGCTCAAGACTCCCAATTTTTGCACTATACTTCTTCCAATGCATTTCCCAAATAAGCATTCATAGGGCTATATTACAAGGCCATGCACAAGGCACATATTTTTCTCAACCCATGCACGAACACACTTACCCATCACTCACTATGGGTTACGAGTACTTGGCATGATTCCTATGAACATCAACTTTGGAAGATCTAGAAGACACCAATGGAGACTCACACAGTCACGCTGGAATCCAAGGAAAAGCACATATCAAGGGACTACAACGTGCAAAGAATCGCAGTGACAGATGAAGAACCAGACAACCAACCCTACCACATCTGGAAGTCAGACGACTTTTGCTTATACAGAAGGGACACTCCCTCTCAAAGCACTACTTGGAACAACCATTACAACAAGGGTATGTCAGGGACGACAGACTCGAGAGGGGGGGGGGGAGTGTTGGAACTCAAGGTCAAGCATAAAACATGGAAGCACATCAAAGAAGTGGACATAGAAGAAGAGTGAGCAAGTAGGGAGCTCCAAGAAGTGTCAAGGTCAAGCATAAAACATGGAAGCACATCAAAGAAGTGGACATAGAAGAAGAGTGAGCAAGTAGGGAGCTCCAAGAAGTGTATGTCAAATTTTCAGAAGAATTCCCTACAAAAATAGTGATTTTCATCACTAAAAACCATTGTAAATACTATTTTCTATTTTTGTAACTCCATTTTGTTCAAGCTTAGGAGCCCTTGAGCTTGAGGAGTATTAGAAGTATCATCCTACCAATATTCATAATTTTTAGACTTCGTTTGAGCCCTCAAATAAGCCCTGGAACCTAATTTTTAACTAGGCCGGACACTAGGTCTGGACAGGGCCAAAACTACTCAAAAAACTATAAAAAGAGCTAGAGAGCTCATTTTTGAGGTTAGCTTGTTAGAGAATAGAGCTTTTGTAAGAGAACTCTTTTGCAATCAAAGCTTTCCATTGTTCCTCTCTTTGATCTTACCTTGTGCGCATGTGTGTGTATGTGTGTGCATGTTTGTGTGCTTTCACTCACGCTTGAGCTACACCACACACAAACAACACTGCAAGCATGGAACACATGGTCCCTCACAACTGTCAATGCGCTCTGACTATCGATGAAGATGGTGGTGGCAGAAGATTGAACAACACCCAAATCAACAATAAGGCATTTGAGCTACACACACTCAATAGTCACTGTGAAAGCTTCCCTATACCCAGCGTCACAACTGGAAGTGGCTACAGTAGGCTGCTTCTTAATCAGGAAAGATATGCATGAGCTACCAAGCATGAAGCAAAAAACACTAGTGGACACATGAGTGTCATAGCAACCAACCCAATCAGAGTCAGAAAAAGCATGCAGATCTGGTGGTAGTGATCCCCCCTTGGGATAAAACAACCCAAGTAGTCGGGTACCAATCAAGTAGTGAAAGATGCGCTTAACCACTTGCCAATGCTTGACACCTAGGCAATGCGTAAACCTGCTCATTTGTGAGACAATAAACTAAATATCTGGCCGAGTAATGCATAAGTAAATCAAGCATCCAATAGCCTACTAATAGAGAACAACATCAAATGCAGGTCCAACATCATGAAGACTCAATCGTAAACTTTTCTCCATAGGAGTGGCAATAGGTTTACAATCTTCAAGGCCAAAACGCTACAATAATGTTTCAATATATTTCATTTGATACAAAGCTATTCTACCATCAACTTGCATAAATTGAATGCCCAAATAATGATGCAAATGCCCCAAATCAAGCATCTCAAATGAGGCATGCAAATTAGCCTTGAAATCAGCAATACGCTTCTCATGAGGACCTAAATAATGCTGATAGAGAACATACACAACAATGATCAGAAGCACATCATTAGCATGCTCAATGTATAAAGTGCTTTCAATTGGACTGTTCTCAAAACCATGTGCAATCAGATAGGCATGTATCTTTTCATACCAAGCATGTGGTGCTTGCTTTAAACCATATAATGCCTTCTTTAACTTGCACACCTAGATTTCATGCCCTTTTTGCACAAAGCCACATGACTGAAAAACATACACTTCATGCAAGTCACCATTCAGAAATGCTCTTTTAATGTCCAAGTGATGTACATTCCAACCATGATGAGCTGCAAGTGCACAGATGGTACAAACAATAGTCATTGGGCAAGTAGGTGCAAAGGTTTCATCAAAATCAATGCCTCTTTCCTATGCATAACCCTTTGCAACAAGCCTAGCCTTATACCTATCAGCTCTTCCATCAAGCTTACACTTTATCTTGTATAGCCACTTAGTGCCAATGGCCTTCTTGCTAGGAGCCAAGTCACATAAAGACCAGGTACCATTTTTCATGATAGCATCATATTCAGATTGCATTACAGCCATCCAATGTTCAGAATTTTGGTGCTTCATCACACAAAACATGCTCAATCTCATCACAGAGAATAGAGGCAGCCATAGCATAGCAATCTAATGCAAAAGAGGCACTATGAGAGCCTGAACGAGTATGGTATGACAGAGGTGCATCTAATTTGCTATCACGCAAAGCGTGCACTAGCAATTTTGACATGGTTTTTGCCTCCTCAATATCAGCTCTCTCATCAACAAGTGCATCATGCAAATCTGCATCAGAAATGGAATGGTCTACATCATCACACAAAACTTGTAATGGCTGAGAAGTTGCCTCATTAGGACCAGCACTAGATTTTCCACCTGTAAAAAGCTGCAACAAACTATCATACATGTCTTTGGAGCTAACATATGTCTCCTTCGTACATGAAAGTAAAGGATGAATAGCATCTTCCACAAAAACAATCAAGGATGTTCAAAAGATGAAATGCCATGCTTAAAGATTATGTGCCCAAGGATTTTGCCTTGGCACACCATGAACACACACTTCTCTAGGTTCAAACATACTTTATAAATTCTACATTTTTCAAAGATGGTTCTCAGGTCAGCAATATGTTGTTTTTGCACCTTGGAATGTGCACAAAGGTAACCAATATATACTTCTAAGCATTCCCTAAGGAAATCTTTGACCACATGATAGATAATTCTCTAAAAGGTATCCATTGCATTAGTCAAACCAAATGGCATGACTCTAAATGTGAAGATGCCCCATTGTTTTGCTAAAGTAGTTTTTTGTTGATCTTTGGGGCAATGGACAATTGGTTGTATCTTATGAATTTATCTAAGAAGTTGTAAACATCTTTTCGTGCCACTCATTCCAATAAATGATCAGTTATCGGAAATGGACAACTATCTCTAATGTTTGCTTGATTGACTTTCTTTAAATTGATACACACACAAATTTTTCCGTTCCTTTTAGGTACTACTACCATAGGAGAGATGCATTGAGTGTGTTCAATTTTATAGATGAAGCATATGCCCAACACTTTATCTATCTCTTCATTGATCTTCTTGGATTATGCTTTGTTTTAGGTGTATTGTCTTTGTTTGATGAGCTTGTATGTGCTCATTTGGACTCCTATGAGAGAATATCTCTAAATCTACACCTTTCAAATACTTATAGAACCAACAAAACACATCTCGATATTCTCTCAAGAGAATAATTAAGGATATTTCTTCCCTTGTAATGGGATTGTTGGCAACTTGTGTACACAAATCCTCACTATTCTCAAGAGTGATAACTAATTTATTTGTATTTTTTTTATATGATTATCATATTATAGCCTCTCTATCATGCATTTACACTTGGATAAGAGTTTTTTTTATTGAGTAATACTTGAAGTTCTCGGGGACTTCAAATACTATGTCTTTCTCCTCTTCCTTTAACTCTTTACACTTGGGTATAGCTTTCTCCATTTGATAGAATTCTTGAGAATATTCCATTGAGTTAGGAGTCCTCCAATCCTGAAATCCAACCTTAGGCAAATATTGTCTCTCTGAGTTATAAGGAATGTCTGTAATGTATGACAACTCTTTGCAACCTGTTACTCTATTTCATTTCCTATCATCTCACCAAGATGTTTTCTCCACTATTTGCTCTCTCATAGACCGAGATTCTAGATAATACATAGTCTATCTCTTCATTCTCATATTTGTAAATCACGTGGAACATGAGGAGATCATAGCCCTCTTTATCTTGACGTGGAGTGAGCATCTATTCATTATTTGACACATCTAGGGAAGCCATGTTCTAAGGCTAGTCATATGGTTCAAAATCTTCATCTCGAAATCTCATGTGCATGTAATAGGGATTTTAAATAGGTCAATCAAAGCTAAACTCCTCCCATGTGAGAATTTCATTCTTTCTTCTCCTGGCCTCTTGCCTTTGAGAAACTCTACTCATCCATCCCCATGCTTCCAACTTTCATTCTCCACTTCCAACTAATTGGAGGACTCATTTTTAGTTACATCTTCAACATTCCAAAGGATAGAACTCCATTGGAGTGGTGAAACATCTCTATATGAGTTGTATATTAAGTTTATCTATGTTGTAGTGCCTTGATATTGTAAGTAAACTACATTAGTACCCCAACCTTGTACCACTTGTAGTTGGCAAAGGAAAGCTCTTCCTAACAACAACTTATAATTGCTTGCTTTTTTAAATCACAAATGGTGAGAGTATGTTCAAACCCCACCCCACACGTACTTAAAGTTACTCCTTCTAACAATCCTAATGGCTTGTCCATGTCTCCATTTGCTACATGTGACTTCCGTGCATTTGGCCGTAATGCCCATTGTAGCTCAGTGATGAGTAGCACCTCCTTTAATGTCAATCCGGGAAGACATGAGGATGGTATGAAGACCTCGAACAAGTGATGGCACAAGTGTGTGAGTGAGAAGCACACTAACATGCACACACATACACACACGCGCACACAAGGCAAGATTGAAGAGAGAGACAATGGAGTTCTTAGATTACTCAAAAGTGCTCTTACAAAGTTCAATTCTACAACAAATCTACCCCAAAAATGAGCTCTCTAGCTCTTTTTATAGTTTTTGACTAGCTTTGGCCCTGTCCAGACCTAGTGTCTGGCCTAGTTAAAAATTAGGTTCTAGGGCCTATTTGGAGGCTCAAATGGAGTCTAAGAAATATGAAAATTGATAGGTAGGTACTTCTAATGCTCCTCAAGCTCAAGGACTCCTTGGCTTGCACAAAATGGAGTTACAAAAAGGTGGAATGGTATTTATGATGGTGTGGAGTGATTAAAATCACTATTTGGAAAGTATTAACTTAGGAAAAAATGATGGCCTATTTGCCAGATCTTCTTTGACTGCTTTGTCTGCTTGGCCCTTCTCGTTGGCTCCCTTGTCTTGTAAGTCCTTGACCACCCTGACCACTGCCAACATTCCCCCCTCTCTCGCGTCTGTCGTCTCTGACAGACCCTTGTTGTGTGGACCGTTGGATGTAGTACTCTACGATGTATGTTGCTAAGTGATGTTCTGCTATTCTCAGTCCTTTGGCCAGATCAGTGAGTAAGGCATCCCAGTCTACTGGCCCAGGTACCTCCGGATGTTCCATGCATAGCTGTTCTGAGTGTAGGGCCTGCTCAACCGCAAATAGCTATAATAGGTGAGATGGTTTGGGTATGAATATCTCGGAATGATATTCCCATAACACTGTGATAAACATCTCCTCAAATGTTTGCTTGAAGCAGGCTGGTAGGTACTTGATACGAGCATGCCACACATAGACAACATGGATGGGTGGTGTTGTGCTCATGTCATAGGCGAGATCCTGGTTGCCTTCATTGAATCCGAGAGCCGAAAGGTGAGGTTGTTTGACATTTCTAAAGGTCCTGAATGTAATTAGCATTAACTCAAAGATTTTGAGGCACATTTGTGCCATGATATCTGGTACATTTTTGAACCTGATTGCCCAATGTCGGATAGTGGAAATCATGTAGCCGACTGTGGGTTGGCCTCGAGGGGGGACCAAATATACGTAGTTGAGCCACTTCTCACATCCTTTAACTGTCAAAACTGTTTTAGTGTATTCTGGCCATGATCTTCGTCGAAAGACAGGGCAGTAGCATGGGTTATACTTGATATATAGAGGCATGTTATTCCACGTGCGTACCATCTCAGGGTATGTTTCAAGCAGGCATATCCTCCAGGTAGGTTGAAATATATTCCCATGCGTGGCACTTGCAGGAATGTCATCTGGTGCAAACTGTGTTGCCGAGGTTGGTTCTTTGGTTGTGCGTTGCTTTATTTCAGCATTGTAATCTGCCAGTAATACACAGAATGGAACATACAAGTCATCGGACGTGCCAATCCACCGATGATGGGAGAGGTTTCGGAAGTAATCCGATTTGATGACGACTTCTTCCAATCGGGACGCGACTGTATTTGTACTGAAACTCTCTCATCATGGGTTGCACCACCCTTCTCTAACTTTTGCATCCATTCAGGAGCTTCGATCTCAATTGTGTCCATTCCTTCCTCTGTTTGCTTATCCTCTGGTGCAGGCATGGGTACATATGGGTCTTCAAAAATCTCCTCAACTTCAATTGGAACTAAGTCCTCAGGTTCCGACTCCACGAGGGGAGAGGGTTGACGCTCATATGGAAGAACTTTATTTTGTAGTTCTGCCAGTTGTGCTCTGAGTTCTGCGACTTCCTCAGATGTGTCTGCGGCAGCTGTGACTTCTTTTGGTGACTCTTGCTGAGCTTCCAGTTGCTTTAGCAGGTCATCCCTCTCTTTTTCTAAGGCTGTGTGTGCTTCCAGGAGATCGGCATGTGTTTCCAACATGATTTGCATATTTTTTGATGGAATGGCCTTGAAGTTCTCTAGGTCGATTTCCTACGGTGATCCCTCCATTGCTGCTTCTAGGTTTTCTTCATTCTGTTTCTGTAGTCTTTTATTTTCTTCAAGTGCTGCGTGCATATGTTTTCTGAGTAATGTGAGGTTACTTCGAAGTTTGAGGTTGTCAATTATCTGGGCGTGTAGCATTTCGTCGAGTTGCTGTTTTTCTTCAGTATCTGATTGGGGTGGATTGGCAATTAACTGATTATGTTGTGCGTGCAAGGTGTCATACTGCTGTTGTAGTAGCTGCTTTTCCTTCTCCAAGTTTATGAATCTTTCTTGTAAGGTTTCATGGGTTCGGAACAGATTCGTATGCTGAGCATCTAGGTGCTGGTAATGTTGTTGTAATTGAGACATGCACTGGTACAAAGTATTAAATACATTATTAAAAGGAGTGGATGCAGGGAGGGTGTTGAATGTAGGAGGGTGTTGAATGCAGGAGGGTAGGGAAATGGGAAGGGGAGTGTGTATGCTATGCTCGAGAAAGGTGAAGTGGGTGGCAGGGGAATGGGAGATTGTGGGAATATAGGGGGAGGGAGAGGTGCGGAAGTGGGTGATATGTCCATGAAGTCATATGTGGGTGCGGTCGTGGGAGTGATGGTGTACATAGGAATCATCGGTGTGGTGATGGTTGTGAAGGTGTAAAGTGGTGTGTGTAGTTGTGAATATAAACCACCAGAAAGTGTGATAGGGGGAATGGGGTTTTCGGTGGCTACGGTTAGAATTACAATGTCAGTGGTAGTAAACACGATCGTGTTGGTGTCAGGTTGTGCAGATTGTGAGGGTGGAGTGACATTCTATGCTTCGGTATGGGAAGTGGAATCTGAGGCTGTGACAGTGGCAGTGACAGTGGTGGTAGGAGGTTAAGGTGGTGGAGTTGGAGGGAAGGGTGGTAAAGGGGGTGAAGGGGGTGCACTTGAGGTATGGGCTTCCTCAGTGTCATGAATGGTATGAGCTGTGCACGTGGTCGTGGATGTGGTGCCTTGTGGTTCTGATACCAATACATTCATTTGTTTCCCTGGTCGAGGTGGACATCTGTCGTATCTTCGCTCAGATCTTCGCGAGTGTGCGACGGCGGTATGTACTGTCTCAGGTACCCCTAATGCATCAGCGATCATGTCAAGGGTTGCTCTGTATTGCTCATCCACACCTTCCTCTTCAAGGATTTGGTTCATGAGGGCTTTTCCTGCTGCCAGGGACAGTTTGTGTTGTTCTTGAACTCGGTTGATGGTATCATACAATTTTTTCAATTGCTTCGTATAAGCACGGGCACCTTCAAGTTTCGATACAACTTCTTGCTCATATTCATGCTCTTCTTCATCGGATAGTCCTTCTTGTTCATCCTCTTGCTCCTCTTCTGTAGTCTTCTCTTCATTTTCATCTACTTCAACAACTTTTGGTTGGATTGGATGGGGTCGGTCCGTGACTGTCTGTTGCCTGCTTGCTTGCTCTGCCTCAACTTCCAAATTAGTAGCATTAATTATTCTGGCTACTTCCTCATCAGTTAGATCTTCTAGTGTAAAGCCATGAGGGAACTCTAAGTCGGTGGGTATGGGTGAAAACTTGGAAACACCAGATTTGTTCCTTCTGCGCTATGCCTTGGTAATCTGATAGTGAAGGGTTGCACTCGCCTTGGAAGTCATGGAGTTGTGTCCGGTGTCAGTGTAGCACCTCGGGCCTGTGCACAAGGCATCTGAACTGCTCCCCTCATTTTCTTGGATGGAGGCCCTGTGGCTGATAGTCTGCGTTGAAATTCTTGCACCCTGGTCCAAACAAGTGCCCTTTGAATTGGCACATCATATGCCAAGCATCGGTAAACAATCCTTGTGAGAGCACAACATCCATAAAGTACTGACTTTTGCTTCTTATACCACTGTTGATGTGCCAAGTGTATTTGGTCAATAATCCAATGAGGCATGTTGATTGTCAAATCGAAGGCGTCTGCTAAATATAGACTGAACCAGATCTTCTTGGGTGGCATCGTGAATCTCCCTTGAGCAGGGAATGCGAAATGTTGCATGCACATTCGGAGGTGAATGACAATAGTTGGTCTCATTGCCACCATGTCCTTGAGTTTAGTCAGGTTCCTGTTTTTCATGTTGTCTGGGACCATTGACTCCTTCTCTGTGGGGATATGCATGCCTTTCATGTCGAGAGCTTCCCTTACCAAATTGTTCATCAATTTGAAGTGCTTCAGTTCATTATGCTTACTCGTGATGTGTGCCCTTGGGGAGGATTCTGAACAGTTATGGCATGTAAAGCTCTCAAAGCCAGTGGTCTTTCCTTCAATTCCTCCTCAATGGGGAGACTTTCAATGTCCACAATCTGAGGGCTGGTGCCTGCCTGGGAGCTAGTTCTGCAGCCTCGACCATATTGAAGGGACGTGTCACTGGTTCTGTGAGAATATACAAATGAATGTTAACATTGCAAATGGACACCAAGTGGTCATGTGTCCTCGTTACAACATTAACATGAGTTTTTAGTGATAAGTTAGTTAGTCAGTGAGTGCTCGGTGATTGTGGGTGTAGTTAGTGGATGATTTGTCCTAAGAGCTAAATGGAAAGTTGCAGTGTGAGAATGATGCAATTAGTAGGTGGGATTGAATTTACAAGTGGGGGTCGGGGGGTTTATTACAAGCTTTGGGCAGCCAAACACACTGGATGGCTTTCGGTTTTGGTTCTGAGGAGACTCTAGAGGGCTTTGTGAGAGTTTCTGCTTGGAAATGAGGCTTTCTAGGGACCCACTTACAAGTGATTCTACTCGTGCTCCTGGGTGAGTATGTGTTTGTGCATGTCAAATAGGAGTGGGTGTCAGTTGTTTGAGTGAGTGAACCATGTTGTACAAGGTGTAGTCTCTGTGTAGCTATTTGAGCCCGCAAGCAAGCCTTGGGCACCCAAATTTGTCTTGATTGTGGGCCAGTATTCATCGACTTCTTGGGTACCCAGATAGACTTAACTTTCACAGAAGAATTTTTGGAAGAATTCTTATTAATGTCGTGTCGTTGATCACTAATAGGAGGTTGAGCCAGTTGTTGTGGCTTGACCGCAATAGGATGCTCGCCTTTCCGCACCCACATTTTTTTTGGTGGCTAGGACACCTTGCTTCGTACTTTCTTTTGGCTTCGAGCATAGGTAGTCTGCTTCTTCTGCCTGTTATCTACCTCTGGTTGCTGATCCCGATGGCCTTTGGAAAAGAAGGGAGTTCCATTGTATCCTTGACTTCTTTGTTGCGATAATCATCCCTCTGCATCACATAGTTTTGGACAAGAATAGCATGGTCATCTTCATGTGTACTCCTGGAAGGACCAGGAGTGTGTGCCTTTCCTAGTTCCTTGAGTGCTCCATTGTCTAACTCAACTGTAATTCGACTCTGATTTACCCATACTTGAAGAAGTCCACTTCTTAGGTTTAGGTTGACTGCATGATCATAGATCCAGTCTTGACCCAGGACAAGAGGCTCAGTGAGATCCTCATCTTTACACACTAGTACTTTAACTGTCAGTAAAACATCTTGAATGTAGAGGGGAAGTTCCACCTCGCCCATGCAAGGGGTCTCCACGCCTCCCAATCCTATGAGATATGCTTCTATAGGATTGAAATTTAATTTCAACTTTTGTCAGTAAGAAAATTTAACAGCACTAGTGGCTGCACCTGAGTCAATCAAGGCCCTTACAGTCCTTGCACTCTTTCCTTGTCCTATCTCTACGGTTACAAAAGGGCGTCGATCAATTATTCTATGAGAACTAATACCTTGAAACTTCACACATCGCCATATGATATCCTGGGTGCGCATAGTCATCTGTCCTAGGCTGATCCCTACCCTGCCTTCACAATTTCATTCTTCGGATGCGTTCCAATGCTTCTGCCTGTGCTTCCTGTCAGATTCGCTTTTCTTCTTCCTTGCGTTTCTTAGCAGTATTGAGTCGAGTTAGCATCTCTTCTGTCAGGGGTTCTTGATATAACTTGACTCTGCATCCGCTAATGTAACTAGGGAGAACATCACCCTCTAGTGTAGCTAATTTAATTGCTCCACTAGTTGAGATCCTATTTATGATCATTGGTCCATAGCCTCTCTTCTCTAATTTCCGTGCATGTTGCTTTAAAGTGTAGAGTAAGACTAGGTCTCCTGCTTTCAAGCCTTTGTCCTTCACATGGGCATCAAAATATGCCTTCTGTCTTTTCTTAGCCGCATAGATTCCTGCTGCAGCTCTTAATCTCGTTTCACCTAGTCGCTCAAGGTCAAAGGTTCTCGAAGAGAGTTCATGACCTGTCCACTCATGCTCCTGTGCTACTCTCAATGTGGGTATCAAGAAGTCCAAAGGTAGCACTGCATTTTGGCTGAATACCATTTGAAAGGGAGTGGCTTGGAGTACCATTTTATAGGCAACTCAGTATGCCCAAACAACATGGTGTAGCTGTTTATCCCAATCAGAGCATTTATTATTCACTAGTTTCATCAGTACATTGCATAGAATCTTATTTGTGCTTTCGGCTTGCCCATTAGCTTGTGGGTGATAGGGAGCAGACTTCTTGTGTACTACCAAGAACTCTTGGAGAAGATTTTCAATAACTTCATTCAAAAAATGAGTGCCTCTATCACTTACTAGCTCTATTAGCAGCCCGTATCTTGTGAACACATTCTCAAATAAGAACTTGGCTGTCATTTGAGCATCGTTCTTCGTTGTGGCTTTTACTTCTACCCACTTGGTTAGGTAATCTGTGGCCACAATAATGTATTCAGCATGGGAACCCTTAGCTGGGGGGTTAATAGGACCTATGAAGTGTATTCCCCACTTAGAGAATGCTCGTCCACCCATCATAGGTTTCAAAGGCATCTCATCTTTACGTATAGGATACTGAGTTCGCTGACAGACGTCACACCTCTTCACATAGGTATGTGCATCCATGTGAAGGGTCGGCCACCAAAGACCTGCAAATAGTATAGCCTTGATCACCCGATTTGGTCCAAAATGTCCTCTTGCTACACCTTGGTGAGCAGTTTCCAAGATTTTGAGATATTCACTCTCATGGACACATAGTCTCAGGTAACCATCTTTACCACGCTTGTATAAATTATCATCAATAAGTGAGTAGTCTAGGGCTTCTTGTTCTAAACTTCTTTGCCTCGTCAGGGTCATATCTTGAGGGAATGTTTTCGTCCTCAAGAAGGCTACTAGTGGTTCACTCCAATCTGGTGCTAGAGACACTTGGTACAAAGTTGCGTGCTTCATAGGTGGTCTAACACTACAGACTGTGCATTCCTTACACAACCTATGAACATCTGCTTCCATAGTTGGCCAATGCACTCCGAGTCTCCTTAGTGTCTGTAGGGTTTGTTGCTTTGAGTAGTGTTGCTCTAATGCACCTACATGTGCTAATTGCAACCATTTTGCGTACTCGTCCTCTTCCACACAACAAGCCAATATCTCTTGATCTGTATGCTTGTACATACTTCCTGCCATGATCTGGTATTTTTGGGCTTTTACTATCTCCCTATCTTGAGTGTTTACTACTGGATGTTTAGGTCTGTATGTCAATACTGGTGCTAATGTTTTGGCCCATTGAGGCACGACTTCCAAATTAAACAAGTAAACATCAGGAAGGTCATCCGAAACTCCTTGTGGGGCTTCTCCAGATATGAGCCTAGAGAGATGACCTGCTCTCAGGTGAGTCTTTCCTTTCCTCACCACAACCTCAAATTTGTATTCCATTAGCAAGAGAAACCATCTCACCAATCTACCTGTATTGCATGGCTTGTTTACCAAGTACAACAGCGCTTGATGATCCGTAAAAAATTTAAACTTATTTGCAAGCAAATAGTGTCTAAACTTTTTAACCGCATACACCATGCCTAATCCTTCTCTCTCCATAGTGGTGTAATTTTGTTCAGCTGCATTCAACTGTCTACTAGTGTAGGCAATTGGAAGATCCATATTAACTTCACCAGTAGGTTGTGCGAGTACACGTCCAATAGCATAATTGGATGCATCCACATGCACATGGAAGGGCTTATTCCAATCTGGTGTAGTCAAGATTGGTGCTGAACATAATCTCCGTTTAAGCTCATTGAAAGAGTTCTCACATTCATCAGTCTACTCAAAATTGGTCAAAAGTCCATACAGAGGCTTTGCAATGATGGCGTACATGTGTATAAAGCATCAGTAATAACCACAATGCCCCATGAAAGCTTGTACTTCCTTGACATTCTTTGGCCTAGGTAGCTCTGCAATAGCTCTAACTTTTTCCTCGTCTGTAGATATGCCATTCTTTGACACTATGTGTCCTAGAATGTTGCCTTGCCTGACCATGAAAACACACTTTTCTGGGTTCAGGCAGACGACATTCTCTACATTTGTCAAAGATTTGCCTCAGCTCAGGTATATGTCTGTCTAATGTTGGAATGAGCATAGAGATCATCAACATAGACTTCCAAATTCTTCCTCAAGAACTCTTTAAATACGTGACACATCAATCTCTGAAAGGTTGCAGGAGCATTGGTAAGACCAAATGGCATAACTCAAAAAGCAAATATGCCCCACTCTGTGGCAAAAGCCATCTTATGTTGATCTCTCGGTGCAATGGCCAGTTGATTGTAACCAGAGAACCCATCTAGGAAGTTGTACACTTCCTTGCCTACTACCCTTTCTAATAGATGCTCAGTGATAGGAAGCGGATAACTATCTCTGATGGTGGCTGCATTAACCTTCTTCAAGTTAATGCATACAGGCAACTTGCCGTTCTTTTTGGGGCACCACTACAATGGGGGATACCCATTCAGTGTGCTCAATTTCATAGATAAATCCAGCTTCAACCAAGCAGACTATCTCCTCTTTGATCTTGGCAGCGTAGTTGTCATTGTACATGTATGGCTTTTGTTTAGAGGGTCTGGCCTCTGAGGTCATGGGGATTGTATGTGAGCATATGTCCAGGTCTACACCCTTCAGGTCCTTGTAACTCCATGCAAACACATCCCTATATTCTCGTAGTAAGGATATCAGCTCTTGCTCCTCTTCTTCAGTAAGGTCATGTCCTATGTACGTGCATCTCTCCTCTCCTTCTTCTATGGCTACCACTATTTTCTTGGTGGTTTCTTTGTTATCATAGGCCTCTCCTGCTTGTGCATCGCGTTTTGTCATTCTTATCATGACTCTCCTGTCTTCTATTTCATACTTCTTAAAGTTTTCTGGGACCTCGAACAAGGATTCTTCCTCCTCTGGTGTGGCTTCATTCTTCTTCCTTTTCTTTCCCTCACTCTTAGTGGTCACTTGTGTGGTTAATCTCACATCATTATTGAGCTCTTCATGTCTCTGAGGGTAAACTTCTACCTCATAGAAGTATTCTTCATCTGATGCAAATGGTGGATCCATGATGATTGAGTCTAAATCAAAGTCACTTGCATCCTCGAATGCATCAGTGCTAGGTTCACATTCTTCCAGAACCGAGTCTCCCATGATTGGCTCTATGGAGAAGACTGAAATGTCATAGCTATCCTCGTCGCAGTGGGGTGTCCATTGTTCTTCATTGATGGCTACATCCATTGTTGCTAAAATTTCTGCCCAGCCATGAGGTTCAAATTCTTTGTTAGGAAAAATTACAGGTGCATAGGCTGGATCTTGAATTGATCTATGTGTCTCTCTCGCACCTACCTCTCTGGCTTTTTCTCTCTTCTCCTCTTCTAGTGCCACTTTGCACATCCATAAGTGGGTGTCTTCATGCATCCATGAGGATCCTGATCCTATGGAATGCACCGACTCAATATCATCTTTGGCTCTATGGATGGATTCCATTGGATAAGAGGGACATCTCTATGAGAGTAATCTTTGAGATTCACTTTGGTCGTAACACCTAAGTGTTGCAAATACAAGGAATTGGTTCCCCAATCCTGTACCACTTCCAACTGTCGCATAAATGGTCTTCCCAAAATCATCTCATAGGCATGGTTCTTGCTAAAATCATAGATAGCAAATGTGTGCTCAAACTCTACACCACATGTAGTGAGAGTTATTCCTTCTAGCAAGCCTAAGGGTCTTTCTATGTGACCATCAGCCATCTGCAATTTCATTCTCGTTGGCCTAAGTGCTGGCTTGCCCCAACATTTCCATAGGGAAGTGGTAGCAATTGCAACTCCTGCACGTGAGTCCAGAATTGCCTTGGTTGTGTATCCTTGATGGGTGATGGGAAGATAGGTGTTTCCTTCTTCTCCTTCGCTCATATCTCCTATCTTGTCTAGAGGAATTTTTGGCACTGTTCTATGAGAACCTACCTGGGAACGTGGTTTAGCTACCTCTAGTACTTGTTTGGCTACATGTTTCCACAGTTCTGGCCTAACCTTGAGTAGCTCTTCTAAAGTGAGATTGCACTGCACTTTAGTATTCTTCACAACCTCTGTGTTCCTAGGTATGACTGAGTCTTCATTTCTTACCATGACCGTGGGTGCTCTCATGCAAGTAGACTTTGCTTCCCATGGGCCTGTGAAATGGGGCAATTCCTGTAAAGAGTTAGACTCGAAGTCTAATCTCTCCTTAGATTGGGTACTCTCTTGCTCCTCATAAATGGAAGGAATATCTTGTGGGAAATGATCATGCGCATCATCCACAAGTTCGATGGGAGGAGGGACTTCACTTTCTTTAGCCCATTTCTCTTCTTGAATCTCTCACAGGAACTCTGGTGAATACCTATTCATAGAAGAAGAGGTGTCTGGTTCAGCGGAATTAGGCACATAAGCTTCCTGGGCAGGAAGGCTTACCCTTTCACTTGCCTTGCCCTCATTTGAAGGGGTGGGTTCCTTTTCTGATTGTGCAATAAGCCTTTCCAATCTTTCTAGCAGTCCATCAAAGTGCATCTGCGTCTTAGCTGAACTAGAGATGTTAAAGAGGCGACTAGCTTCAAACATGGTTTGAGCCAATTCCACCATCTTAGCACATATTTTGGTTTGTTCAAGCTCTAGTTCCGCTCTAGGGTAACACTTTTCATGATCCGTCACATTTGGCCCTTCTTGGATTCTGGCCTGATATGTCTTAAGCATCATATTTAGGTCCTCGGGAGTGGGATCTGCTAATACTGATCCTATTCTAGGAGCTGGTGGGGTCGCATGAGGCAGGTTGGAAGGTGGTGGATCGGATGGAGATGGGAATGATGGTGGTGGGGTCGTGTGAAAGTGAGGTTGAGAGGTGAGTTCAATTATCTTGGCTCTCGTTTCTCTTAGACTTTCCTCGAATTCAGTCATCTTCCTTGCCCATTTCCTTTTGATTCTCTCGCGGCTATCTTTCCAGGCTCTAGTCCGTTTTTTAGTTGTGCTCTCAGTCTCACTAACCTCAGAATTCTTTTCCTGGCCTAAACCTTGGTTCTGCTTCAATGCCTGAGCTCTCGTGACCACTTGCAATGGTGAAGTGGAAGTCACACTCCCTGTGGAGTCTACAACTAACCCAATAACGTTAATAGGAGTGATCTTTGGCATATTATTGGGATTCTTTGGGCAATCTCTTAACCGCAATCTTGACAAAAGCCTTGAATTGTCACCGATTGGGGTTGTGTAGGTGCAGGCATAGGGCAATCACGAATGAGGTGATCTCCTTGACATCTAAAGCACGGTCCTCTAGGGAATGGGGGTCGTACTTGGCTAGGTTGAGGTCTAGAGTTTGGGTTTGTGTACATGACATTTGCATACTCTGGCTCCCAACTAGGTTCACTTGGCTCTTCAGAGTAATATGACTCGTTATGCTCAGGTGACTGCATGTAGTAGGCCTGGGGGCTATCTATATGTCTAGAATCAAAGCTATGGTCATTGGGGTCACTTTCTGAAAGCAATGGTGTTACTGGCACTATGGCTCTATTCAGGTTCTCTTTTGCAGCTGCATACTTTACTGGGATCACATTGGCTGGAGCTGGAGGTTGTTGGGCTAACACAGGTTGAGGCCTTTGCGGATTTTGGTAGGGTTGCTGATAGGGCTGTTGTGGTCTGCCATATTGTTGTGATGGGTATTGGTTCTGATATCTTCCTTGTTGTGGAGGTGGCTGAGGGTAGTTTTGTCTGACAACTTGTTTGTTGTATGGGCAGTCTTGTGCGGTGTGATTGGTGTATCTTCGCTCTATCGTGCAGTACTGGCTACTAGGATTCACATGGGGTTGAGCCATAATGGGACATACATTCGCCATATGGTCACCTCCACAAGTATAGCACCGCCTCACTTGGGCAAACCTTGGTATTTGTTTGCTTGATACTCCTAGATTCTGAGCTACCTTCTCAGCGAGTTCCTCAATAGAGGTGGATTGCATGGAACTGAGGCTAGTAGAACTATTTGAATCTTTGTAGATTTTCGAAAGCTCTAATTCCTCCCCTAGGTTATCTTCAATGTCTATGCACATGCATACACACTCTTCTATAGTTCTAGGGTCCTTCAAGTACACATATGATCTCAATTTGTTACTTAGCAGTCCATCTAGGAATAAAGCCACTTGTTTGGCTGGCGTGGCTAACTTAGAAACAGGACCTCTCTAGATATTGCCTAAACCTTCTTCCTGCAAGTCTAACCGTCTCTTGAGGGGTTTGCTTAATTGAAGCTATGAATCAGTGAGGAAGTATTATGCATTATGCCACTCTTAGAGAATTCAGTAATGAAAGCCTCTAGGAGTTGGTCTATGTTCTTGAAGTGTCTCTCATTTAGTGGTTGAAACCACGTAAGAGCGGTGTTTTGAAGGGTTAGACCAAAGGCATTGTATTGCGTGAACAGGTCCTCAACTTGTTCAGCTCTCAAGACTTATCTAAATTCAGCCACATGATCGTAGGGATCTCCTGTGCCATCGAAGTAATTCTTCATGGACTTAACTAGCTGTGTAGGTCTCAAGGTTCTGGTGTGTTCCCTAGGCCTTGGCAAAGGAAAATCATTAGCATTTCTTAGGTTCCTTGGAACTATAGTTCTCTTTGTTTCTTCTCTATCCGTCTCTGCTCACGTTCGTTCTCTTCCTATTGGGTTGGCAAAGCTTACCTCAGGTCTATCTCTACTTCTGTCCCTTTTGGCTCCATGATCCTGGGATGTTCCCGCTCCTTGGTGGCCAAAAGAGACATTAGATCTTGGTTGGGAAAAAATAAATTCTCCCTTCCAAGTGTAGGCATGCCTACCATGCTCTGTGACCACAAATATTCTTTCTAAAGTGTTGTCTAAATAGGTTACCTTGCCTGGGCTATCAGGGTCTTTGAATTCATAAATCATGATCGTTCCTATCTCATTAGGCTGATCAGGCTTATACCTCCAAAAAGCTTCGTCAGTCTCCTGGTTCAAGATTAAATCTATGCTCTTGTTGTCCTGGGGGATACAATCTGGTGTGATAATTCTAGTAAGAATAGATTTGCCTCAAGGTGTTTTAGGCTCTCCACCTATGTTTCCTTGTTCTATGTCACCTATGTCTGTCTCTGGGATCACATTCCCGATTTCATATGTCCTATCTGGGTGGCTAGTGACTACGTATATGGTTCCTTCTTTGTCCATGTATGCACCATTTTGAAACTTGACTGCTGGATGTTCGAGTTCAATGGGTTGGTCAGGATTCTTAATTTGGACCACGGACCTTCCTAGGCCATCCTCATAGATGCTAGCACCTAATCGGTTGGTCCTAAGGTATTCCAGCTGCATCTTGTAGGGGCCTTCTACCCTATGTAAATATGGCACGCCTGAACTTCCTATAGGTCTCTCCATACCGTGGGACATCTCAGACTCGCTAGTTTCAGAGCTAGGGTAGTGAGAATGATGGCTCAACTTCTGGGCCCAAGACCTAGCAGTATGGTTGACACTAGCCTCTGAAGATCTAAGACTCTGTCTATCTCTCCCTAGGTGTCGTCCTGATCTAAGGCTCATATGCCTATCTGAGCAATCCCAATTTTTACCCAAGGTACAACCTCATTGCCAATCAATTTGTATCAGTCACTTGGTTCTTTTTAGTTGATTATCGTGTTTATGATCTTGTCTGATATCACGCCGTCAGGAATACATGAGTTAATTTCTGCACTTTAAGTTGATCGTTCCACGTTAAGTTCTTTTCCTTTAAAGTTACCGGTCACACACATGTTATCTCTTGACTTGAACTTGATTTCTTAGATAGTCTTTGACTTGTCTCGTGCCTATCGTTGCCCTGACTTACTTATAGCACCACTCGCACTTAGCCTGAGCTAGGAATTGACTGAAAGAAACTTTGAGAAGCTTGTCGAAGGTAGAAAAGTGCGTTTCGAAGCGACGAAGTTTGGTCAAGCCAACCGGCACAAGACCAGCCCTTGAGCTTTTGGAGACTCAAATAGACCTTATAGTCATGCTATAAGTGCAAAGAAACACACTATGTACTTTGGAGCATCAAAGAGAATGATTCGATACAAAACAGATAGGTTCGAGGGTCGACTAGCTCAAAAAACTTACTATCTATGGAAGAGACAATGAACTTCAAATGCCCATAGCGACCAGCGTGATTACAATTAGAAGAAATCCTTTTATGGGAGTGATACACATAGGGTTGAGTGTATGGAATGCACAAAAATATAAGGAATAAGCAAAATATGCTATAGGAATGAGTGCGACATTCACTGGTGGTACTTCCTATTTTTCAGGAATACGCAGAGATTGACCCCGAGGCAGAAAAACTAAGATTTCTCCAAATCTGTTGAACCAAATGCTTTGAAAATTTACAGGAATAAACTAGACATAATACCTTTCCAATGAGTCCTCTTGCACTCAATTTGGAGCTCTGAGGAGAGAGCAGCAACCTCTGCAAGATTACTGTTGGCGAAGAAGATGATGCAGAAAATTGAAGGAGCAAGACAATGATGGTCACAAGTGTATGTATATTGCTTCCATGTATTTTACAAGTGATTCCAAGTCTTTATATAGACTATAGGAGTGTTCCATGAGTTTTACAAGTTGAATTTGAATTCAAATGAAGGTGGGAATGGTTGTTGGAGGGAATCAATTCACTTTCCTACAATCTAGGAAAAGTGAAGATCTTGATTGATCTACTTTTAGGTGATTGATTGCTTGATTGAATGCAACTTCAACCACCACAAATTCGTGGGATTTGGGCTCTATCTTTCTACCTTTACATGTGTACAACTCAAGGCTTTTACAACGGTAAATGAGCCATCAAAATATTCTCAAAAAATACAATAAGTGAGCATATGAAAAAGAACTCTCCAACGGATATTCTTTCGACGCGATAGCCTTTGATGTAGATCAAATCCACCTCAAGCATAGTGTAAGCTTGATGTTCCAACAGCTCCCCCTCAAGCTAAAGTATGCTTGAGTCTTCATTCTCTGATAGGTTGAATACCTGCCATAGCTTTGAATCTACAAAGCTTTATTCCATCAAGTGCCTTCGTCATCATATCTGCTACTTGCTTTTCAGTCGGAACAAAAGAAATGTCAATCTCCTTTGCCATGAGCTTCTCCCTGATGAAGTGGTAATGGACTTCTATGTGCTTGGTTCTCGCATGGAAAATAGGATTTGCCGCTAGATGCATGGAACTTACATTATCTCCAAATATGTGAAGTTTGAAACTCACAAGTCCCAAATCTGTATACAATGCTTTTAACCATATTGCCTCTTGAGTTGCTATGGTCAAGCCTCTGTACTGTGCTTCAGTTGAGGATAAAGCAACTATTGGTTGCTTATTGGAACTCCATGACACTAGCTTTGAACCTACAAATGCTAAGTAACCAGATGTACTTTTTCTATCATCCTTAGCTCCTGCCCAATCTGCATCTGAGTAGATTTTGATATCCAAATCTGAAGAGTAAGGATAGAATATACCTTCGTTGATTGTACCTTTGAGATACTTAAGTACTCTCTTAGCCGCATCCATGTGTGGTCTTCTTGGTGAGTGCATGAACTGACTAAGCACTCCCACACTATATGAGATGTCTGCCCTTGTATGAGTAGCATATATCAAGCTACCTACCAAGCTTTGATACTCTTTTATGTCTTCAATTTTCTCACCTTCATAAGCACTAAGTTTATGATTTATCTCCAAAGGTGTACCTGCAGGTTTAGTGTTCTCCATTTTGAACTTGAGAAGAAGATCCTGAATGTATCTTCTTTGAGTCAAATACATTCCTTCATCTGTGTATATCACCTGCATACCTAGGAAATATGTGAGCTCACCTAGGTCACTGATTTTGAACTCCTCTTGCATGTGTCTCTTGATCCTTTGAATGCCATTTAGATCATCACCTATCACAATAATATCATCTACATATACACATAGATAGATAACCTCATTGTGATCCTTTCTGATGAATAGAGAAGGATCTGAGCTGCTAGCTTTGAACCCTTGATCTTGAAGATATGTAACCAACCTGTAATTCCAAGCTCTAGGAGCTTGTTTCAATCCATACAATGCTTTCTTAAGTCTACAAACATAAGATGGATGATTAGGGTTTTCAAAACCTGGTGGTGTGACATGTATACCTCTTCACTTATCCAAACCATTTAAGAATGCATTTTTCACATCAAGTTGGAGGAGTCTCCAATTCCTTGCAGCAGCTACACTTATCAATGTCCTGATTGTAGTCATCTTTGCAACTGGTGAGAATGTTTCGTCATAGTCTATACCATGAGTTTGTGAGCATCCTTTGGCAACTAATCTTGCCTTGTACCTGCAAACTGATCCATCTGAATTTCTTTTAACTTTATATACCCATCTGCAACCAATTACCTTTTGATTCGATGACATTGGAACCAAATCCCAAGTGTCCTTCTCCTTCAATGCATCTATCTCTTCGTTCATGGCCTTTTCCCAATTAGGGTTTCCCTTTGCCTCTTCATAGGTTGAGGGTTCCTCTGAAATAGAGTCTTTTGCCAAGTAGATTGAATGCTTTGTAACAAATGTGGAATCATATCCATACCTTTCTGGTTGTTTCTTCTCTCTTGCTGATCTTCTAGGTGCTTGTTTGGAGCATTCTCCAACCTCTTGCATCTTTGCTTTGCCTCTTGACTTCCATAGCTTGTAATCCCTTTCTCTTTCATCTTGGTCATCGTTTGTATCACTTCTTGGATCCTGGACCTGTGTATCATGCTTGCTTCCTAATTGACGAGAGTCAGAATCAAGATCATATGGTAGTGTTACCTTTTGTTTATCTTCATCATACCAAGACCTGTGTTCTTCAAACACAACATCTCTACTTGTAATGAATTGCTTGGTTGAAGGATTGAAGAACCTGTAACCCATCTGAGTTGAATCATATCCAATAAACACTGCCTTTGTTGCCCTTTCATCTAGCTTACCTCTTATTTGTGATGGTACATGAACATAAGCTAAACAACCAAAAACCTTGCAATGTCCAAGACTAGGTTTTCTTCCATGCCATGCTTCATAAGGAGTCATACCTTGAAGTGATTTGGATGGTAGTCGATTGACAAGGTACACTGCAGTTGAAATAGCTTCTGCCCATAGATAATGTGGCAACTTCTTCTCTTCAAGCATTGTTCAGGCTGATCCAACCAATGTCTTGTTTCTCCTCTCTGCAATTCCATTTAGTTGAGGAGAGTACATAGTAGTCACTTCCCTTTTGATACCTTTGTCCTGCAAGAACTCATCAAACTCTTTGGAGAAGTATTCTCCCCCTCCATCAGATCTGAGCTTCTTTAGTGATCTACCTGTATGATTCTCCACATGTGCAAGATACTTCTTGAAGCAATCAAATACTTCATTCTTACTCTTGATAAAGTATAGAACAGTCCATCTACTATGGTCGTCAATAAATGAGACATAATACCTTGATCCTGCCAATGAAGGTTCTTGACTTGGTCCCCATACATCTGTATGTACTAAGTCCAATAAGTTGTTGTGGATGTAGCCTTTGTGATTGAATGGTTGTCTTTGTGCCTTCCCAATCTGACATGCATCACACCCGTTGATCATGTGTTGCTTTGATATGTTCGGCAGTCCTAGAACACTTTGATCCCTGCATATATCCTTCAAGGTTCTTTCATTCACATGAGCAAGTCTCTTATGCCACACTTCAAGCTCACTTAGGGTTTGAGACCCAAAGTTGAATAGAGCTATGTTCCTGGTATCTCCTACTTCAAAAGTAAAGAGCCTACGATGCTTCTCACCTCGGGCTATCTTCTTGAAGCCTTGACATGGATCTTCCACAAAAGCTCCATGTTGGGTGAACCTAACTTGCAAGCCTTTTTCAACTATTTGGCCTACACTTATTAGGTTTTTAGTGATAGTGGGTACATAGAGACCTTACTTAGAATGTTTGTCCTGCCATTGGAAGCTTTGACATTACCAATCTTCTCCACATTGTGCTTCGTGTCATCCCCTGTTTGCACTTCATGTCTATGCTTTGGACTTTCCAAGTCAGATAGAAGAGCAATGTTGCCTGCAACATGATTCGAACATCCTAAATCTATGTAGAACAAATGATCATCTTCTTTACCTTCTTTGTGGCTTAGATTCATAAGAAGTAATGAGTCTTCATGTGGTTGATCTTCTGAATAATTGTTGTAGTCCCTTCTATTATAGCTTCTATTGTTATTGTTGAAGTTGTGTCCACCTCTGCCTCTATTGCTGCCATATCCACCTCTTCCACTTCCTTTCTGGGTCTTCCCATTGAACCAACAATTCTGAGTGGTGTGGTTGGTCTTATCGCATATGGCACAAGGTTGAACATTCTGACCTTTGGCTTTGTCTTGCTTTGGTCCTTTCTTCTTCCCTTTCCACTTACTCTTGCTTGCGAAGTTGGCTTGAGAAGTCTCTTCTTCATCTTCTTCCTTCTTCTTGCCTTTCTGCTTCTTATCCTTCTTATCTGCATATAGAGCACTAGTTGAATTACCATGATAAGAGTTACCTTCCTTTATGCTATTATTGGCTTCTTGATTGAAGAGTTGTCCAAGAAAGATGTTGAAGTCTGGAGTTTGCACATCCATGATGAGATCGTAAGCCGTCGTGAAGGATTGCCATTGCTTATCACTTCGAATGCCGTTGAGAATTTGCCTCATGATGACCTCTTCTTCAATCAGCTCTCCAATGGATGCTAACTGATCCGCAACCTCCTTGACTTTGGTAACAAACTCTGTGATGGTTTGTTTAGGTGTCTTCTTCATTTGGTTGAACTCGTTCCAAAGATGATTCTTTCTTGCTTTGGTACTAGCAGAAAACAAAGTCTCTAGGGCATCCCAAGTCTCTTGAGATGTCTTGCATCCTCTAATATGTGGTAATAGAAAGTCAGAGATAGAGTTTAGTATGTACGAACTTGCTTGAGCATCCCTTGCGCACCAAAGTGTGAGCTTATTTGTCTCCTCTTGTGTAGGTCCTCCTTTGGATCTTGGAATAGGCATAGCTTCATCACCTGCTACAATTCCATAAAGATTTCTACCTTGCAAATAGGCCTCCATTCTGATTTGGCAAGCCGCGTAGTTGTGTCGATCAAGCTTCTCGATCATTGAGGGAAAGCCGTCACCCATCTTGAACTAGCTCTGATACCATTGAAAGAAACTTGGAGAAGCTTGTCGAAGGTAGAAAAGTGCGTTTCGAAGCGACGAAGTTTGGTCAAGCCAACCGACACAAGACCAGCCCTTGAGCTTTTGGAGACTCAAATAGACCTTATATTTATGCTATAAGTGCAAAGAAACACACTATGTACTTTGGAGCATCAAAGAGAATGAGTCGATACAAAACAGATAGGTTCGCGGGTCGACTAGCTCAAAAAACTTACTATCTATGGAAGAGACAATGAACTTCAAATGCCCATAGCGACCAGCGTGATTAAAATTAGAAAAAATCCTTTTATGGGAGTGATACACATAGGGTTGAGTGTATGGAATGCACAAAAATATAAGGAATAAGAAAAATATGCTATAGGAATGAGTGCGACATTCACCGGTGGTACTTCCTATTTTTCAGGAATATGCAGAGATTGACCCCGAGGCAGAAAAACTGAGATTTCTCCAAATCTGCTGAACCAAATGCTTTGAAAATTTACAGGCATAAACTAGACATAATAACTTTCCAATGAGTCTTCTTGCACTCAATTTGGAGCTCTGAGGAGAGAGCAGCAGCCTCTGCAAGATTACTGTTGGCGAAGAAGATGATGCAGAAAAAAAAAATTGAAGGAGCAAGACAATGATGGTCACAAGTGTATGTATATTGCTTCCATGTATTTTACAAGTGATTCCAAGTCTTTATATAGACTCTAGGAGTGTTCCATGAGTTTTACAAGTTGAATTTGAATTCAAATGAAGGTGGGAATGGTTGTTGGAGGGAATCAATTCACTTTCCTACAATCTAGGAAAAGTGAAGATCTTGATTGATCTACTTTTAGGTGTTTGATTGCTTGATTGAATGCAACTTCAACCACCACAAATTCGTGGGATTTGGGCTCTATCTTTCTACCTTTACATGTGTACAACTCAAGGCTTTTACAACGGTAAATGAGCCATCAAAATATTCTCAAAAAATACAATAAATGAGCATATGAAAAAGAACTCTCCAACGGATATTCTTTCGACGCGATAGCCTTTGATGTAGATCAAATCAACCTCAAGCATAGTGTAAGCTTGATGTTCCAACATTGACAAAGGGGGTTGAGAATAATCCAACCTCACTTGCTGATCCCTGGCTCTTTTGTGCTCAAGAACCTTGTTCTCAAGCTTGCAGAATGTCCTTGCTTTGGATGCCCTCTAGTGCTCTCAATAGACCTGTAAAAGTCCCAAAGTTAGCTCAAGGCTTAATTCAAATGATAGAACCAATCACTTTCATTCATATAACTCAGATATCCATTAGCCTTTTGTCTTTATGGAAAACAATTCTAGAGATCCCTTGGTTTTGTTCCCCTTGGGTATGGTCCACTTAAAAATACTATAGCTAATAATCCTGGTATTAATTTTACCATAACCAGTGGAATTTTTGGTTGTACTCCCCATGAGCTTTCCAATGAGCCTAAGATCACCCCGAACGGATTTCGTATGAGGAAGTTATGACAGTTCAGGGTTTTGGCGTGAAAACATGGTTCAAAATAGGCTAACAGTTCACATGATTTTTCTCAAAATACAAGTATAGGGACCTCACAAAATGCTAATGGTTTGATAAGTATGCCCAAAGTTACCCCAAGACTTGAGACAATAAAACCCTAGAATTTTAGCCGAAAAAGCTTGTCAATCGCGATCGACACGTCTGTCAATCGCGATTGACAGAGGTGTCCGTCATGGCTGTCAGTCGCGATCGACACGTCAGTCGCGATTGACAGTGTCAATCGTGATTGACAGAGTCGGTCGTGAGTCCTGTCAATCGCGATCGACGGTGTCAATCACGATCGATACTTTTTCCGAGATTTTCGTCGTGATTTCAGTCAATCGGGGTTCTATCTATCGTGATTGACACGTGGCAATGCGAGTTTTGGTGTCAATCTTCAAACTTCAGTCGATCGCGATTGACTAAATCCTACGTGGCAATCGGTCGTGGGGTATGTCGATCGCGATTGATAGAGGCTGTCGGTCGCGATTGACAGAGGCTGTCTGTCGTGGCTGTCGATCGCGATCGACCGTGTCGATCCCGATTGATAGAGAAACACGGAATTTTTTTACTGTGATTAGTGATTTAGAGTGTATTCATCATGTAGATTATGGTGGTGCACTTTGTTTTACCAAAAGGTCAAATTTTCTATCGATCGCGATCGACAGAGGTCTGCGACACAAAGACAGAGCCGAGCTTTTCCATGCCTGCGGAGACTGCTGGGGATGATGATACAGCTACAACCTGCAAGATCACTCAAAAAACATGAAAAAGAAGCGCACACAAATCTCTCTCTCACTCTCTTTCACAAGTGAAATGAGGGGAATGGAGTGGAGAAGGTGATATGATAAAAAAATTGAATTTTTGCAATGATGGAGATGGAGATCGGATACGGTGAGGATGATGATGGTGAAGTAAGAAAGAGAAAAGTAAGAAAAAGTAAAGAAATTACCTACAACACCAATGTCTCAACTCTACTTCTTACCATCACACGCTCGTCCTCAAAGCTCGATCCCCGGCAATGGTGCCAAAATTTGGTGTAGCTCAGTGATGAGTAGCACCTCCTTTAATGTCAATCCGGGAAGATGTGAGGATGGTATGAAGACCTCGAACAAGTGATGGCACAAGTGTGTGAGTGAGAAGCACACTAACATGCACACACATACACACATACGCGCACACAAGGCAAGATGGAAGAGAGAGACAATGGAGTTCTTAGATTACTCAAAAGTGCTCTTACAAAGTTCAATTCTACAACAAATCTACCCCAAAAATGAGCTCTCTAGCTCTTTTTATAGTTTTTGACTAGCTTTGGCCCTGTCCAGACCTAGTGTCCGACCTAGTTAAAAATTAGGTTCTAGGGCCTATTTGGAGGCTCAAACGGAGTCTTTAAAATATGAAAATTGATAGGTAGGTACTTCTAATGCTCCTCAAGCTCAAGGACTCCTTGGCTTGCACAAAATGGAGTTACAAAAAGGTGGAATGGTATTTACAATGGTGTGGAGTGACTAAAATTACTATTTGGAAAGTATTAATTCAGGAAAAAATGATGGCCTATTTGCCAGATCTTCTTTGAATGTTTTGTCTGCTTGGCCCTTCTCGTTGGCTCCCTTGTCTTGTAAGTCCTTGACCACCCTGACCACTGCCAACACCCATTTACCCCACTTGATCCACAAGGATTTGGTAGCCACTCCTGCACTTGCCCCTAAGGGAATTATGGATTTAGTGGTGACATCATTGAAGGTGATAGGAATAAAAGTATTCCCTTCAACCCCTTTAAGGTACTCTCCTATTATCACTTTTTAGGGATCTAGGACAACTTGTCAAGCTACACCATCCTAGTAGTGAGGTTTCAATTTGACTAGCTCTTCCATAGTGAGAGTACACTTCACTCTAGACTTTTTGAGATCCTTTAATGTACCTAGAGAAATCTTAAGATATCTCTTCTTTGAACGATTAAATGTTGTCTTTTTTCACTCTAAAGTGTCTTTGTGCATACCTAAATATCTTGGTACGATATTTAGGTTGGCGTTCTCACATTCAAACATTTCCTTGCTAGCTGGTCCAAAGCTCAGGACATCTAGATAATTCATTGTAGTAAATGCACCTACATTGAGATCATTGAAGGAAGGCTTTGATACCTACCATTTCTTCCATTTTACTCCTCTACTTCATGCCAAGCTTTGTCATGCATCTCAACAGTATTTGGGATATTGGAGCCAATGTCTTCATTTGATTTTGGCAACATGGCCTCGAACTTGGAATCCTCTAGGGACTTAGCGGCCTACTTTCTTTTATGTTTTGGAATCTCAAATGAATATGTTAGCTTATATTTTTAGAGGCATTGATCGGGAGATGTGCCTAGTTCTATGTGCCTCTAGTTCCTTTTGTGGAAGCAGTATTACTGCTTCTAGAGAGGATATGACTATCTCTCTTTGTACTAACTCTATGTTTCCACCCTCTAAGGACGAATTAGGTGTAGAAATGTTAGTAGGATTGGTGTCCTAAATGACTAGATTTGTCATGATAGGATCAAATCGTACCATATTTGGTGATGGTCCATATACCATAGGTTGAGAGGATAGATTAGGAATGTGACTTAGTTCACTAGATAAGGCATCTTTTGGAACCACAACTATGGCATCCAAGTGTTAGAAAGAAGATTGGGTACCTTTTCTAACATCTCTTGAGCCCACCTCGGTCATTCTTCTACACATATCAAACTTTTCTCATTCTAGGGAAACTCTAGTATATAATTTATCGTGGTTTTCAATTGATGGTCCAAAAATTATCCTAGCTTGATAAGATTTGAGGAGCATGTGCAAGTCTTCTAGTATTAAGGTTGCAAATACAGATCCTACTCTTTGTGGATTGTGTTGTAGGCTTTTCCTTTCTTTTTGGAGACTAACTTTCCTTCTTTCCTCAGCTCTAACTCTAAAATCGAGTTCCTTGTCATAGAGTTGGGAATTGGTTAATGATAGGGAATTTTTCATTTACTAAATTTATTTCTTAGGTGCATTAAATCTATTATCTCTTTTTCCTTCTTTTTCCTTTTAGAAGAACTTGAATCTAGAACTTGATCTAGATCTCTTTGCCCTTAGGAATGGTAGGTCTGAAGGGTGGACATGATTGTATCAAAAAAGTTTCGGTGCTAGATTAGCATACCATACTCATGTGGACTCAAGTATATTATAATCATATGTGATCTGAGTTGGATTCCACATATATTTTTGTCCTTGATTGTATTACCCTTGCTCCTCAAGATATATATCATAACCAAATTCATATGATCCTCAATACTCCATTAGTGAGTTGGTGGATCAACTAGAATCAACACTCTCTCAGGGTAGTCTTTCATTGTGTATTTGGTTGGAATGATCTGGTGAGTTTGAGGAGTTGTTTCCATAGTAATGATTGCGTGTGGTTCTGCCCATAGAATCTTTGAGATGGCCCTTGATTAGATGGTTGTTGTCTCTAGCCATAAGGAAATTCTGTATTAGGATACGTTCTATGTATTTGAGCATTATATTGTGGATTATTGTTCATATTTGACTAATATTGTGGATTGTGGTAATATTGTTGTGCATCTTGATAATTTTTAGGTCTCATCATAGTTTATGATGGTCCTACAAATTTTTTGTTATAATAAAAGTTTGGAATAGAGTGATTAGTCATTTTTTGTTCGATTTCACACCACAAGCATTAGTCTAAACTTCACAACATGATCGTGTGGATCTCCATGCCTTGATTGTGTGGATCTCCATGTCCATCATATATGTCGCTCATGCACTTGGAAACTTGCATCAGCCTTAATCTTATGCCCAAATGAGGTCTTTTGATTGGCATTTAAAGTTATGGAGGATTCTACCTTTGCATATTAGATCTTCTAGCATGACTGTCTGGGTCTGGATTGAGATTTATACCCTCACTAAATCTAGAATCCGATTGGTCTTGAGGATTTTTTGATTGGTGATTAGTGAACCTAGGAGTGATTGATTCTCACCTAGGAACACCATCATGAAGAAAGGTTTGCACTAATATAGATAATTGTCTTGGAGATCCTGAAATAAGACCCAAAATTCTCTTTTCATAGGATCCTTGTATATTGCCGTGGTAAGAGTCTTAGAAGATCCAAGCCCCTTTATTTTTACAAAAGACGTTCCTAGCCCATCTATGGGAGGAAGGGTCCAAAATGCTTCCTTCATATCCATGGAGTAATAGAATTAAGTGCTCTATGAATCCAACAAGAGTTTAGTTAAGAAAAATTTCCATGCCACATACATCTTCTCTTGATCTTCTATCCCAAGTTTCTTTAGATGGATTCTCGTGAATCCATTAGGTCGACCACTAGAAGTGACAAGCCGTTCATCAAAAACATCATTGCCATACTCATCCAACTTTTCTAGATATTCATGGAAGACATATGGCAAGCCCCTCTTATCCACATAAGAATTGCCTTCTTGCTTAATAGTAGGATAGTAGCTTAGATTTACTCTAACATTGGTGCCCTTTATCTTGACTAGGGTATGAACCCATGGATCCTTAAATAATGGCACACAATGCCAATTATCCCACTCATTGGTCAGATTAGTGTAATACTCTCCCTCAATTTTGGATGAGAGGTTTAGCTCTCTTTGAAGCTCATCCATGTTTATGGAATGGGACATTTCATTAGGTTCATTTTTGACTCACTTAGTGCATTGAATAAAGATCATGAGATTAGGTTTGACAAACAAACACTCTATCTCATAGAGACCTTGCTATCAATGTTCCTATTCCTCACTTCACTCTCATGTCCTTGTGCACTAGCAATATATTTTCTACCTATGGTCTTTTATTATTGCAAAATCATATGAGTGATGTCTCTATGTGCACATAGGTATGTGATTCACAAGAAAATGATATTAAAAACTCTTATGATCAAGAGCAATAATGATGCACAAACAGTCCTTTTGTTCAAATGCAATGAAGAAAGAGTAAATATTCACAAGTACTAGTAGAATACTTGAGGAGTCTCCTAAAAAGCTTTATAGAAGATGGGTTCCTTTTCGAAACAAGCTCTTAGTAATTCATGTTGTGTTAAGACCTAAAAAATATAGACACGAAATGATTCACTCTCATTTATGATCACATATAGAAATACAAGAGATTGGAAGTGCTTCCTTATCTGAAATGCTTTGGTTCCTGTTCAAAATTCTTAGGATGATTGATTACAATTTTCTAAGACTTTGTGTTCTCCCTTCTTTCAACAAAGACAAATTAGGCTTTTACTCTTGAAGAGTTATACACTAGAGTTGTAATATCTTAGTGTCAATCTCTTGTTGTATGATGATTTCAGTTTGAATTCCTCAAGTGTACTTAGGTGATTGCTCAAGCCCATAGCATCGGTTGAGTTGTCACAATGGTGGTCTAGTTCAACTTTGAGAACTTTTTGAATCACTTGAAATTTCTAAAGCTCTATTATGTTTGTAAGATCCTTGTTTTTTTCTCGAAGGTAGATAAATGCTTTCCTCCTAGATTTTGAACCAATTCAAATTTTGGAGTTGGCATTTTCAAAGATCCGAAGAATCCTAGGGTTTTTTATTGATATACCTTTTGATTCAGATTTCTTTTCAATGCTAAAAGTTCTATTTCAAGTTGAAACTCCACTAAGGACAGACACTATTTCCCTCAAAGAGTCTCAAGACACCAAGATCCAATGACTTTAGATCTTTATGTATCAGTATGCTGCTTGTAGACACGATTACTATTTTTCCACTCTAAGTGTGATATTCTAGGCATCTATTTTTTCTCTCATGGTTGGAGATATCTCTTTACTAAAAATACCTAAAAATGAATGCAAGCAATTGTTCTACCCAGAAGCTATTGTAGACCCACTAGATAGAAGCCTAACCGACATCAAATGGCGTGAACTAACTTTAGATTGTCAATCTGAGTATGTTTATCCATTCAAGTGTATGGAGACATGTCTCATGAAGCCATGGAGTTCACAAACATTCTCATGAAGAAGATAAGCCCACATACATGCACTTAAGAGTGAGAAATACACATCAAACATGCATAAAAATAGTGATTTTGGGTGGGTAGGGGGTTAAGACACCTCAAGCACACCATGGGAGCTCCAAATAAAGATGGAGATGGAAGATAAGGGCCAAGAAAGAGAGATGCACGAAATTATTCTCAATTGAACTAAGATCTACTACAAAGATAGGGTTTTTAATTTTTATACTAAAAGTTATGATGAGTTTCGAACAAAAATAACTTAAAATTTGGTCCTAGAGCTTGAAAATGATCAAAATGATTTCTAAAATCATTGGTAAAAATCCTAGAATGTGGCTAGTAACTCTTGAGGCACAAGGAATCCTTGGTCTTTATAAAAGGGAAGTTTTTTGTTACAAAAAATCCTTTTAGATATGATCCAATTAAACAAGAATTGCCTTGTGTAGGCAGATATGATAGTAGTTGCCTTTATTGTCCATGCTACTTTTCCTCTTCAGTTCTTCTTATTGCTTGGCAAGATCCAAGGGATCTCCAAGCACTCCATGACCCATTTGAAAATTTAGGTGGGCCTCTTTGCTTCAAAATTTTACTGATTGTCTTTTATCAGCAACCTCTTTTAACACAAGCAAATCACCAAACTCACTCAAGAAGTCTACGGAATGGATCATACGAAGGTTGCACAATTAAAAGAATCCTTTGACAAAGTGACCTCACACTTACCTCCATTCTATCAAGGATGACATAAAGTAGGAGAGGGGAAGTGTTGAGAGACGGTGTAGAGAAAACCTTAGAGAATGCTATGGAGGGATAAAATTCCTTATTTTCCATTTTGATGTGAAGTACTTGAAGGAAACGTGGCCACAACCACATTTCAACAAGAAAACCTTTTTCAACTCATAAATGAGTGTGGAGAGAATATAAAAAATCAATGTAAATATTTTTTTCACTAAAAAATAGTTAAAACCTAGTTTTGTGATGGAAAATGATTCCTCTAACTATTACATTCTACCATATTTTTGGGAGATCAATTTGGAGTAGTTTATATTGAAATTCAAGCTTCAACCTTAGTACCTTTGGACACATTGAATAGATGCTAGTTGGAGCAATCAAAAGCAGAGGTGCTGACCATGAGATCTTGCGTTCAAAATTTGAATTTGAATGCTTTACACCTATCACACTTAGGTGTGATAAAGCCTATAATTTAGGAAAAGGGATTCCTAACATCTAGGGAACCTTTTCAAGATTATACCTACACACAAAGTGCTTGGAATTGATGATGCACCATGTGTGTAAGCTCTTTTAGATTCTAAATAAGCTAGTATACCCCTTTCTTGGAAAGCCCTTGCTTGCTTGAGTGATTTTAGTAGAATTTGAGTAGTCATAGCTAGCTTACAAATTTTTATGTGTAGGAGCTAGATAGCTCCGAGTGTTGAGCCAAACTTGATTATCAAATCATACTCATTTGTTGTAATATTTGATTTAAAAAAAAACTATTGCTGTCTCATAAATTTATTTTGAAGCTCATATTCAAAATCTGCATATTCAGTCAAGGTGTTTCCAATTAAGTCATCATCATCTAGGATATCACATAGATGATGATGGCTTAGTTGCATACACCTTGAATGGGCAAAGAGATGATGAGAACTGGACAATTTTAACAACATCTATGTATGCTAGAGATACTCTTTTTGACTTTGAGAAATTGGTGGCCTTGATGATTAGTGAGGAGATGAATATCAGAGGCTCAAAGGTAAAGAACAATGAAGCCCAAGCATTCTACGTAGGTAAAGGCAGAGGTAGAGGAAGGAACCAAGGCAGAGGAAGAGAAAGGCAAGGGAGAGGATCAAATGGTGATCCTAATCAAGATCAACGAAGCAAATCCTCTCCATCAAGAGGAAGAGGCAAATTTAGAGGAAGAGGGGGAAAGTATAACGAGAGTAGAGATAATGACAACTCAAAAGGTTGCTTTATATGTATTAAGTATGGTCACTATGCAAGGGATTGCTATCAAAGGGAGAAGATAAATTCAAGTGCATGAGCCATAAAAATGATTTCTTTTGAAACATGCATGTGCCATCAACCAAAAGGCATGTGGAAATAGGTGATGATAATCCTCATGCTATGATACACATAGGTGATGTTATGTTGGATGGCTCCACAAGGATAAGTTCTTGAAGGATATTCTTCATGTTCCCACAATCATAAAGAATATTGTTTTTGTGGGTCAAATGGTTGATAGAGGATTGCAGGTCAAGTTCAACCACAAGGGATGCTTTGTGGAAAACCCAAAAGAGGATTACAGATTGATAGCCAAAGGCAGGAAGGAGATAAAGCTATTCACTTCGGATGTGAACTCTAATTTCAACCACACAACCTACTTACATATGGAAGCACGAAGATAACAAACTTCAACCCATGGCACAAACATATCAATATTAAGAGATTGAAGGATATGGAAAGGAAAAAGTTAGTGCTAGGGTTACCAAGATTTTACTCAAAATCTCAAATAATTATGTGAAGCTTGTTGATTGGGTAAGTAGACTAGGCTACCTTTCTAGAAAGCAATTATGTGAGCTATCATCCACTTGACCTAGTACCACTACAAGGAATATGGGGCATAGTGATGGTTGATGTGACACACTTTTGTCTCTACGTGATTGTGCATTTCATCACATTGAGTGTTGATCACACACCATCATTTAAACAATGCTCAGATAGATGCTATTTTTGAGGTTGTTAGTGATGTTAGTTGAAGCATTGCTAATGAGAGAGTCACATATGTGACACATTCATAGTGCCACATATGTGATGCTAAATAACGTTGCATATGTGCCAATAAAAAGCGTTGCATGTGTGATGCTTAGCAATATCACATATGCGACGATTTATAGGATCGCACATACGACATCTGCACATCGTTTAACTGACGGTTGCTTTTGACCCAAAAAAAATATGGGATTCCTGTTCGGTTGTCATTTTGTGTGCATATGATGAAAACAAGATCCAACGTTCATATCTATGCTATGCATACGAACTCCAGATCTCTCTTTCTAAATCTCTCTCTCTCTCTCTCTCTTTGTCCCTCTCCCTCTCTCTTCTTCTTTCTCCCTCTTTCTCTTTCAATTTGTATCTCTCTCTCTCTCTCTTTCTCTCTCTTTTGATCTCTCTCTCTCTCTCTTTATTGAAGTATTCAAGAAGTTCAGCAAGCATAATATATGGCTAATTATTGCAAGTACAATTTTCATTGTCTGTATATAAGTGAATTTGTTTTGTTTTTATTACTCACACTTATATATTCACATGCACATATACGGATATACATGCACATGCATGCTCACACATGCACATACACATACACACACATACACATACTTATACGCATACACATACACACACATGTACACACACACACAAATACACACACATACACATACACATACACATACACATACACATACACATACACATACGCATACGCATACACATACACATACGCATACACATACAGATACACATACACATACACATACACATACACATACACATACACATACACATACACATACACATACACATACACATACACAGACACATACACATACACATACACATACACATACACATACACATACACATACACATACACATAC